>JAWWMP010000068.1:135864-186482 GCA_035047865.1 Dendrocincla tyrannina | reverse complement strand
GGGGAAGGACCTTTCCCTGAGATCCCCCCTGACCCTGCCCTGACACAGCTCCAGCCCTTCCCTGGGTGCTGTCCCTGTCACACAGAGCAGAGATCAGTGCCTGCCCCTCCTCTGCCCTTGCTGAGGAACTTGTCCCTGCAGTGAGGTCTCCCCTCAGTCTCCTCCAGGCTGAACAGCCCAAGTGAGACCGAGTCAGAGAAGGGCTAAAATTTGCCTTGTCTGACTGGAATATGTCCTGGAATGCCTCTGGAGACAGAACACACTGTAGGTGACACAGAATGAGATGGGAAATGCAGGCATCAGTAGGTTCTGGTTTGGGATTCCCAGGCAGACCATGGTGTGAGGCAGCAGAATGAGTCTCCTTGTTGTGATGGGTGGTGGGTGCTGAGCCCACCTGACATGCCCAGAGCTGCTCCCCTGCCCTGGGTTCCCCCCAGAGCCATGAATTGCTCTGCAGGCACCCTCAGCCTCATCTGCTTGCATGGCACGTGGAGAATTGAAGTGACTTATTCCAGCTTCAGCACATCATGAATATCATTTTGTCTTCTGGTTGTCTTGCAAGTCGCCAGCCAGGATTCCAGATCCTCCTGGGTCACAGTCATGGGAGGGCTTGGGTTGGAAGGGATGCTAAAGATCATCTAGTTCCAAGCCACACCATGGGAAAAGAAGGCCTTGCTTACGTAGAAACCCCCTTAATGAAGGCTCATCTCCTGTAATTTTCCCCTTCCTGATCACAGCAGTTTTTGAGGCAGCAGCAGGAGCAGCTCAACAGGCACAGTTTGACATGTAAGAACAGAAAATCTATCATTTGCACTCCCCAAAACCAGTGAAGCTCAGCAATAGGAAAGAAGGACAGAGCAGAAACCTGGCAGAGGTGATGGCACCGACGTGGGAAGAAACCCAGCCTTTCTTTGCTCCCTGTATTGCTGAGATCCAGGTGTTTTGCCCTGCCCTGTGGCCACAGCTGGTGCTGGTGCTCTGAGCACGACACGTGTTTTGGCAGGTTGTCTCTTCTACTACCACGTCCTGCACCGGCCCATGTTGGACCAGCACATCCACTCCCTGCTGCTCATCAGCATCTTCGCTGGGGCAGGCAGCATCCTGCTGGAGGTCTTCCTCAGGGGCAACATTGTCCTGGAGATGTTCAGAGCTGGCATCACCATCGTCCAGGGAACGTGGTTCTGGCAGGTCAGTTGTGCCTTCTCAGAGGGAAGGAGGAGGAGCTGTACATCACATCCCAATTTCACATCTCAGAGGGATAATTCTGCCAGGCTGGCTGATAATTAACCCCTCACAGGTCGTCTCTGCTGGCTGCTCCTGCTCAAAAGGCTCTTAGTCTTGGCTTGTTGCCTCTCCAGGGGGAAGAGCAAAAGCCAGGGAGCACCGTTTTGCAGCATCTACCAGCCAAGTACTAATTGCTTAATCAGTCTGCTGCACCCTGCAGCCCCCCTCTGGTTCAGTGGGAAGATGCAACCCCCCCAGCAATAAAGGAGCTGAGTTAAAATGCAGCTGGGGACAAGCTGGAGAAGGAAAGAAATCAATTGGAGAAGCAAAGAAATCAGTCAGAGACAATCACTCCCAAAACAGCTGCTGGAACCAATCTGAGTTGCCCTTCTCTTTCTCAGCCCCAGCTAACTCAAACCAGCCTTTCTTCAGGGTTAAAAATGGGATGAGCTTGGAAAATACTAAATTTGGGGGAGTTAAAGGATGGCTCAGAGTTTGCAGTGCCGAGGGATGGTCATGTCTGGATATGGTACAGAAGAAGAGAGATCTTGGGCACAGACTGGCTTTGGGGAGCCTCTCCTTGCAAGGCTGGATTTCACTGTCCCCGTCCCTCAGTCACCACGTGGATCGAGGTGATTCCCTGTGAGGAAACTGCCCCATCCCTGGAAGGGTTCAGTTCCAGGCTGCATGAAGTTTGGAATAACCTGAGTGGAAGGTGTCCCTGCCTGTGGCAGGGGCTGGAATGAGCTGATCCCTAAAGTCTCTTCCAACCCAAACCAGTGATTCTGTGATTCTCTAACTTTCCTTCCCCCAAGGTAATAAATTCCTTGTTCCCCCCAGATCGGAGTCGTGCTCTTCCAGCCATGGGGGGGTCCAATGTGGGATGAAGAGAGCCACGACAACATCATGTTCCTCACCATGTGCTTCTTCTGGCACTGGGCAGCTGCTGTGGTTGTCCTGGCTGTAAACTACACCCTCACGTACTGGTATGGCTGGGGCAGGAGGGGGTGGGCAGGGCTGGGGCTGCACTGGGACACAGCGGTCCTCCAGCCCTTCCTGGGCTACAGAGCCCCAGCTGAGTGAGCAGCCCCAGACTACAGCAGGGTTTAGGGCACAGGGACAGGCACACACGGTGTTTGTGGGGTGCACAGAATGCCAAAAAGGTGTCAGCCAGAGGCACAGGCATTAAACAGGGAGAAGTCAAATAATGGAGCCCCCAGAGCTGCTCCTGGAAGTCACAGCACTTTTTTTCCCCTCTGCACCGAGTGCTGAAGTCAAACTTGAATTCAATAGAGGAATCAAAACATTACCAGGAGCTGTGGCACCTTGTCCCCTCCCCTGCAAGGACTCCAAAGCTGGTGCTCACTGAATCATTGGAGCTCCAAGAGCACTGTCTGATGCTTGAACAGTGCCAGCCCCAGCGCGGCATTTCCAAAGGGGTGGAAAGGGACATTATCCCACTTTTAGGGGTGCTCCAAGAGGGCCACAGACATCAGTCTAAGGCAGCAGGCAGGCTTTGTACAGAATAAACACCCCTCAGTCTCCCACCAACAGCATTTTAGGCCCTCTAAAATGAGAATTCTGGCGAGTGGCATTCATTTGAGGGTTTGCCAGCAGTGATTCCTTGTGCTGTGTTCCAGGTGCCTCCAGAGGTTCTGGAGATGCAGTGGAGAGCCCTACATCAGCCTGGGGCTCCGGCAGCACAAGGAGGAGCCCAGCTCCCAGGCCGCCCTCCTGAACGGCTCTGACGAAGAGTGACGAGGCTGCAAACCCTTCCCAAACACAGAACACTGTTTGCTGGGAGAAAAATAATCCTAATGAAATGCCTGTGTTCTGGAGGAGTGAGAGGTGCCACCCTTGTGTGTGTTGGGGGTCCATCCGTGCCCAGGTATTGCCAGTTTGGGGACAGGCACCTTTTTAAGTGATTTTCAGCTACAAAACGAAGCGTGGGAATTCAAGATGACGAGATTGCTTCATCCCATGGGTTCCCAGGTGTGTTTCCATAGGGATGGAGGGAATCCTTGACTTTTCCAAGGCCTGCTGTGATTGGAGTCAGGGAAACCTCCAGGGTGAGGTCAGGTACCTGTGGGCAAGGCACCACCCTGAGGAGGACAAGCAAAAGAGTGTTGAAGGTGAGATGATGGCAATTTTTGCACCACGAGGGCTCGATTGTGCACAACACAAATGCTATTGCTGAGGCTTTGAACTAAAGAGGGGTTTTGCTAATCGTTTTCGTGTTCACTTAAAGGCCGAGAGAGTGAATAAATGGGAAATAAAAATCCTCGCTGAGCTGATATCCTGAAATTTAAGACTGATAAATTATAGAGTGTGTAATGATAGCTTAGACAAATCCATCCCTCAGACCTGCAAAGCCTGAAGGGCTGTGAGATACACGGTTAAAGCAGCAGGGAGTCATGAAATGTCCCAGTTTGCCACTGAAAATAAACCCCCTCAGCCTGGAAAGGAGATGAAACAGCCACACAATTTGGTTTTTTTGCCAGCTAATTTCCTGCAAAAAGTGACTGGAAATGTCACCTCCTATTCAGGAGGAAAACATGCCAGTGGCGAGTAGGGGGATTCAAACCAATAAACATAATAAATATATTAATAAATCTATGTATTTCTGTGTCGAGCACGAGGTGAATTGCAGCTGTTCCTGTCTCAGCCCCCGGGGCTGGAGGGATGCTCTGCACTGAGGTTCCTCCCTGCTGTGAACTGGGGGAGGGATGGCAGCTGGTTTTTGTGCTCATCTTCATGACTGCCCCACAAAGCAGCTCCTGGCAGGTCTGAGGGAAGGCAAAGCTCCTCTTTGAACGCCCTCTCCCCTGTTGCAGAGCTGCAGCCTGGGTTTTATTGCTACTAACAGTGCAATAAAGACTAACCAGCCTGCCTGGAATGCCAGCTCTCCTGTTCTCCCACTGCTGAGCAGGGTTATTCTGCAGGCGTGGATACTGGAGTGAGGGGAGTGAAGAGGCAGAGCTGCATCTCCCTAAATCCATCTGATAACCACCACAATTAAACCTCAGGAGTTGTAACCACTGGACAAAAGGAGTGTTTGCAGCTATTTCCTTTTCTGCCAAAGCAGAGAGGTTTTCCTGGACCTCACCAATTCCTCTGGCTGCTGCAGGGAGACACAACCCATTCTGCAGGGGGGCAGTCCCAGTCGGTGGCAGTGCTGCAGGGCACAGACGGGTTCACTGACCAGCTCTGAGTTACTCCTGCCCTGCTGGGAATGATTTCCTCTCAGGAAGCAGCCCAAGCACCCCCATTCCCATGGAGCAGGCAGAGGAGGGCAGCAGCAGGTGGCACCAGGAACACGCTCCAGGCTGGGGCAGGCACCTTACAGCCACACACCTCCCAAAACCAGGGGTGTTTTCCACCCCGGGGCACCCAGATGAGAGCTGGCTTCGGTTTGTAAAAGCACTCCTTGCTTTTGACAGTGGGAGGGGGTTTATTTAATCCTTCACAGCTCTCCTTGCTGCTCTTCATCAGGTTCCCATCTCCTTTCCCCCCAGCGTTTTCTTTGGCCCTTGTCACTGCGTGGCCACAAGACACCTTTTCCCTTCCCAGCACTATTCCGGTGTCTGGAATAGTTTCTGTCTGCCTCATTAACTCCCTGCTCCTACAAACATCCCAGGACTGTCAGCAGAGCACTCACTAATTTGTTTTCCAGCTCGGGAGCACATTCTTTCCCGAGGTATGAAGGTCAGTGAACGAGGAGAGATCCTGGGACTGAGGAAGGAGATACAACTGGGGTTCCTTTCTGGTGAGAATGAAGGAGTCTCATTTTGCTAAAAAACATGTTTGTAAATCATTTAGGTACCCAAAGCCATCAAGGTGCCTGGGTGAGTGGTCCAGAGATGGTTTACTATACCCAGAGGAGCAACCATGAGCCATCCTGGCATTTGTTTCCTATAGATATTTTAGGACAGTCCTAGAGGGAGATTTGCTTTCAGCACAACTTGAATATCAACCAGTTGTCTTTTGTTTTTCCGCATATGATGGTTGGACTCGAAGGCTGGGCTTGATGATCTTGGAGGTTTTCCCAACCTAAATAATTCTATGATTGTATAAATTGAGTTAGAGTGTCTCTGTACTGGAACCAGTGGCCAGGCAGCTGGAGTGGGATGCCTTTGTCTCCACAGCCACACTGATTTTAAAAGGACCAGGGTGCCCTGGGGGATGTCTCAGGTGTGTTTCTGTCCTGTGTACCTGCAGTCCCGTGCTGGATTTTGTCACTCAAGTGCTCATCCACTGCTGATCCTCCCACCAGTCCTGCCCTTCTCCTACAAAGGAACCCAGGCAACACCCCCCAAAGCAGCCAAATTTCCTGCCTGCTGGCTCTTCCTGCCTCTGGAAAGACAAACCCTTCATCAGGAGCCCAGCACAGCCCATCCACGAGCCTCTCATTCCTGGGGCAGAGATAGGATCTCCCTGCACACCACATTTCTTGGGGCTGAGCTCGAGGTGTGGGCAGCACAACAAGCCCTGCCTGTGCTTTGGCCACCTGTTCCACCTCTCCTGTCCCCTGTTTGTGAAAGCTGCTGTGAGTATTCGTCATCGTCATCATCATAATAATCCTTTACACTTCCCAACCAACCATCCATCAGCAGCACTGGAGCTGCTGGCAAACCTTTAATCAGATGGTGCCTCCCACCAGCCCCGGGAAGGAGGCAAACATCATCACACCCTGCAGTAGCACCGAGGCCAGGGATGAACCTTCGGGGAGAGGATGCTGCACTTTACAGCTGAGAGAGAGAGAAACAGGAGGAAACGAGAAGATGATATCAGATTCGGGTCAGGGTTTAGCTCTAGGACACTGGAGGGTGTGGGACACGGGTCTGCCTCTCCCTGGGAGGAAGAGGAGGACAGGATTGTGCTGGAACAGCAATGGGATTGCAGCTGTTTGTGCCCACAGTGATTTTAGCACACACGGGGGGGTGTGACCCACTCTGGGATTTGGGGAGGGTTTGCCATCCCTTCTCCAGGTCCCTCCTCACAGGGCTGTTCCCAACCACTTCCCACATTTTCACCTTCGTTTTTCCAATGGGGATGTTTAGAAGGGTAGAAACCTCCTTTCCTGAATCACTTAATACACCAAAAACTTCTTTCACTGCCTATAATTCCAGTTGCCCTTTCCATAGAACCTTTCTCTTTAAACTCCACAGCAAAAGGCTCATTGATGCTCTGAGCAGATACTTTTCAGCTGGGCCTCCTTTCCTGCCCTCCCTGCCCACCTTTCCCCCCTTTTCCCAAGGATTTGACTCCTGCCACCTGGGAAAGGGTTTGGTGCTCAGCTGCCCTTTGGGGTGGTGGTTTGTAGAGGTGAGTGAGGCAGAAAGGAAAACTGAGCTGAAAGAAGTCCCTGATGGTCCTTCTGGTTTTTTTTCCATGAAAAAAGGTACATTTTTCTTCCTGTCTTATTTTCAGGGGCAGGACTGTAAGGAGGGGCTCCTGTAAGGGTTGTATTTCCCCTATGCTTGGATTTAATGCTGTAACAAGCTCCTGAAGCTTAAGCTTGGGTGAAACTGCATTTGTGGAACCCCCTTTGTTGCTTCTGCGTTTCCCTGCTGGCCCAGGACCCTTTTCCAGGTGTGTCCATCCGTCTGCCACTCCTCCTGCTCCTCCAGCACCCTTTGGAGAGGAGCAGTGACAGGTTTATGGCAACACCACCACCAGCCTCTTGTTTTCCCTCCTTCCTTCCTCCCACTTGATATGGAGATAATGGGAATCAAAGCTCCTGGCTGTGGCTGGGTGTCTTCCCTGGCCATCACCACCCTGGGGAGGGTTGTGCTGCTCCAGCCTCGGGGCTCACGTGTGTGGCTCAGGCATGGCTTGTGCTGTGGGTTTGGGTTGGTTTTATGGCACAGAAACACTCCCACAGCTCCACAGGAGAAATGCTGGCTTGGGAACGTGCTGGGTTGGTTTTGGTGCCTGTGTTTGGGGGCTTGGGCAGGGCTCTGGGGGGATGCTGTTTCTGCACCATCAGTGATGGGGATGGGGTTTCTTTGCCTTGAGGCACTTGCACTGCCCTCAGCCCTGGGGTGGGCAGGCTGCAGGTGCTTTGTGCCCGAGGGTGTTTGGTGTTGGGCACTGTTGAGGTTTAGAGAGGTAAAAATGAGTAAAACAGGCTGCTCTGTCCTGTATTTTGAGGGAAAGAGAGCCAATATCCTCTCCTTGTCTGCTGTGGGCTGGGAGATGGAGCTCACAAAGGCTCTGCTGCTGAAAATCTCCTGCCCTCAGGCAACTTCTTTAAGGTTGGACCCCCTAAAAGGGTTACCATGTCCTTGGCAACCCAGCTCAGACCCTTCCAGCAGGGCTTGGCCCTGTCAGACCGTGCTGCAGCCTTATCTCTCCTTGGCTCTTTTCCCACTCATCCCAAACCCATCAGGATAACTGAATATACATGGTTGCCACGGCAACGGGAGTTGGCACAAATCCTCCTGATTTTTGTGGCAAACTCCAGGGGAGTTGCTGGCTGTGTAATTTTCTTTTAGGAGCAGGCAGGAGGTGTCCCGGGTTGGGAAAGCTGCGTTGACTCAGCGCGCTTTGAACTGGCCCGCGGGATGTTCTGCTCCAAACATCCTGTGTCAGGGCCACCTCCCCGCGCTGGCTGCTCCCTTTATCTGCCTCTTCCCACTAATAACCTCCTGGCTGACACATCTGGAGAGGCAGCAGGACAGGCAGGAGGCACAGGTAAACTCTTCCACCCTTGCAACAGGGAGCAGCTGTGCCATGGGATGGTGGTGGCTGCTGGAGCTTGGGAAGGAGGGATGGGGGGAGAATCCATCTCTCAGAAGTTCAGGGAGATGCTGGTGGTGGAAGAGGTGCTGGTGGAGAGAGTCTGCCAGAAATCTGAGGCTTGAGTCCCTTTCTTTAGGGGGTGTTGTGCTTTGGAGGTGCATCGTGGAAGAGGATGGGGGTTGTTCAGCCTGGAGAAGAGAAGGATCCAGGGAGACCTTGGAACCCTTTCCAGTGCCTGAAGGGAGAGCTGGAGAGGGACTGGGGACAAGGGATGGAGGGACAGGACAAGGGGGAATGGCTTCCCACTGCCAGAGGGCAGGATGAGATGGGATATAGGGAGGAGATTCTTCCCTGTGAGGGTGGGCAGGTCCTGGCACAGGTTGGGCAGGGAAGCTGTGGCTGCCCCTGGATCCCTGGAAGTGTCCAAGGATGGAGGAGAATCCACATAGGGAAGACTCTCCCAACATCCACGGCCAGGTGCTGAGCTTGCCCTGTGCATACAGGTTGTCTGTCCTGGGATGCTGATGGGAATGTTTGTGTATCCACATGGATGGCACCCACTGGAGTCAGTGGGCTCCAAATCGTGGCTGGTGATGGATCTGGGGCTGCAGTGGCTCCAGGGGAGAGCCTGGAACTGGGGCAGGAATGCTGTCCCTGCTGAACTGAGGCTGGAGCAGTCAGGCCAGGCTGGGTAAGCAGAGCAGGCAGCTCCCAGATGGATATTAAGGCGCAGCCCAGGAGCTGCAGAAGGAGAAGGGCAGCTCAGGTAATGCCTCCTGACTGCAGCCCTATTTCAGGGGCTCTGGCAGGCAGAGCAGCTCACAGGAGGGATAAATAACCCTGGGGCTCTGCTCACTGGGAGCTCAGTCAGGTGTGAGCGTGGGCTCAGAGCTGGGCTGGGGGCTCAGGGGTCAGGGCTGGGCTCAGGGGTGCCCGAGGGGCTCTGGGGGTGTTTGCTGTGCTTCAGATGTAGGAGCTGTGCAAGCTGCTGCTTGGAAACACGGCTGCTTTCCCTGCAGAACGCTGGTGGGTTTATACAAGAGGGTGTGGGGGTGTTTCTGAGTGGGTTACATGCACACTTCTGCTTCACTCAGGGTGGGTTTGGGACATCCCTGCTAAAAGACAGGACACGGCAGGATCCCTGGAAGTGTCCAAGGCCGGGTTGGATGGGGCTTGGAGCAACCTGGGCTAGTGGGGGGTGTCCCTGCCCATGGCAGGGGGTGGAATGGGATGGTCTTTACTATTCCAACCCAAACCACTCTGAGATTCCAAGAGGTTGGTGGCTGCTGGAGTGCTGTGGAAACAAAGGGGACTCGTGGCAGCCCCCAAAGCCTTGCTGGATTCAAAGCTAGAGGGTCCCTGGCCCTGTGGAGCGAGGCTGCTCTGCTGGGACAGGGATGGCCAGGGCAGGAGATCCCAGGGCAGCTCTGAAACAGTGTTTTGGGTCTGCTGGTAACTCAGGTGAAGGGGGATGGTTGGTGGATCCTGGGCTGATGCTGCTGTGGCTTCGGAGCAGCCTCTGGAGCTGCAAGTGGGACATTTCTGTGTCACTTCTGGCACTGGGATGTCTCTGTTCTCCATCTCCCCTCCAGTTAATCATGTCAAATTAACGTTCCTGGCATGTCTGTGGAGCAGGGCATGCTCCTGGCTCCAGCTCCAGGCTGTTGCTTGGCAGGCCCAAGTGGGACAATGGTAAGATTTGGTTATTTATCGTGCAATTGTGTGCTGCTCAATGGGCTTTAATGGGGTGTGCTGTTAGTCACTTTGGCATGCAGGTGTCTGAGCAGGGAAGATAAGTGCCCTGGCCTGGGTGTCCAGGCTGTAATCAAGAAAGAGCTGGGTTCTCCTGGGGCATGAGCCACCTCACCCCAGCGCAGGCACCCAAAATAGAGCAGAGAGCCATCCCTGGTCCCCAGACCAGCTCCTGGGCAGGGCATTTCTCACTTACCCAAAAGGTTGTTGAGGCACTTCCCTCGTGCAAGGAAAGCTTAGCAGGGTTTGGAGCCTTCCCTGGATTGTCTGTGCCCAGGAGATGATGATCAGATCCCACTCAGGACTGAGCCAGTCCAACCAAAGCTGTCCCTCACCCCAGGCACCTGCCACGCCACATCCTCCCCTGCTTTTGCAGGCCCTAATTACTTGGCAGTGCTTAATTACTTTCTAGTGTGGGAGGACTCGGAGAACGTGCTGGGGTTGTTCATCCAGCCTCTGCAATTTGCTCTGGTATTTATAAACACAGCGAGGATGTGATTTGGGAGGCAGGGGCAAGGCGGTGAGGAAGCCTGGGGATGAGTAATGCCTTCCTCCCTGCACATCCCAGCTGTAGAAAAGGACCAGAAAACCATGAAGAGGGGAAAAGTGAGTCCTGCTTAGGTGGGAGAAGCACAGAGAGAGAGGAGGGAGGCCTTGCTGGAGGGAACAAGACCATCCCAAGGTAATATCAAAAGCTATAAGCTCTTAGGTCATTATTGGTATTCCCTCTGAGCTTGCTGCACTGGGATTTTTTTAAAGGAATTTAGGTCTGGGCTTAAATACTTTGCAGGATATAATTTTGGTGTACCTTTGCTCCTCTCCATCCTCCCTGGTGGCCTCGATCCCACTCCGTGTTGGGGCTTTTCTCGTGCCTTTGGAGCTCTTCCTATGGAGAGATGAAATCTCTTCCCTTGTGTCAAGCAAAGCTTGTGTGGAACATGCATGAGGCTCCTTTTGGAAATGTTCATGGTGCCTGGGTTGCCTCCTCCTGCCAAAGCCTTGGCTGGCTGGAGCTCCTGAATCCAGGGCTGGGTTCACACCCTGGCAATTGCCTAGTTTGGAGCGCGTTTATGGGCTAAGGAAATAATTGTCATGTTGCTTTTTATTAGCAAAACTTTGTTGTGTTTTCTTGGGTGTTGGTGCTTTCTTTCATGTTAATACATTGTTGTCTGGCATGAAGGTCTGATGATTTTATGTGTGCAGCCACACACACACACACATATATATATATTTATTTATATATGCAATGGTGCACAGTGGCAGGTCCCCCATGACGATGTCCCAGCCCTGGTATTACCTGTTTGCAGCTGGTGGCAGAGCCGTGCACACCCTCTTTGTTGGGATGTGGATCCCTGGGGATGCTGAGCAGGGGACCAACACCCCCCTGGGATGCCTTGGGTCGGTCCCCACGCACTGTTTGTCCCTGCAGGTCCAGCACACCAGCCCGATGCCAACCAGTTTCCTTGGCAGTGCCCTCCGGGGCACGTTCTTCTTCATCTTTGGTCTCTGGTGGTCCGTGAGGTACCCCCTGAAGTACCTGAGGAGGAAAGGTGATGCTGAGGGCCAGCCAAGCTCAGGGATCCAGCGTGCTGAGATCTTCGAAGGGGCTGTCAAAGCTCTCTTGGCTCTAGTAGGTAAGAGATGATGATGGTGATGGGTCTCTGCCCCAATATCTCATGCTGAGTTTCTGCCCCAGTATCCAACGATGCTGCAGCTGCTTTGTCCCATGAGACTGGGGCTGTTTACTGGGGAACATCTGCAGCTGGTGTGGGAGGCCTTGGGGACGTGCTGGTGGCACACATTGATGGCACCTCTCCATCCTTCCTTGGGGCAAACCCCACTCCTTTCCCCCGTGCCAGAGGGCAGGTGTGACCCTTCCCCTCTCTGTGCCCAGGGATTCTGGTGGAGCAGTTTGTCCCCACGGGTCCCCACCTGCGGCTGTACAGCCCCGAGACGCACAGCTGGACAGACCTCACCCACTGGCACTTCTGCACCATCTACCTCTTCTTCCTGCTCTCGGGGGTCGTGGACATGGTCTCGCAGTCCCGGCTCAAGCTGCCCCCTGGCCTGCACCACCTCTCGCTCTCCGTGGCTCTGCTCGTCGAAGGTGAGCCACTCCTGGTGCCAGGGGCAGGATGGGACACACCAGGGGGCTCAGGGGGGTGTGACAGCTGTGTGGCAGCTGTGTGACAGCTGCTGGGCTGCCCTGGGGCCAGCAAGGCTCAGTGTGGGCAGAGCCGGAGGGGGTGTGGAGGTGTGTGCTGAAGTCACCCCGTCCCTGTTCCTGCCTGACTGTGAACCCAGCCACAGGAAGGGCTCCATCCAGCTGGGTGCTCCAGGGATGTGCTGCTCCTGGTGACAAGCAGCTGGCTGGCTCTGGAGTCACAAAAAGATGTTGTCCCCCAACCTTGGCTGGATGCACAAAGGGACAAATTCTGATGCAAAGCTCCCCACCACCACTTCAGCTCCAGGCCCCCATCCCTGCTCCTCCTGAGAGCCTCCCAGCCCTGGCTGGGGCCCAGGGATCCCTGCAGGAATGGGGGCTCCTGGGGGGGCAGAGCAGCCCCCAGTGCTGGGCCGCGTGGTCCTGGCAGGGGGAAGGTGGTGGCAGCAGCCTGGTTGCTGTGTGGCTCTTCCCACCAGGCACATCATGGCGAGGCCTGGAGCACAGGCTGAGTTTTCAGGTGGTTTTTTTACCAGAGCACATCCCCGAGTGTCCTTTGCTAACACAGCTGTGGATCCCTGCAGGTTTGCTCTTCTGTTTCCGTGACTACGGCGATGCTGTGCTGGACCACCACCTGCACTCCCTGCTGGCCATGGCCATCTTTGCTGGAGCCCTCTGTGCCCTCCTGGAGGTGTTCCTCCGAGACCACATCATCCTGGAGACCTTCAGGACCAGCTCCTTCCTCCTGCAGGGCTCTTGGCTTTGGCAGGTCAGTGTGTACCTGCTGCTCCCTGAGCTTTGAGCCAGCGAGGTGAGCAGAGAGGGGCTCTGCCCCCTGGGTCACATCTCCTGAGGTTAAACATGTAGGCTGGTTGGAATATCTGTGGTAAAAAAAGAAGAGGAAATGGGGCTTAGTGCCAGAGCTGTCATGTGGAGAAGGGCATTTGTAATGTAGGCAGCATGGACAGACCTGGAACATGGAAATCAGAGCCCCCAAGGGAGGGAAACCACAGTCACGAGTTTGCATTCACTTCATTAGGTCCATTTTCTTCCTCTGCTTGTTCCAAGGAACTGGAAACCTCTGGAAATCTCTCATGTAGCCACCCAGCTTTGGGTGTAGGGGGAAAGGCACAGCCTGGCAATGTCACCTTCGGGGTGCCACCTCTCTCTGGGCACGCTGGGCTGCCCTGCAAGCCTCAAGGACTGTGTGCAGAGAATCCTGGAACACGCCCTCTGTCAGCCTGGGGAGATGAGGATGCTCGGGGGGTGCTGAGGGCAGCACTGCAGGTGTCACCTGGGGCTGTTGTGCTGCTAAAATCAGGAGGAAAAGAGGAGGGCTGTGCTGAGGCTTGACATCCCTTCTTGCCTGTGACAGATGGGGTTTGTGCTGTCCCCTCCGTGGGGAGGACCAGGCTGGGACCAGACCGACCCCAGCAACCTCACCTTCCTCACCATGTGCTTCTGCTGGCACTACCTGGGCGCTGTGGCCGTCGTGGCTGCCAACTCGGCTGCATCCCGCTGGTACGAGGGGCACGGGGGGCACCTGGCACCGGGCACCACCTGGGGAGGCCAAGGGCAGCACCCAGAGCCCACTCTGGGCTGGCAGAGCCATCCCATGGCATGAGCAGGGTGGGAGTCATGAGTGCCCGAGCGTGGCTTGGCAGTGCCACCGCAGGGCGCGCAGTCCTCGGGTGCCTTCCAAGCGTGGCCCTGGCTGCCCACAAACCCCTGACCACCGTCCCTGTCTCCCCTGCAGCTGCAACGAGTCGTGCCAGCTGAAATTCGGGGACATCGACGTGGAGCTGGACTGTGGGTTGTGCCTCCGCCGAGGGGCCAAGGGCTCCCGCAGCGCTCTGCTCCCCGAGAGCAGCTCCGAGGACAAATGAGGCCCTGGCGGGCATGGGAATGCCTTCCCTGCTGGCTCAGAGCTCTTGAGATGAGGTCTTTAATTAGTCTTGATAAACTACAGTGGCACTTGATGGAGGAGCATCAGGAGTGGGAGGCAGAGCATGGCAGGAGATGGGAAGCCTTTGCTGCGCATCCCTTCGGTCACAGCTCGCCTGGGAGGGAGGTCTCCATCCCCTGGGCTGCAGGACTGGGTTGCTGCTGGAGTCCAACTCGGTGGGGCCAGCCTGGCTAATTTTTTAACCCTGATTTTCACCTCTGCTCCTTCAGAAGGGAGCTGAGCTGGCGCTCAGAGCTCCTCGTGGCCGTCGCTCACTCTGGTGTTAATGGAGAGGGGTTTGTACAAAGCTCAGTGTCCAATAAAGTGCTTTAACACCACCTGAGGGATGTCTTGAATACAGTGAAGGCAGGGCTGGGGCAGTGCTGGCTTCACAATGCCTTGGGGTGGGTGAAATACAGGAGGGACGGGGCTGGGTGTGGGTTGACACTGGAGGAAAGGTGGAGGGGGGTGTCCTGCTGGCACTGGTGGGCAACTGCTCTCCTGCTTGTTTGCAGCTGAGTTAGGGGGGTGAGGAGGGAGGGTTGGCATGGGGTTTGGCATGGCTGGGCCATGGGGTGTTTGCTGGGCAGGGCTCAGCTTGGAGAGACCCCTGGAATGAGATCCTGGCTCCAGCCAAGACTGTGGATAGCCTTGGGCAGTGCCTGAGAGCCCTGCAGTGGTCTCAGCCTTCCCCCAACAGCTTTATGCCCTCCCTGGAGCTGGTCACTTCCAAAGAACCAGCTCAGTTCTGGTGTCTGCTCTGCTGGTGGTGTGTTTTGGGTTGCAGCAGGGCACCTGGGCAGGTGGCAGATGGCACTAAGCAGGATTGCTGAGGAAACACCACTAATCATCACCCAAAGGTTCATCAGCAGCATCAAGTTGTTTGTGCCACGTCCTTGGCTGGGTGAACAGGGCAGCACAACCAGCAGTGTCTTTACTCTCTCAACACTCCCTGAAGAAGGGCAGGAGCCAGCCCAGTGTGGGCACATCCCTGCTGGCCTGCACAGCTCCAAACCCCCAAGGTTGGGGGGCAAGGAAAATCCTCCTTGGCTCAGGGTGGTTGCAGGTCCCAGCCCCACGGCAGCTCCTTGGAAGGTGAGCACTACACATTTTATTCTACTTTTTGTGCTTTATTTTATTTTACTTCTGTGCTTTATTTTATTTTTGTATTTTTTTTCCCCTCTTGGGGCAGGGCTGGAGGGATCCCAGTGCTTCCTGCTGTCCAGAGAAGAACCTTGAGGAGCAAAGCAACCAAGGTGAGCGCAGCATTTTGGGCACCCACCCCCAGGAGACACTTCTTGGGGATTCTGAAGCAAAGCAGCCTCCTGAGCACTGGTTTCCCCAGGCTCTGGCTGCCTTTGACTGGGACTGCCATGGATCTCCCATAGCAGATGTGCTCTGATGATTCATAATCCTCCTGGGACCACAAGTGGGGTCGCTGTGTCAAGTTGTTATAGACTGGCTGCCATTAACGGGAAGCTCCGTGCAGAGGTCACAACCTGATGTGCTGAGCTTTGATTGAAAAGAAAGGCAAAAACAATCTCTTTCCCCTTTGATCAAATAATGTGACTTTTTCCCTGGTTTTTGTTTTCCCTGCCCTGCTGTTACCTTTGCAGAGCTGAGTATCTCACTGAGAGTTTTGCTGCATAAAATGTAGGGTTTGGTGGGGACGTTTCTTTTTAATTTGAATAAATGTAAATAAGAGCAAGCAGCCCGTGATCATCCAGGGCTGTGTGGAACAGGTTTAGTGGGGTTGTGCTCCAAGCCCAAGAGGGTTTCTTTGAACGCAAAATTCCCTGGCATCGTGTTGGGTGACAGAGCTGCCCTGCATGGGAGACATGGCTCAGGTTGTTGGGTCAGCAGAGGAGAAAGAAGGAATGAGGTGGTTGTGGCTGTGTTTGCAGAGCAGTTCCCAGCCAGACTGGCATCTTCTCCAACATCTTCTTTCCCACTGAAGCTGGAAGGGAATAAAACTCACCGAGCGGGCCTGAAGTGTCAGGACAAGGGGTAATGGCTCCTCACTGCCAGAGGGCAGGGATAGAGGGATATTAGGAAGGAATTCATCCCTTTGATGGTGGGCAGGCCCTGGCACAGGTTGGGCAGAGATGTTGTGGCTGCTCCAGCCCTTGAAGTGTCCAAGGCCAGGTTGGATGAGGCTTGGAGCACCCTGGGCTGGTGGGAGCTGTCCCTGCCCATGACAGGGTTTGGGATGAGCTTTAATGTCCCTTCCAACCCAAACCCTTGTGGGATTCCATGACTGGGTGATGTGCAAGTGGCCAGGGAAGTCGCCAGTGTCCCCCCAAACCATCACTGGTCATGTCCTGGGGACAGGCACAGGTGACCCTGACCCAGGGTGGGAGTCCAGAGCTGTGACAGCCATCCCATTGCTATCCCTGCCTCTCCAAGCTGGCCTAGGAAGTGACTCTGGGTGGGTTTCGTTCCAGGGAACCTCATTATTTAATATACACGGCCCCAACTGATGCTGTTCCCGTGTTGTTTTCTGACAGAACTGATTCCTTGGGTAGGGATTTGTCCTCAGAGAGAGGCAGTGATGTGGATAATCTTTTTCCATGGACTGTGAAAATACCTGAAAATACCTTGCTCAGAAATCATTGCCTTGTCTCTTTGCTGCTCCACTCACATTGCTAATGCTTTGGGATCCGAGGTAATACCTGGGCTTTGCCTTTTTCCTCTCTATCAGCACAGAGATGATTTTAATCACTGGTGATTTTAATGCCAAATATTCTCTGCTGCCCAGTGAAATCTGGGGGAACTGATTGAGGTGCCCAGAACTCGAGTGAGCTGAAGGGTTTGGAAGGAAACCAAACCTTTGGTGCTTCCAGACTGAACTCAGGGAGTTGTTAAGGGCTCTGAGAACACCATGGAAAGGGAGGGAGGGAAGTTTTCCCCTTCCCACCACTGCCCTGCTGCTGGCAAATGTCAGGGACAGGCTTTTAGCCTGGAGGAACTGGCCAGGAAAGCCTTTGGAGCCGGGCTGGGAGGAATTTGGGATCCCTCTTGTTGTAGCTGGAAGGAGGAGAAGCTTCTTGAGACCATTGGGAAGTTGCTGCTGGAGGAGCTGAGGGGTTTGCAGACCCTCAGAAAGGCACCCCCATGAAAACTTCTTATTGTTGCTGCTGAGAGAGTTGCTGGAGGCTCGTGGATTAAAGAGGAGATGAAATTAGCACTTTAAGCACTGCTAAAATCTACTGTTCCAGCTTAATTAGTAAACTCAGCTTCCAAACTTAGTGCAATTGCTGTTCAGAGGACAATTGGATTTTCTAGGTCACTCCTCTCTTCCAGAATTTCTAATTTTTTATTACTGTTTCTTTTTTTTTTAAAATCTTAATAGGCAAGAAATGCATTAACTCAAGTGATCTAAGAAACAACAGTCAGCAGTTTATTTATCCTCCCTGAAGATGCACAACCTGAACCTCAGCCAGGGTTGTGGTGAGGCTGCACCTCGAGTTGTGTGTTCTCTTTGGGGTCCCTCCCTACAAGGAAGACCTTGGGGTGCTGGGGGTTCTTGGATGTCTGTAGGACATCCCCATCTGTAGGATGGGGGTTCTTGGGTGTCTGTAGGAAGTGTTTGGTGGAGAGGGGGCCTCTCCTGCTTGAGGGATGCTCTGGGTCTCAGCAGGAGTTCCATGGGGTGACAGGGATGATGAGCCTGTTATTTGTTCTGTATTTCCACTGTAATTTGGGGGACTGCAGACCTTGTTGAATACAAGAATTCTAAGACTCAGAGAAGGATTATTGAGAAATGTGTGATTTTCCCCTTGATGTCATCCTGCTCATATCCCTCCTGTCCTGCCTGACACGTGGACAAGGGTATGAATTCCTGATAGGTGTCTCCTTTGCCAGCACTGCTATGAAAGCAGACACCAGGGATTTTATTAAAAATTAAAAAATCCAGGTGTGCCAATGTGTTTCACAAACCAAATTGCCCTGTTCATTAACCTTAATAATGTCTATTTGCCTTGCAGGACATGGTGAGGTCCATGCATTGTGTCTGCCTGAGGAGACTGGTGTTGGGACATCCTTGTGCTGGGGCTGGAGGTGTTTGGGGTTCACCAAGAGCATCCTTCTCTTCCTGGGACAGAAGTTCCCAGGTCAATTATGAGCAGAGGGAAGCACAAATCACACCTAATCTGGTCAAAAGGGATTATTAATTAAGCAGCTGGAAGAGCTGGAGGTTGGATCTGTGACCAAGCCTGGATAATCCCAGTCTGGCTCTTGATTCTCAGCACCTCGACTGAGCTCCTGGAACTTACTTGTGTCACCAGCAAGAGGTAAACCCAAATTTCAGCCCCCAAACCAAGTTAAACCACCACAAATCCATCCAGGCCATCATTTCCTCTGCAGTTTATTTCTTTCCCAGCATAAAAGGACTCATGTGGCCATGAGGAGGATTTCCTGAAAACCCTTTTCCATCCCTGCACCTTCACAGGGTGACACAAAATCTGGCAGCCTGTGAGAAGATCCCAAAAAACAGGTATTAAAAGATGCCACCAAGGGTTTGGCACCATGAGGGCTGCACCCCAGGGGAAAAAAAAACCCAAATGAATCCACATGAAATAAATGCACACAAAATAAATGCATTTGCACAGAGGAGAGAAAAAAAGGAGATTTCCCTCTGGCCCACTGTAAAGATGGAGTTGGGATTCACCTTTCAGCTTTACTGACCTCAGACAACAATTGACATGGTTTTTCCTGCCCCAAAACTCCTGCAGAGGGGAAGGGGAGTCAATACAGGCAAAGGCACAATTATATTTGACCACAGAGCGACCTGGTTTGACCCCAGAGCTGGGAGTAAGGCCAGATGCCCTCCAGAAGTCCCTTCCAGCCTCCAGGAGCTGCCCCAGCTGCAGGATTATTCCCTGCCAAACCACCAGCTGGAGAAAAACAATCAATCCTCACCTTGCCCTGGCTTAGGCAGTGCCAGCCCAGCAGCGCCAGCCCTGCTCTGTTCTCGTGCCAGTCTCTGCTGCAGCAACAGGAGCCTCTGGTAAACACACAGAACAACAGCCCACACTGAAAGCCCACCCTGTAATGCCTCTTTCCAAGCTTTAGGGGCTGCCTGTCTGTGCCAGGTGTTAAAGCACAGCCTGGAGGCACCAAGCCCAGCTCCAGGAGGGCAGGGCAGTGCCAGGTGCCCATCCCAGCAGCCACCCAGGAGCAGGGCAGGGACCAGCAGCCCCTTGGCACCACCTCCCCCTGCAGGTATTTCCTCTGAGGTGCCTGTGCTTTCAGCTAAAAACTGAAATCCACCATCCAGCAGAGCAGGATTTCCCTCTATCCTGAGGGCAGAGCCCTTCCTCTCAGAGGCCTTGCAGGAGGATGCCCCAAAAAGCTGCTGCAATCCAATCCAGAAGGGACATTCAATCCCAGTGAGCCACAACTGCATCATCCTTACCCCTCCCTGGCACAATCCAGAGCAGCAGAACTAAGGAACACCCCTCAGCCTCTTCAGCATCACAGCACCAACTTTCACAGGCAGAGATTTTCACAATTTAAGTCCACAGTTTTTCTCCCAGTAGAAGAACCTACAGCCCTTGGGATCCTGTACTGGTTTGGGTTGGAAAGGTCCTTTACAGGCCATGCAGTCCAAACCTCTGCAACGAGAAGGGACATCTTTGACTAGACCAGAGTCCTGTTCAACCTGCCCTTGTGCAGTCAGCAGGACACACAGGAGGGACATCACCTCCCCAAAAATTTAGGATATAAAACCCAGCCTGCTGGGGAAAGCAGCTGGAAGAGTCTGTGCCCCCCAACAAGCCCATGGTGATGCCAAATGTGCCCACAAGCAGCACAGATTGAGGGCCTCAGGGTGTTGTAAGAGCAGGAGCTTCCAAGGCTAAAACCCCAGGACAGAGTTTGCCAGAGGCTGAGCAAAGCACCTTCCTCCTCATGGGCAGCTTTGGTTCTCCAGGAGATGCATCTTCTGCCTCCCCCTGTGGAAGAAACCCCAGGGGAGGGAATAGGTGTGCTCCCTGCCAGGGAATGTTCCCAGGGGGAAGGAAATCCCTGCTCCCTCCTGAAAGCAGGGGGAGAAGCTCCTGAGAGGTTTCTGCCTCCAGAGTGGCCTCCAGCCCAGCTCAGAGAGGGGATTTGGACCAGCTTGTGTTGCTGCAGGGGTATTGAGGATGTTTCCAGGAGGAAAATTCACAGGTAAATAAACTGACTCCCCTTGTCCCTTCTGCTCTCACATCCAGGGATCCTCTGGGGAAGGCACAGAAACAGAGCATGGGCTAAGACACACCACACAGCCAGGCTGTGGGACCCACAGCTCCACAGAGCTCTGAGCAGGGAGGGTGAGGAATACTCCAGGAAACAGGAATACCCCCAAGCTGTTCCTCTCAGAGGCAGCAATTTGGGAAGAGTATTAAGTTCCACAGACTGTGCTCCATCCCCTTTACCCCCTCCCACGGCCATGCACCCCCAGGTTTTGGGGAGAAGGGACCAGCCTCTCCCATCACCTTCATCCCAGCGGGCTCAGGGAACCTCCCAGAGATTGATGGTGTTTAACAACCAGCTCAGCCCACAACCTCTTCCCAAACTGCTCTCAGGAAAGCAGAGCTGCTGGAAATAAAACTGCACATTTAACCCATCCTGGCAGCCCCCATGGAAAGCCCACAGGCCAGGGGTTAAGTGCTCCTGCAACACAGCACGGGTCAGTGGTAAATACAGCAGAGCCCTCCTGCTGCAGCATCACACACTCACGGATCAGACCCTGGTCCCTGTGGGGTGCTGAGCTCAGCACAGCCTTGTCCCCCACCCACGGGGATGAAGGGGGAACTGGGGAGAGGCATTAAGAGGACTAAGGATGCTCTGACTCGTGCACAGGAGAAGGTTTGGATCCTGCTGCCCTGCAGCTCCCTGAGGATTCCATCCCGTGCTGTTTCCAGGGATCACAGCCAGCTGACCTGCTCTGCTCCCAGTGAAACCCACTATCATGGACAGCTCCCCTCACCCTCCCTTTCCCTGCCTTGCTCTGTCTCTGCCTGACAGTTTCTTCATCCCATAAAAACCTCCTCTGGCTCATCACTGCTGCCCCTCCCCGTGCACATCTGGCACCTGCCCTGGACACCCCCCAAATTCCTGGCTGGTGACACCAACCTCAAGCTGGACCAAAGGACACCTCCAGCTCCCAAACACCTTCCTGAAACACCCCAGGATGAAGGATCCCCCCGAGGTGAACAGCACCTTTGGATGGGGCAGCAGAGGGAGCAGCACCAGGCCCTGCATCCCCACGCCCTGGAGCTCCTCAGGAGCACCTTCCATCTCCGAGCCATCACAAACACACTTCACACAAGCGTTGCTTTGCACCTCAAAGACAAGCAGGGCTGGTCCAAATCAATCCCCCCAGTTCCATCCACCTGGCACAGAGGGGTTTGATGCTCTTTACCCCTCCCAGAAGGGCTGCAACAAAGGGCTTCTCCAGGCCAAGGAAGACAAACCCACCCAGCATTTCCTCTCTCCAACATCCTTTTTTCTTTTCCAGAGAACTACCCTGCTCCTCTGAAACCACCTTTGAAACCCCCCATTTTCTGCTGAAATGCAGCTCTCTCCAACAGCCTGCAAACCTTCCCCCAGCCCCACTGTGCTCAACCATCTCATTTTAAGGGATTTATCTCCACGGGACTTCTGGTATTTCCCCAAACCACCCCAATCAACCCTTCACTTGGCCAGTAACACTTACCAGTAACACCTGGGACACATCTTGGCATCAGAGCTCAAGCAGCTGCTTTTCAACATGACTTTTCAGAAGCTGAGGTCAAAATCCATCCCAAGGAATCGATCCCGAGCACTTGGCCAAGGCACGGAACTAATAGACTTTGATTCCAGCCTGATGTATTTATTTCGCAGGGCTAATAGAATTTATTGAAGGGAGGGAAAAAAAATTAATCTAAAACCCAAATTCAATTCTGGAATTCAATCCACAGCCTCTGTAATTTGTTTCTCTTGCAGGTCACCCTACCTGAGGTGCAGTCCAGGAAGGGCTTTGGGTTGAAGACACACTCTGGCATCGCTGGAATTAAATTTAGTTTGAAATCAAAACTCTATCCCAAGTAGTTGTGACAAGGCAACAGACGGCATTTTCTAGGCCAGCATCTGCTCTTTCCTCGAGTTTGAATAATTTAACCAGGGTGTGGAGGCTCCAGTGGAACCAAGGAGTCCACATTTCAGAAGAAACAGGGCACACGGTTGTTTCTCATTCAAAACCACTGAACCTTCGTGTTTCCTCCTCTCCCTCTCTTCACCCAGGCCCACTGGGAACTGCACAGAGCCGTGTGGAGGAGGGTTAGTTCTGTCTCTCACCTCCCAAAATGACATTCAAGTGGCAGGGACTCCTTGGCCATTTCAGGGATGAGAGACAGGAGGAATCTGCATTTGAGGTCACACGTCAAAGGAGAACAGGAGACACGACACAGAGGAGCAGAGGCAGCTTTGAGCTCTACAGACCCTCAGTTTTGGATGTTCTGGGGGAGAGAGTTGAACCAAAGTTATCTCCCTTTGTGAAACAACCACCTCAGCAGTGACACAGTGAAGAGCCAAACCCTGCCCTGGGCTGGGTGCCTTCAAAGCCTTTCAGGAAGCACTCACAGTTCATGGGATATCCTCAATTGTGAGGGACCCACGAGGGGCATCAATTCCAGCCCACACAGGGATTGAACCTGTGTCACTGTGGGGCCTTTTTCCATACCCCCACACCCAGGAATTTTCAGATTTCCCACAGCCCTTCTTCAGCCCCAGCCCACAGCAGGAGGAGGGAGAATTAACTGAGCCCCTAAATAAAGAGAAAGAAACAGTGTGGAAGTTAAAGTGTTTATTGATGTGTTTAAACTTTGTACATTCCCCACAGACCACACTAAGGAGTTTGCAGGTAAATCTGTGCATAGTGGGAAGAGACACGGAAGGGGGAAGAAAAAATAAAAGTCACAGGAAAAATAGAAAAAATACACCACAGGTTACCAGAACCTCCAGATTTAAAAAAGCCGTGAGCAGTAACACCAACTATACAAGCATTACAAAGACATGATGGTGAGTGGAACAATACCCCTGTTGGTCTCTGGGGGCCTATGCATCCCAATTCCCTTAAAGCAGGCAGGCAGCATCCCTTTCCCAAGGGCTCCCTCCTCCCTCCCCAGCTCTGTCTGTCAGCTCCCCAATTCTGCAGTGATTTGTCACGTCTGGGCCAACACCCAAAGCTGTGCCCAGGGCCCAACACCCATCCCCCAGAGGGATGCAAAGGCTCCACAATCTGCTGCCCTTCACTACTTACCACGGTGGTGAGGCAGGAGAGCTGGGGAATTAGAAAGAAGCATCAAGAGGGGGCTGTTAATGCCGGGTGAGTACTGAAGGAAACTGGCTGAGAACGGAGCATTTCGATTCAACACCAGGAACTTCCAAGCCTAGAGCAGAACTGAGCTGGCAGGGGGATGTGCAGACCCCAGTATGCACAAACCATGTTCTACCATTCCACTAGAATAGCTATAAACAGAGATGCTAGAAGCCTTTTAACTCCTTGCCTCCAGGGAGTCTTGATTCCTAGAGCCCGAGCTGCTAAGCAGCAGGGTGCACACCACTGGCATATGAGGATGGGGTTTTTCTTTTTTTTTTTCTCTTTTTCTTTTTTTTTAATCTCTCATTATAAGGATTTTTGTTAGTTACCATTCCCAATTGCTTCCTTGCTTATGCTGTCATAGCTCCTATCCCTAAATTAATCTCTTTGCAACTCCCAGTGAAATTCACTTTAAAAAAAAAAAAAAAAAGGAAAAAAGAATACTGCTTTATATATAAAAGCCAAAATGACTGCAGAGCCACAACTGTCTCCTTTTTACAAGGTGGGTTTGGTACAAACGACCCTCAATATACAGGTGGTCTATCAGAAATAAAAACCAACATTTCCCATTTTATATATATAGAGCTTGTAACAGACAACAGTACAACGGAACTGGTGTTTTTCAGATTATTTAAAAAAAAAAAAGAAAACTACATCTCAGTCAAATATCTGCAATAGATCCATTTTTCCCATTTAAGGAGATTTATATATCATATTGTTATATTATCATTTCTTCACCCATTTAAAAGAATGGAAATTGCAACTCTACAGTAGTAATTATAGTCTTAATGATCCAGGAGTTCTGAATGTAAGATGAAGTCCTCTCGAAGCAACTGTTGGTCAGTAGTTGATCCAAAACACTGGACCACTTTGGCCCTCCACCCTGCACCTTTCCTGGCCAGGGCTGTTGTATCTTCATCTCTTTTATATCTGCATCTGCTCCAGGTATTTGTAAGTGGGGTTCTCGTAGCCGTGGTTCTGCATCTTGCTCAGATGCCGCTCCTCTGGGGTGAGCATGGGGTCAACCTGGGGGAACAGCACCTTCCTGGGCACAGGAGCCACTTGCAGCATTTATTTCATGCAGCAAGAGGCACTACCAGAGGCTCAGTAACTACTGGTGAGCAGGAAACAGGGAGAAAAGGTGAGCTGCCAAAATCATTTGCTTAATGGGCTGGCTGGTTCAGGTGCCCCTTGCCTGGGCGAGCCTCTGTGGGGGTGTCCTCACAAATCTGTCATTACCAGCTAATGCTACGAGGCAGGGACCCTCTTCTCTCATTAAGGAGGTCCTTCTGATCTCCTGCCCTGGATGGCAAAGGGAAAAGCAGCTTTCTCTGGACTCCATTAAGCTGTCATTAGAAACGTGCAAGGAAGGAGCTGCCCCTCAGCGCTCGGCCCATCTTAACAGTGGCTACATTAGCCAGGAGGACAAATTGCTATGGATTGAGTGAGTGACTGCCCTGCTAAAGATATCCCTGAAAAGCTCATTTCCTGCTAAATCCTGCCCTGAGCCAGCCAGGAAGCCTAACTGAATCCTGGTAAGTGTGCAGTGCCAGGTGCCAGACACCTGCACACCAGTGGCAGTGCCAGCAGTGCCAGGGTTAATTCCCAGCCCGCAGGAGCAGAGCTGTCCATGGCTTGGCAGCTCCTGCCTTCTCCCCCCACACACAGCATGTGATTCAGCTCTATTTTCATCCTGTTCCTCACCTCCACGATTCCATGGCTGATGGTCCCGTACTGCCTCTTCCTCAGCATCACCAAGCTGATGACTATCACCGTGGCTATGGCAACAGCAATCACCAACAGCCCAATGAGGGCACTGCTGCTGAAGCTGAAATCGTCACGCAGGGAGTTGTCATTATCCTGGAGGGAAGAAAACAGAGGAGCAGGGTGAGGAACCTCAAACCAAACAAACCCAAACGGCGGCCACGAGGAAGCTCTTCAACCATCTGTGGCATCAAGACATGATTCATTATGAACTGGACAGGGTATATATTCCAGCCCTACGTATTCCAGCCCTAAATATTCCACCAAAAGGATAATTACCACAAAATTCTTGCCCCACTCGGTGCCTCTGGACAGGCACTGACCCACATCACCTCCCTACCCCATAAAACACTTCTGCAGAAGAGCCAGGTGAGTTCACGTGTGTTCACTCTTTTCATCTTTATGCAGGAGGGCTGTAAATTACTGCACTCTGCTTCAAGTCCCAGGGCAGCATCCAGGCACCAAACCCCAAATGCAGCAACCCCTGGGAATCCAAACCCAGCCTGAATTTGCCAGTCACTGCCTGGGCCCCCACACACGTACCGGCTCATCCACCAGCCCACCAACACGCTCGGCGTTGAAAATCATCTCCTTCACGTCCAGGGTCTCGTCAATCACCTGGAAATGGGCACGAGAGCGTTTTATGAAAGGAGCCACACAAAACAGGGAGGGGAAGGAACGGGCAGGCAGACCAGAGACTTTAATGAACAGCAGCAAAGGCTCAGAACCACCTCTCCTGGTCTCAACAGTGTGGGATGTTCTCCAGCTCTCAAAGCCATCAGAGTCAGTACGACAATAATTACTACTACAAACTAAAGCCCCATAGAAAAAAAACAGAAGAAAAAGTGGTCCTAACTTTGGAGCCAGCATTTCTGTCCTGTACGATCTAACATGTGGCTTTAAAACAGCTTTGAAAGGAAACTCAGGTGAATTTTTGATTTTTTAAAGCCCAGGGAACTGAGGCCCAGCAGCTGCCCCTGGAACCCAGAGAATTCTTTGCACTGTAGATAGAGCCAATACCTGCTGGGTCACTTGTCTTTCAGAGGAAGGTGAGGCCTTTCCTGCGCTGAAAAATAGGTGGGAACACAGATGGAACACACCAGCATTCGGTGTGCTCACACAGTGAGCCACCCGTGAAAATAAAGGGACATCAAAAGGTCTCTGCTTGGGAAAAGCAGTTCCTAAATCAGAGAGTTCTCCAGCTCAGACTGCCAAAGATCTCCGCTCTCCTTCCCTCCCACCCTTCTGATGCTAATCAGTATTAAGAGCCTACAATAGTCACCAAGTGACTCCCCCACACCAGATGGATAATGAACATGCTGACATTCTGTGAGCAGGAAGGAGACATGGAAACAAGCAACTGCTATTAATTAGTGTCCACGGCGGGCTTGGCTTCCCAAAATCAAGGTGGAGAGCTCACCACATTTTCATCCACTTTGTTCTTGCTGTTAATCACTTTCTCCTCGGCGCCGATCAGCCCGTCCAGCTCAGTCATGCCAGAACCTGCACCAGAAGAGCACGGAGAGCCCATGAGCCCCCAGGGACACCTTGGAAGGGTCACCTACACCTGCAGAGCTGCCATGGCTCGTGTTTAACCGCTGAGTGTTAACCTGTCCTCATGCTGCTGTGGCAGAAGGGAGCTCACAAGCTACACTAGGGTGACAAGTGATTAGGGGGGGACTGTTAATGAGGGAGAATGAGGTGGCAATGAGAGGAGCAGACAGGACTCACCAGAACCAGGCTGAAGGGTCAGTGCAGACACACTGCACCAAGTGCTGCTGTTAGAAGGCCCCAGGCAAAGTGGAACTGTGAGTGCAGTGACATCTGTAAGTGTCACCCTGGGGCCACCAGCACCTCCCTGTGACCCCCAGGATGGCAGTGCACACACATCTCTCTGCCAAGAGCCAGCACACGGGGAATGCCTTCACCCCCAGGGGCAGCATCACCCATCCTGCTGGAATCAGGCACACCAGCACGAGCCTCGGGAATGAGAATCCCAAGGTCACCCAGCTGGGCTCTGTAATGAGCTGCTGTCCTGGATCTGGCACAGGCCCAGAAACAATAAATCCCAGGGCAAGGGAGGAGAAGAGAACCACACCAGCCTTTGTACCAGGACATCACTCCCCATTTCCAGGCTGGAACTAGCACAGGCTCAAGAGAAGGACATCAATTAACAGAAGGCGGCTGCTCTGCATAAACTGCTTTGATCTGGAGAGCTTATAAATAGATCAGATCGATAAGAGAAGAGTCTGCTGCAAACTGCTCTGACCTCACATAACACAGCACACTGGGACACCACCAGTTTTCCCCTGTCAGGAGGGACAGCACAGCATCCACCACACCTGGGACTCACTGGTGAAAGAGCAGGAGAGCCAAGCCTCAAACCCACAGTGGGATCCCTCCAAGGAGGAGCACGAGGTGGGGGAAACACCCCCACAGCCCCTGAGGCTTTGCTGGTGCCTGCAAACCCCTCTGCACGGGCTGCTGAGCTTGCAGGCTGCCTAAGACATCATGTCAGCTGCTGCTCTTTGATGAGATGCAAGGAAAGGCTACTTGGCTCCAAGGCAAGTTTTCACACTGACAAGCTTTTATTGCCTGAAAATGCCATGGAAATAACGTTTCACTCCAGCTGGGAAGCACCTCGAGTTTTAGTGCATCCCATTTTCCTCTGGAGCCACTGATCAGATTCCAGGCACGGCCAGCACTGCCAGTGTCACTTCTCCTGGCTGTCGAAGCAGGTCATGTTGTTGTGGAAGTCAATGACTGGGATTTTCGGGAGGGACTGGCCACAAAGAGCTTGCACAGAACTCCTGTGTCAGCTTTTGGCCTGGGTGGCTGCTTTGTTCCAGTCTAGGAAGCAGCTCTGCTATTTGTCTCAGTGCTGCACCAAGTAAAGACCCAGTTTCATGTGGCTCAAAGGCACAGTTTAAACTATATACTTCCCAAGGGACAAAACCCCCACACTCCTGCACCAAAAAACACAACCCCAAAACTCCCTCAAAACCCTCGAGCAATTCAATGAAAAGGGAAGGGGGAGAGGCAACTCTGTTTCCAGGTCACCACAAACTCTTACATTTACCCAAACAGGGAGAACTAGCACAGATTTACCATCTTCAAGTTGACAAAGCAGTTGCCCATAAATTAAATAAATTAAAAAAATCAAACTACAGGCTGTCCCAATTCTTTTCAGAGCAGTCAGCATGCTGAATTAGCTGTGCACTGTTCCACAGGAGGGATGAAGGTGACTTACACTTGTAGAGAAAAGCAGGACAATGAGAATAATTTCAAGCTATCTGGCCTTCACCACATTACAAAGCTATTTGTGCCCATGTGAAATGGTTATTAGCAAAATCCTTTGCTCTCCTTTGAGGTCTGCACAATGTGTTTGGAACCATAGGCAGACTAGAACACTGGGTTTACTCCTCACACAGAGCTCTGGTCTGCAAGAGCCCCACATTTCTATTGTTCTTTACCTGAGACTGTGTTGCTAATGAAGATGTTCATTTAATGCCAGTATTTTTGTGTTCCTCTGAAAGCCCCTTTTCAGCCAAGCACTGAGTCACTGCAGAATTAACACTGAGCTAAGGGAGAGATGGATAACCACATGGACTTTGCTGGTATGGAGGGATGCTACAAGTGAGAAGGTGATGCTGAGGAGACCACAAACACAAGGGAGGGATCTCCTGTTTATCTGTCCCAGACTAGCTGCACTCTGTGAGGACACTGAGGGAAACACAACACTCATTCCTGGTTCAGTGGTGCCATCAGCCATCAAGGACACATCCCACAGGGGCAGAGGAGCCTCTGGAATATTCACCCCCAGCACTGCAAGGTTTAATCTGAGCAGTGCACACACAAGAGGTGCAAAGTACCACAGTGCTGCAGTGACACTGCCACGGCTCTCCAGGGCACCCCACACACTCCAAGAGCCCTGTGAGCCCACCAGGGAGGAACACACACTATTAGATGCTCAGACTAGCTCGTGGTTTAACTCGAGGCCTAAACAAGCAAACTGAATGTTACTGATCTAAGTGAGAGCAGGGAAATGAAAATCAAGGTGAGTATGGAACTAAAATGAAGCTATCAAACACACTGAGGAGGCAGGAGAGTGATTGAAAGCACTGTGAGGGAGCAGCTTAGCACCAACCTTTTTTCATTGGATGGTACAAATCCGGCTGAGGATCTAGCAGGAGGGAAAACAAAAACAAAAATAGCAGAGAAAGGAGATTAAGAGAGAAAGGAAAAAAGGCTTGAGCATGATTTCTGACTGAGACCCTGGGAAAAGCTTTTAGTCCACAGCTTTCTTTAAGCTCAGGACTCTGTTCAAGCATTTTTAAAATACAGACACATGCACAGGCCAGCTGTCAACACCCGATGGCACAAAAAATAGGTATGTATTTAAAAAAAATAAATAAAGAGAATTCCTGCAGCCCTTCAGCAGGTCACAGCACAAAGACTTCATGTTACATGAGAGCATTTTGGTTAAAGACTGAAAATTCACTCCAGAGTCAAGCCACACTGCAAAAATTTAACACTTGCTGCAAAATGAAAAGAGAGAGGGCAATTTTGCAAAGAGAAGAATCAGAAAAACCAGAAGAGCAGCTCATGGTGGCACTGCCTCTCCAACGTACAGAGGGACTGCTGGGGCAACTGCTTTACTCTTACATCACCCAAGGGATGGAGCTCTCTCTGTTCCAGCTGAGCCTACAGACTCAGAATACACCAGTGAGCCCAGTTCCCAGCTGCACATACCTTCACTTTCGGGCACGGCTGGGAAGGTTTTCACCTGGAAGGGGCGGAAGGGTTTGCCATCCAGGGGGATCTCTTCACTCTCCTCAGAGCTCACTCTGACATCCACCTGGGACTCAGAAATGGAGGATGTGAACTGATCCATGTCTGCACGCTGCTCCTGGAGCAGCTCATCTGAAAGGAAGAGGAGGAATTATGGCACAAACTGCACGACGCCTGGCAGGGCCGGAGAGGGGCAGATGGTCTGAACCTCGCCCAGGCAGAGCTGCAGGGGGACGTATGCAGGGCTGCCAGCTTATTTATCTTCCAGGCTCTGAAGTCTCATCTGGAACTCTCAGGAAATTCTCTTATTTGTTAGAAAGACATACAAAATAAGGGCCAGGAGGTTTGATGTGGCAAGAGGGTTTGGCAAGAAGGGATTAAACTATAAAGTGGGAAAGCATCTGCTTATTTTTATGGATATTTTCCACCTCCTTTAGAGAGACAGATTTGCTATTCTGAATGTTGTTTTTTTTTTTAAACAGACACTGAAAGTTCTTGGGAACAAGCTACTCTGGCTGGCTGTGTTACAAACCCCTGAGAGGGTCTGCCCTGAGGGACCTGTGCCTAAGCCCCAGTGCTTGTTGTCAAGGGCATCCCCCCCCCAAAGCAGCCACCAGGCTTTTGGGTGGATATAAACGCTTGGAGCCTTGACAGGGTGGCAGAGGAGCTGGCACACACTCACCAATCTCATCCTGGATTTCTTCAGCCACATATGGCACCTTGTAGAGCAGAGACAAGCTTTGATTCATCCTCTCCTCGATCACATGGAGATGTGTCATCACCTGCAGATGTACAAGAGTGTGTTGGAGGAGGCACAGGCTGTCAGTCACTTCATGGTTCTTCCCTTGCTTAATAAAACATCCCCAACAGGTGGATCTGCCATGGGACACGGGTCCATCTGGTCCATTCTGGGACTGATCATTCCAACATATCACACTTCACTGAACTGGCCACCTGTACGTGGTGCTCTTGGTATTTTGGGAGATGTGGGGGATGAGGGAGAGGATTCAGGTGACTCTCACTGTAAGCAGCTCTCCACTGGAAACACCAAAACATCACTGAGCCTGGTGCTTCCCAAGTGCCAGACAGGGTCATAATTCACTTCCTGCAGCAGCTACAAGCAAGTACTTTATTAAATGGGTTACCATTCCTGACTGCTAGGAAAGATAGGGGCAAAGGGAGCAGACAATACTATTTATCAACTCTGGGCTCAGAACAAAGGTGCCTTTCATACCCACGGTGGCACTACATCTGTCTGACACCCACTCACTGCCAACAGTGCTCTCCCTTCGTTTGAGAAACACATTTGAACTCTGTGCAACCTCGGATTGCTCCTCCCAAGCACGTTAAACCCAGCGGTGAAGTCAGGCCTGACCTGAAGAGGGTGCTGCATAATCAGGGATCACACCGAGCATGGAGAACATTTACATGGATGGCCAAACGTTGAGAGAACCTAAAGAGCTGGATGGACCTGTTTTACAGTCTGATGTGTGCCTGACCTTTAAGAGCAAGGATGAAAGCAATTTAATTTTACATGTGGCAGCTTGTCAATCAAGGGAATCGATTGAGGAGCTTAAAGTGCAGCTGAAAAGCAAAGGGAATGGAAATTGAACTGCACCACCCACATCCCTCGCATGTCGATCTGTTGACACTGCAGCCTTCAGAATGAATTAAGGACTGCTCAGGGTTTAGCTCAGGAATACAGTTCACACTCTCCCTCCTGGACTTTGGCAGCAGAACAAAGTGCTGGCCTGGACTGTGCTTGATGTGCCTCTGGAAAGGCAATCAGGAATTCTGCACCCAGCAGAGCTGCCCCCACCACCCCTCTGGGGGATGTGCAGGCACAGGGGGACAACCCAGGAAGCACCAGGGGAGGGTTCACTGCCAGCACCCACAAACAAGGGGACACCCAGGGGACCTGGCTGCTCCAAGTGTGAGGTTCACCTCCAGAAAACCCCTGTGACTGCTCTGCCCCTCCCTGGGTCCTGCTCCTAACCCAGGATATTTCCACCTCCTGGTTCTATGGGGTTTTCATGCATTTTTCCTCAGTGCCTGTTTCTTCCATTTGGCAGCACTGGATGTGCTCCACTGCACTGTCTCCCTGCAGCTCTCTGCTCTTTTCTCTTCTTCCTTATATTTCATGCATTACAAAACTCAAAGAGATTCCAAAGCAGCAGATCAGCCACAAACTGGGACTGGGAGAAGTTCTCTCTGAACCTGTGAAAGGACATACGCCTTAAGAACAGATTCTTTCAGTGTTGCCAGGCCATCCTTAATTTGAATTTTGAATCAGTCAGACCTTTTAATCCATCTTTTACCGTTTTTAAACAAGTGAAAACAAGTATCAGGACATAATTACAAAGATTTGGGGAGTATCTGTAGCTATTCTTGCCAGGTTTGAAGCAGCATTTTCAGATACACTACCCAGCAGAAGGAAAATCGTTTTCTGGCTGTTCAGAAGTAAGTTATAGAGCAACAGCACAATATAAACTCAGCAAAACAAGACTTTCTGATAAGGTTAACAATGATCAAGTGCTTGGGAAGGGTAGTGCATTATGCTTTGGAAACCAGGCAATAACTCTGCAAAGGCACAATTCCCACACAATGAAGAAAAGCTCTAATGAAAGGAACACAGACATGAGGTCTTGGAAGGAGCGAGAAAGGATGTTCAAGGATAAGCAAGTTCCCAACAAATAATTCCACGTGTGTTTGATAAAAGGAAACATAAAATTAATACTGAACCAGTTCTAAACCCCTTGACTTGTCACTGTGGCCAAAATAAATCAGAGTTTCACTATTTTACAGAGTCAAGCACCAAGGAGAACTGTGCAGGGAGCACAGCTGGTGACAGGGAGAGCTCTGCACCAGGACAGCCAGGGCTGGGGGACAGCGAAACTCCCTCCTACCTGGGATTTCATCTGTGCAGCCTTCTCGGGGTCCACGGCCAGGACGTGCTGGTAGTGGCGGATGGTGTGGAGCCGGTCCTTGTTCTCGGCACGGACGTAGCGCTTCAGGGCCTGCAGGATGCGGTGGGGCTGTGGGGACAGAGGGCAGAGCTGCAACCACTGCAGCCAAGGGGGCTACACAGGGAGAACAGCACCTCAGGGGTGAGTCTGCTCGCTGTTGGACAGACCCGCCACCTGCACTCACCTCTCAGGTATTTTAAGTGACGCCTGTTGGAACACTTTTAAGTGTTCCACCTCTGAACACCTTCCAGATCGAGCCTGCTTGACTCAGAATACTGAGAAATGAAGTCTGTGTAACTCAGAATACTTAGTAATGAAGCCTGTTTAACTCAGAATACTCAGTAATGAAGCCTGTTTTTGACTGAGGACACCATGCCTTGTGGACACCAAACAAAGCAGAGGGGTTTGCCACCAGCGAGTCAATTAGTCCTGAGTCTGCAGCACGAACTGGCATGGTGGAGAAAGCTTTCCTGGGAATCTATTCCCAGTTTTGACTCCAGCAAAGCCACCTTCTCAGCAAGCCATTCCCACCCTCCATGCCACGCAGTGTGTAAGGGTGCAGGAGAGCAGCTCACCCGGGGTGGGTCAGCCTGCAGGGCAGCCAGGTAGTTCTCCAGGGCGATGCGGCGGCGGTCGTTCAGCATCGCTTCCACACGAGCCAGGTGGGTTTCCACAAGCTGCTGCTTCTCACTTGCTGCTTCCTTCTCCAGGGATTTCACCATGGCCTGGAAGTGCTAGGACAAAGGAAGTAGCCTGTGTGAGCAGGGTCACCTGCTCTCACTCATGTAACTCCTCAGACACTGTCAAACTCCATGTCCAAGCCCTTTAGAGCAGTAAGAGAGATGCTGATGCAGACTGCACCTTTACAAATTCAACAGTGACAATCTGCCTGCCAAACTTCCCTCATGGGCCATTGTGAAGGTCTGAAGAGGGAAAATGACCTTGCACATAAAGATCATGTTGGGGTTGGGAGATCCAGGCTGTGCTGAACAACTGACACAGTGTTAACTCTTACCCTTAACAGTGTGGAAGCAGGACTGATCCCTTCAGCCTGGAGCCATTAATTTGAATTTGCAAGAGTTTATGTATTGCAAAGGTGATTTTCAACCAGCACACCTTCAGATCAAATGTCTGTATATTCCATTAGAAAGGGCATAACCTCTCCAAAGGTCACAACATCTCCAAATGAAGCTGAATACACCATTAAGAGGTGATGACAAATTCTTGGACTTGCACAGAGTTCCAAACAATGACTTACTAAAAAATGCAGGAGAAAACTGTGTTCCAGGATAAAATCCAAAGTGGGCTGAAAAGCTGGAGTCAGTCACTTAGCTGCATATTGGTTTGAGGGAAATTCATATAGTTGTCACTGCCAGAAGAGCCTTCCCCTAACAATCCCACACTGTGAATATCCCTGATTAACTTCACAGCCCAGCCGAACTGGGCTCCTCAGGCCCAGGATTGGCATTCTGGCAGCAGCCCAGCTTTATCTGCTGTCTAAGTGGTTTTCACTAAGTCTGCTCCAACAGGAAATGTGTCCAGGGAGCCAGGGCTCACTCTGAACCAGGCTCTGAGGCCACTGGGTAGTGCAGAACAGGCCAGAGATCTGAAATTACAATTTGGCTCTGCTGTCGCTACGCTTGAAGGGCGAGATCACTTCCCACTCGTGGGTCTAGGAAAGGACCTGGCACAGGGTCAGATCATCTCCAGTTTTAAGAACAAAGCACACAATTGAACGAAACCTCCTCTAAAAGGCAGCTGTTGACAGAGCAGGAAGGCTGCTCTTCCATGGCTCTGAGTATTATAATCTCTCTCAGTAACTTTCCTCTTTAGGTCCTTCCACTCTTACCTGGATGAGAGTCTGTCTTTCTGCCTTGGGCAGATTTACAGCTTGGTGCTCTGCTTCCTCCCATTCCTTTTTCACCTGCACAAGGAAAGGACAGAACACATCAACAAGACACAAATTTACATCTGATCCTCATGAGCTGATTTGCCTCCACAGGCAGATCCTGGCACAGCCTGGCTGGGTTTTGAAGGCTCAACAGAGCTGGGATTAAAAATTTAAGACCTCTGGGCAGCAAGCTGAGTACCCTCAATGATTTACCGAATTCCAGGATGGGTTGGAAGGGACCTTAAAACCTATCTCATTCCACCCCGTGCCGTGGGCAGGGACATCTTCCACTCTCCCAGTTTGCTCCAAGCCCCATCTAACCTGGCTGGACACTTCCAGGGATGGGGCAGCCACATCTTCCCTGCTCAACCTGTGCCAGTACTTTACCACTCTCTCAGTAAAGAATTTCTTCCTAACACCTAATCTAACCCAACTCCTCTCTCCCAGCACTGCAGAAATAAAAGTCTAACTGCCCTGGTGTGCTCATACTGCAAGAAACACACGGAAAGCAAGTCCCTTCTCCCTCAGCCTGTCCAGAACCAGCCGGGCCCACACTCACCCTGTCCATGCGGTTGTGGTGCCTGACCTCCAGCTGCTCCTTGGCCTTCTGGAAGCGGGCATGCTCGTTGTCATCAGCTGGGGTCTCAAAGTACACATCCACATCATCAGTGGGCACTGCCAGGAGAGGGGAAGGGTCAGTGGGGCTGGGAACCTGGGAGCCTGCAAAGGGCAGGTGGGAGAGGGACTCCACACCCGCACCCTGAGCAATCTGGCAGGCTGAGCCTGCTGCACCACCTACCAGAGTCCAGTCTGGAGCCTCTGAGCTGCCAGTTCACTGCACTGCATCAGCTCCATCACCCCAAAACACAGCAATGCACTGTGGCAACCAGCACCTGCTCGGCCTTCCCCAGTTCTGAGCTGAGCACTGCTCAGCCCCAGAAACAGGGGCTTGTGTGGCAGGATAAAGAACTCCTTTTCCCTTCCCTTTCACATTGGCTTTGGATGGTTTAAATGACATCCTGTGCATTAGCTGGTCGCTGGCTCCAGACATCATTAACATGATTAGGGAGCTCAACAATAAATCTGCACAGAACACTCCCCAATATTTTCCACTTCCAACCTACCTTCCCTACCAGATGCACCATGCAGGACTAACAGGCAATGATATTAGACAGGACAGCAACAGAAGGAGGCTCAGTGTGACAAAAGTGACTTGTCCAATGCACTGGATGGTTTGCAACTCCAGGACACCCAAATTCGACACGGGGAAAAACAAAATTTCAGAACTGATAAACTTCAAGCATCTGCAAAATCCACACCTGGGGCTCTGTGCTCTGGATACTGCAGTTTAGGAAGAGCTGAACCAAGCTCCTGTGCTACAGTGTGGACACTGCACATCACACAGCCTTTCTGAGAGAAACTGTGGCAAACATGATGCATTTCATCCTTGCCCTTTGCCTCAGGGAGGGCAGGAAGGGACAACCTTTCTTCTGTATTAGTTATTCTGGGAGAAAAAAACCTCCACCACATCACTGAAATAGAGCAAGCTACAGAAAAAAAATTCATCTGGCACTTCAGCATAAACAAAGGGAAAGAATCTCACGTGCACCTGCATCTAACTGTGGGAAATAATGGGAATGTACAACACAGGCACAGTTGTGTGCAAGGGACAATGTCACATCAGTCCTGGATTCTGGGCCTGCTCATGGCATTTCTGAACACAGAGAGCCCTCTTCCCAGCCCCAAATCCCTCTGTAACAGGACAAACTTTTGTCCAAAAAGCTCCTGACATCCGCATCTTTTCTCTCCCCGCCTCAGTCAGATCAGCCCCATCTAAAGCACTTGCATGAAGCCCATTTTGTAAACAGGATTATGGCTGTATAGTCAGCCTGCCAAGCCCCAGATAACACAAAAAGCCTTTCAAAAGGCTTTAATGGTAGCTGAAGTGGAAGTGCTGGAGTTCAACAATAAGATTAATAAGGAGGTTAAAATGTTTTTGGTAGTTTTATCATCTGACATAAAAGCCAGTTGAAATTGGTGCCAAAACCCCTCAAGCACTCAAAAACACAGGGATTGAGTCGTGATTCCTACTTCATACCAAGTTGAAAGGGGGAATCTGATTTCTATACAACTTGTCTGATCCTTTCCAAAATTAAAATAGCAACAAAATGCCTACTACCAGGAGAACAGCAAGCAGCATCCTGCTTTCCAGGACCTACTGGTCAAACATATGCATGGGAGCATGACTGGGGGAAGGAAGGGCTTCCTTCCCTGTATTTTGGAAAGAAAGCCAGTCAGACAAGGCCAGAGACAGCCCTGGTCCCTGGTTTAGACCTGCAAAGGACAGCTGAGCCCTCAGCAAGAGCTGCAAGCCAATGGGGAGCACAGAGAGCATATGGTGAGAGCCACTTTTCCCAGGAGCCATCACCCTAGGGACCTGGAGAAGCGGAGACAGGAGGACACCGCTGCGAGGGGACAGACACCAGAACCAAAGGGAGAAGCTACACACGGGTCCTCTCTTGCCCCAGGCAAGGAGGAGGAGACACCACACGCCAGACAGACAGTGGCCAGCTGCAAAGGGCCAGTAGGAGGCAGAACTTACTCATCTTTTTACACACAGCCATACAATACTCCTCTGACTCAAAATTGTTCCTGTTGCCTCCGCAGCCTCCATATATAAAGCGAATGCACTTTCTCTTGTTAGGGTCGAAGTACCAGCGAGGCATCACAGCCCGGCAGGGCCCTGTCAGGGCCTCCTGGGAGCAGACAGCTGTGTGGAGATGGGGGAGAACGTGAGCTGTGAGCAGCACAGGCCTTGCTGAGTGACTGACACCACGCAGGGGTGGCTCAGCCTCACACCCTCCTCCGGGGCACCAGCGTCAGGAAATATCGACCAGAGACTCCCAGTCTTTCCCTCTGGCCTGAGGCTCAAGGCCAAATACTCTGCCCAATATTAAGGGGGCAGAATTGCTTTCATAGGAATGACTCAAATGGAGAGATTAGTTTTCTGTCCCAGAGCTGGGATATTAGTGGCTACTCCAAAAGCAACACAAAGGAACAGTTATAAATATCCCTCTCCTTCCAAATTCTTCAGTGACCAAAGGGCTTCTGTGAGTTTTGGGGGGATTAACACGGTCAAAGCATCCATCACAAGGGTTTTTACACTGCTCAGGGAGGCCCCTGCATGTGGTGCAGCTTCCCCTGTCTCAACATTGGTGATTTCTCTTAGCCAGGGGCTGGAACAGCAAGGATCTGCTCTGCTGATGGCACAGCATTATGCCCTGGGTGCCCCATTGGGAGATCCTTCACTGTATAAAACCAACACGACAGAACAGCCCATTAAAGCATCCAAAAATGTCCTGTTTGCTGCACTCTGCCTGGGCAGACACTCCACATCTTACAGGGCAGCTGCAGGAGCATGGGAAAAGGCAGGCTAACCAAAAGGAATGACTGCCATGCCAGCCTCAGTTTTTAAGTTTTGAAACACTAAATATTAAAACTCCATGCAGCCATGTGGATTGCTTCATGATCAGCCAACAAGAGCAGCTGGCCTATTTTGAGGCAAGAGAACAAATATTGTGTATAAATTAGCAACTCTTTGTGGCACTTTGAGGAAAACAGACTGTGTGGCCCCAAAAGAGACACCCCAATCATGCTACTCCAGGTCTCTTTAAACACCTGCAGCCCTGGACCAGCCCTGGACATGTATGAGCTCAGTCTCATTTGAGCAAGTAAAATTATCTGCAGCATGCTGGCATTTTCCCAAAAAGATGCAAGAACTGCTGGCAATGATTCAGTGATCTGGAGCTAATTGAATTTCATTCCTTCTCCCCTCCTCCCTCCTCTGCAGACACTTCTACACACGAAGTATAGGCCAGCACATAAGTGAGGCACCACACCACCAACCCAGCACCAGCACAGCAGACCTCAGCACAGAATAAAGCTGGGCCAGGCTGGCTGACTTATCTTCTGTGGAAGTGTTTATGCCAAGGCAGCACTGAGGATGTTCCTCACCCTTAGATGGCCAGATGGCACCTTGATGCCACCTCTGCAGAGTATGGCCCACCACCTTTAGCTTCCTTTTTTGTATAAAACATCAAATCCAAGATAATCACCCCCAGACAGGGATTTTAAATCCACGGTGTGCCCCAAATGGCTCTTTTAGGTTTTCCAAAATTTGCAGAGATGGTTTTTCTGCCTCATCACTGCACCTTGGTGGAGGTGCTTGCTCAATGTGCCAAACACTGGGCTCCCTGCCAGCAGAACTGCTGTTTATCTGGAAACATATGGCCCATGCTCTAGAGAGTTCATTTCAACACTTGAAACACAAGCATCATCAGCTTTCCTCTGTTTGCTAACTTAGCTAGCAAATAAAACTTCCAAGTGGCATTTATTGACTTGATCAAACCCCCATCACTAAGTGACAGCCAGGAGGGATGATCTCAAGGGGGGAAGAGGCTCAGAGGCTGGAATGTGTCTTACATTTCATATCGCTGCTCACTTCCTTCTCAGCCACAGCCTTGTCACTGCTGGGCTCCGTGGGGGTCTCCTCGTTGTAATCATCCACCTTGTAGCTGTCATAGTAGTAATCACGGTCTTCCACCACATCTTCCTCCTCCTCCTCTTCCTCCCCTTCGTCATCTTCATCCTCATCTTCCTCTACAGCTGTCCCTGTGAAGTCTTCCACTCCTGCCTCTGTAGGGAACTCACTGCAGGGACAGGGTTAAGTTAGAGGGTAAAGGTAAGGCTGATCTAGGGGGTACCAGAATAATGAGTCTCTTCCCAGCTGGTCTAGAAACACCAGAGATGGGAAAAATAAATGTAGGGGCTGTTGATCAGCCCATCTCACACAGCAATGGGACATCCCTCTTTCCCCTGTGTTTCCCAGTCAGCTTTCCTCAGGAAGTGAGAGCCCATCCCTGGGGGAGGTGCCCACTGTAGAATCACAGAATGGTTTGGGTTGGAAGGGACATCAAAGACCATCCACTTCCAACCCCCTGCCATGGAAAGGGACCCCTTCCACTAGTCCAGGGTGTTCCAGCCTGGCCTTGGACACTTCAAGGGATGGAGCAGCCACAGCTTCTCTGCCCAACCTGTGCCAGGGCCTGCCCACCCTGCCAGCCAAGAATTCCTTCCCAATATCCCATCTCACCCTGCCCTCTGGCAGTGGAAAGCCATTCCCCCTTGTCCCAAGCCCCTCTCCAGCTCTCCTGGAGCCCCTTTAGACAATGGAAGGGGCTCTCAGGTCTCCCTGGAGCCTTCTCTTCTCCTGGTTGAGCAACCCCAGCTCCTCCAGCCTAAGGATGAAGGGAGAGGGGCTGGTGAGCTCCTCCAGCAACTCAAACACCATTTGCCCTCCTGCAGTGCTCCTTCAGGCTCAGGACACTCCTTTGGGAAATTCAGGAGCACAGGAATTCCCTCAATCCTCAGCACAAGGGATTTGCTGTGTGAAATACTCACAAGCAGCAGCTGTTAACACCCACACCAGCAAGAACCCTACCTTTTGTAAAGGTCATAGTCTTCATCCTTGTCCTCATCCTCCTCCTCTTTGGACAGAGCCTCATCCACCACCTTGGTGTGAGGACAGCACACGTATTCTGTGCCATGGAACTGGTCCACTCCACAGGGCAGCAGCATCCCATAACTGTGCAGGATCATGCCCTCTGTCAGGCAGGCCTGAAAGGGGAGCCCAGGCAGGTCAGGTCAGCATCCTGCTCTGCCCTTGGATAACCCTGCAGTTTGCCTATCAGACATCCTGAGAATGTGACCAATGGTTTCAATTTCACAGCAAAAACACAGAACCTAAGAGTGAACATCAAAGGAAAGTGGATCTGAAACTTAAGAGAGTAAGAAAGTCCCCAGAAAATTCCCAGATTCAGAGCTTGCTGCCCTTAATGTGTCACACCCTGGCCCCAACAACTGCTGGTTTGTCAGCCTGGCAAAGCCCAGAAGTAACTAAACATTTTGTGCCAAGTCAAGGCAGAGAGCACTTGAAAGAAATAGAAAGGGTGTTTGCTTTTCTGGGCTGGCCATTTCATTAAACTTTATCTATTAAACTTTACATTGGGGTAAGTGAATAATCGCTCAAATGGACTTTGTGTCAAGATTATTTTAACATGCTGTAGATGAAAATCAATCAGATAATTCAAGAAAAAAGCCAAATGCAAACTATGATCAGACATTATGTCTATACACTTCCCTTAAGTTAAGGAAATACTTGGCTTTGCCATACCCAGGAAAGAATGAAATAAGAAAAGCTTTATTATGCACATCAGAGCCCTTCTGTGCTTTGCTTTGGTACTGCATGGATTTTAAAGGAGCCAAATATTGCTGGAAAAGTTCTCCAACCACATTTAAAACAAATGATTTTTCAATTTGCTAGACATTAACAAATTTATCCTCAATTAAAAGGCAATTCCTCTAGCACAGCTTTATTTAGACAGGGTTTTGCTCCCAGGACTCTAAAGAAATAGGAATTTGAACTGGAGCATCCTTAACCTCATCTTTTCCAGCACCATCACAACTGATTGTTGAGCTGCTGCTCCTAAAATTGCTGTTTCTACAAAATAGAAAACATGCACATTTTGTCATGATCCTGTTTTTGCTACCCCAGCTTCAAATGGGTGTACAGAGCATTTGCAGCAGTTGAGCTAGTCAGATAAAAAAAAAACAAAAAAAAAAACCCAAAACCATGGGCTAGATTTATTCTGAGAAGATAATCCATCTCTTATATAAAACCTCCACTAATCAGTCCCAACGAAACTCAGATTGCTCCCAGGCAAACCCTCCCAACCAAATCCCCAGCAGCAGCAGGTATTTTAAAGCAAAATGTGCCAGAAAAAGAGGTGCTCTGCTGTGCCCACTGCAGCTCCCTGGAAGGAGGGATGAGCCCCTGGTCAAAGCAGCATCCTGGAGAGCTGCTTTCAATTCCTAGCTCCATGATTTGGCTAAGCTACTCAGGACAGCTTTTCATGAGGGAATAATAACTCAGTGGCTACACGGGGGTTTTTTGAGTCACTTGAGCGCTTTTAAATGTTTATTTCCTTGCTGTTGCCTCAACCCATTGACTGGAATGTGGGAATAACAGCCCAGAGATAAACACTGCTATGCTCCAACACTCCACACACCCAAGCATTGCTGCCACAGCAGGCCCTTTACCTCTTTTGCCACAGTGTGCCAGTGCTGGTGGCTCTCACACACATCCATCCTCTCCTTGTGGAAGAACCGGCAGTGCTCGGGAACCAGCAGCACGTCGCTCACAAACTCCCCCACTGCAAAACACACAGAGGGCACAGGTCACGCCTGCCCAGCCTCCAACACAAGGCAAGGCCACCACCAGAGCTCCCCCAGAGCACGTTTTGGGTGTGTGGCTTGAAAGGTTGGAATATTGTTAATGGGGACAGGTATGGAAATTATCCCTGAGAACCTGCAGGAAAACAGAGTCTCTGAATTTCCAAGGTGAAACCACAGGAGCAGGGGCTGATTGCTGACCCTGAAGGCAAAGTTTACAGGGCAAGTTAATAAATATTTGTTCAAGGAACCAAAAGAACTGACTGAAGAGATTTCACAATGAGCTGCATCCCACCAAAGCTCCTTCAAACTGCCTGCTGCTGCAACAGCCTGGAAATTTTTCTATGCCCTGAGTGTTATCTGTGTTGTCAGCATCTGAGCAAGTCTGGTTTGGTTTGGTTTTGTTTTGTTTCCAGATGGTTTAATTCAGGATCAACTGCAGCACATTCCCTGCCTGGGACAGCCCTAACCAAAACACACAGGGCTGGAAAAATAAAAACTGTACAGCCCAAAAATCAGAGTACAACCAGAGTCAGCAAATTCCACCCTTTAGATAACCACAACCTCACCAGCACGAGGAAGCTTTGGCACAATCTGGGACAAAACCAGACTTCTGCTTTTGAGGAAGATGGGAGAGAGAGAGAATCAGTCAGTTCTACAGGCTCTGTATTAGTTGGACTTAGAAGCTATTTAGCCCAAATTTCCACCATCATCCAGTGTGGTGCTAACACATGGGAAATCAGGACCAGAACCAAGGGAGCATCGCTTCCTGTTCTTAGCTCAGAAGTCCCAGCAAACACTTGGATCCAAAACGTGGTATTTTCTCCAAGTTGAGGCTTTTCCATCTTCCTTGCAGATTTAAATGCCACATTCAGTGATTTTAAAATAAGGACATAAGTAGATAATCTAAGAAGACAGGAAAAGATCTTCAGTCCAAGTGCCTCAAAGCAACACTCCCTACACACGACTGGCTGCTTTAGGAATTTGCTAAAACTGGAGAAAATGTTTTTAAGGCAGAGACCTTTTCTCACAGAGTCTCCAGGGAGCACAATTCTTTGTCCAGCCAATCTTCAACACTTCTGTCAAGAAGTATTTTAAATATTTGGCATGACCAGCATGTTCTGCAGCCCCTTAGTATCGATACCAAAGGCTCATAGACACTTCTACAGAGAAGTTAAAGAGAGTTCAGGGACAGATTATCTGGTGGCAACTGAAGATAATGGAATCAACTGGCCTTCCTCATCCCTTTGCAATTAGTTACATTTTAAACTAGCAGAGATGGTATTTTCCCCATTTTCTTATCTCAAAACAGGCCAGTTAGAATTTTGAGTTACCAATCTTTCCTCCTTCCCTATCACTGAAGGTTTAAATGCTTCTGATAAACAAACTAAAACTCAGCAAGCTTTTAAAACCAAGGAATGGGAATGAAATCCCAGAGTTTGACTGCAAGTCCAGGACAACACAAGCAGCAATTTGGGGAGTGTTAAAGACAAGGAGAAGGTGTTTTAATAGAAAGGACTCCTGGCTTGCAGTTGGATCTGACAAGAACACTGGGAAAGACACTAATGAAAAACCTGAACACATAGTTTAATGCTTATCAAATTTTAGGGCAGTGTCACTAAAACCAGCTTATTTTTAGCTGGAGAATAGGCTTTGGGAAGGATTATTTCTGAGAGAGACGACTCCTAATAAATCCAGGGATCTTGCTTTCACCCTTATTCCCATCAGTTCTCTGCATAATCAGCTGGGTTTGGTTGCTTCCCAAGCCTGAATTCCCACATCTATACAGACAAGCACCTTTCCTCCCAGGATGTGTCCACCTTACATTTCATGTTTAATGAAGTGCTTTATGATTGTCTAGTGGAAAGTATCAAACCCAGGACAAAGCACCCACATGGTTCTGCAGGTTTGCTGACATTCCCCTCTGTCAGACCACATGTTAACCCAAGATATGGGGACCAGCTATGAAAACTGGTTCCCACTGGGTGCTCCCAGCAACCAGACTCTCCCAAGGCTTCCTACAAAACAAGTCTGTGCCAGTGGATGAGTGAAAAGGAGCTCAGCCAGCTGAGACTAAGCTCAGTACGTCAGAACAAGCCCTGGGTCAGAAGGCACAAGGTGGAGCAGACAAGCACCTGACTGCAGTGGGTGGGGACATTCTGGAAAGCACCATGAAACCCAGCAGAGTTTTATCCCCTACTCTTTCCCAGTTCAAAGTGGGGACATGGGGTACAGCTGCAAGGAGCAGGGCCTCTTGGAAACAGCAAAGTTTAAATATAGTCATTGAAACAGAATAGAGATCTCTTGCCAAGACCATAGCAGGAAGCCTGAGCACACTGAGCATTTAAGTCTCCAAGGCAACAAAATATTAAAGCTCCACAAAAATAGGATCACAGTATTAAGCCCCAGTGTCTTTGTGATGCTCAGATACAATAGCCTTCAGGTTTTCATGGCAGTTGCAGAGAGAATGGGGATTTCTTTCTCGTGCCAGGCACCATTATCCCACCACAGCTGTTCTGGAGCTGTCCAAGAAGGCAGAGTTCCATCTTGTGGGAACCACAACCCCTTTCAGTGCAAGCTGGCTGTGGAAATGGCAACCTGACATGAGAGAAGCCTTAGGAACTGAGTTGCTCCTGGGAGGAATTGCTTGCTCCTCCCCCAGGAACGCACAGCACTCACCCAGGCACTTGAAGGGCACCACGATGTGAGTGTGGTCCTTGCACTGCTTCTTGCCACGCTTGCACCAGCTGTCGATGCCCAGGGGCTGGTTGGCTTCCACCACGTTGGTGATCTGCAGGTCTGGGTACATCTGTCAACAACACACACAGGGGTTTCTCTCCAGAAAGGACACAATGTGCAAAGCAGCTCCTACCAGCAGTGGGGAGGCTGGTTCTCTACACAGGAACAAGCTCCAGTTTGCACATGGACACTCCTCTGGATCCAAACTAGGCCAGCTGAAGCCATAAAACAGCTCCCAGCTGTCTGTCACACAGGGCTTGAGAAAGGCAATGTGTCATCACTTCTGTGAGGCAGGAGAAAGCCAGGGCAGGGCCAAGAGCCCTCAGTGGGCTTTGCAGGGCAGTGGAGGAGGAGCATTTGGGTTTGGAGGAGATTTGTCTGTTCCATTCTTTCTGGTGCAGCACAAAATCCTCTGGAAAGGGGTGACTACCAGCAAATAGGGTCTAGTAACACACTCAGACTATGTCATCCCTTGTCAAGCCAACATGCACCCACCTCCTCGGGTTTCCTCAGGCCTGCTCCATGCATGATGTATTCATTTCATCCTAGTGTCCTGCTTCAGTTCTCAAGTCCAAACACTGACTTATATTTAGGCTTCTACTATGTGAACCAAATGCAGCCCCAGTTACATCAGCCTCGTAAAACAGTTTTTAAAATTCTCAGACCAGACAAGGTGCATTCTGTCACCTTCCCATTAAAAAAATATTACATTCTTTGTGGTACTTTACGTGCCTGTCACCTCAGAGGAGCAATTAAAGACACTTATCAAGGCCAATTTGTTACAGCATATCTGGAGCACACTGAAATAGATAACATCTTTTGCAATAAAGCATAAAGAGCCTAAAGACACTGTAAACATTTTAATGAAATTATCTAATATTCTGGCTGAGCTGAACCTGGCCCTGAGACAGGTGATGGGTTCCATTTGGCACAACACAGAGCAGATGCTGGTTAACCTGCTCAGAGGCAGAACTTTTGGGCAAGGCCCTGCACACACAGACAAGGACACCTCTGCCTTACAGCCCAAGGACCTTCTGTGCCAGTGCAAGCTGATCTAAGCCAGAGGTAGCTCCTAAATCCCACTGCAGTGTCCTCCCTGCTCTTCCTGGGCAGGAACTCAGCAGGACAGCCCAGGGAATTGAGCTGGGCAACAGCAATCTCTTCTCCTGCAGGGTTAATGTGCTACTGCCCAGCTAAATTGGAATCCAATTCCTTCACAGCAGTGAGGAGTCGGGATCACACATCAAAACTCACCTCCTGGCAGTACTGCAGGATCTCCTCCTTCCTTCCAAAGCAGCTCTTGGTCCCAGAAGGGTCAGGTTCCCATTTCCCAGTCTGGATGTTCACATGCATATTTAGCTTCCCACAGAACATGGCAATCTGAGGCTCTGCCACTGCAAACCCTGTCCCAGCATTGGCTGCGAGGGCCTGTGAAGACAAAGGAAAACAAAACACACTGATTGCATTGTCTGACGAAAGGCAGAACAACTCAAAGCACCAGAAACCCTCTGGCATCTTCTCAGACAGCTCCTGCTTAATCCAGAGTTATCAGGAGAGTCTTGCAAACAAACTATTTTGTAACAACATTCCTCAAGATGCTGAGCCCACCCCAAGTGTTTGTATTCCCAAACTCTGTTTTTGTTACTGAAACAGCAGCTTACCTAAACCAAGATTAATTCACACTTACAGGCTGTGCCCACAGAGGGTAAAACTGATGTCTGAAAAACCTTGTAACTAAATACTACTTTATTTAGGAACACCTCTGTGTTACACACACTACTAACTGGGTCCCACTGCAAGAACCCTGCTCAGAGTTTGAAATCCTGTGTTTCTCCCAGTATCATCAAATATTTGGGCTAGAAACACCTAAGGCTCTTGCCCAAATATACAAGGAAAGAGGATTTCTGCTGAATCAGAAAACCAGCTGTGGCAACCAGCTCCTCAAAGCCTGTTGTGTCCCACTCAGTGCACTCCTATGGAGCTGTGTATTCTGTGCCCTTCCCAGCCTGCACAGCAGACAAAACCCGACAGCCCAGGCCCACACTGGGGTCAAACTGCAGACTGATCAATGAAAACAAGGTCAGGGCCCCTTTCTGAAATCTTGCTGGCTGACCAAAAGAGGAAAAGGGGAGTAAATTAAATTGCAGGCTTGTTTTTTTCCCCTGAGAAGACCGAGTGGATGCTGGGAGCTGACCATGCCCTCCCTAAATAACTACTGGGTGCTGTAAAAGAGAGGAAAGAGGCACGAGGCAAAAACCAGACAAAATCCTAAATCAAAAGCTCTTTAAGAGAATGAAATCCATTTCAACTACTCCAGACCAGAAACAGCAATGCACAGAGGCTGCCCTGAGCTGCTTTTCCCCTGGCAGGCAGCACAACCCCAGGCCACCAGTCCTGCCTTCATATTTTACTTTTATGCACTCAAAAATGCATAAATTACTGTGGGCACTGTTCACTCCCTAGTGCCTGCAGACCCCCATCATCTCATACCAATATAAGTATGCTTAAAGCAAAGAAAGGAGCAAAGGGCAGAACTCAACTGGACAACCCCAAAGTGCAGCTCCCAGTTACTGGATACCAGGAAAAAGAATAACTCCATTATAATTAGCTCATTTCTCCCCCTTCCCTTATCTCACTGCCTGCAGATAAGACATTTCAACACCCAGCGAGCCAAGGACTGTTTAGTGCTGAACACACAACCAGTGCTCAGGGGAGAAAACCAACTGGAGGCACAAAAGCATAAATTAATGCAGAAAAACAACCCCTTGAGTTTTAAGAACTATATGACTGCACACCATTGAGAGAAACAGTCTTAGAGAGTGGCTTCTACTTATCTGACCCTTCCAGCCAACACATGCCTGTGAGAGCATGTTTTAGCACAGACCACAGAGCAATGAAATGGGGAACTAAATATAACAGACACTGGCACGGATGTCCCAGTATCAAAATGCTGCCAAGTTTAGTGTGGGTACATTTGTTGTGCTCTCTGTCCCAAGGAAAAGAGAAGTAAAGTACTTCAGGCACAGGAGGAGCTCTGAGGAATGCACTGAGCTGGGGAACTTGGTTCCTTCAGGATCAAAGCCCTGAATAAACTTCTTCCAAGTGCAGACTCTGGTACCACCTTCCCTCCTGGTGTATCACTTCAGAAGCAGAACCATCCCTCCTAACTCTCTAAACACACACAAACTTTGTAAGAGGCCCTTTTCATCTCCCTCCAAACAAACCCCACTTCAGTACCAACAACCCCTTTCCAGAGAGCACAGGACTTGACATGTTAAAGGAAACAATCCACAAGACAGTTTTATGACAACACTGAGCCACATCAAAGATCCAACCTCAGAAAAGAACCAAAAGCAATGCAGGGTCGAGTGCACAGGAAGCATTAACCCTTGTGAGAATACAGGGCATCACAAGAGACTGAAATGCCCATGCCATGCATGGTTTGGAGATTGCTGGCACTGCTGATGCCTGAAACCTGTTTTCTTCGAGGCAAACTCAACAAGGCTGCAGCAAAACAAGGGAGCTGCGGGAGCAGAGGTGCAGAACCATCCATGAGCAGCCCATTCCCCGCAGCTCTTGCATGAGGAAAGCTCCTGTTCAAACACATACCGAGCTCCTGAGATCATGCCCACCCTCTCCTTCCATCCTGCTGTCCCTGCTGACACCTCTGCTCCCTGCAAAGGTGCCATTCCCCTCCCTGCATTGCTCACATAGCTCGCATAGCAGCCGAGTGCTGTTGCCCTAGCTACCAGCACATGCTAAGCCCCAATTCCCAGCTGAAAAAGCCACACTAATTACTTGCTTGATTTCATCACTTTTAATCAAACGGCAGAAATCTGCTCCTCGATTGCGCCGCTGGGTGAGTTAATGAACTCTGAGCTACACAAGTAGATTCTTTAACCCCGTGACCTGCAGGGTAAGAGTTTGGAGTGATGGGCTTCAATTCCTCCTCCACTGATAATCCCCCCCAGCCCTCAACCATTATTTCATTTAGTATTTTAATCTGTAAAGAGAACAGAACACCACAAACTTCATCTGGACCTGTGGAGGCCACACCTTTGATACTGACACTTAGTGAGGAAAATCCCCTACAGGAGTTTTTGGGACTAAGTAATTTTGTGTTGCTTGCCACAAGTGAGGTATCAAAACTGGAAGTGGGTCCCTCGGGCTACACTCAAACATCATTTGCAAAAGCAGGGCTGGGGAACATGTAAACCAGCACGAAGCTTGGGATAAAGCCATGTCCTCAGCTAAGCTCTTTAGCACTTGAGAGAATTCACCCATTCCACATTGCAGAGGGATGAACCAACTGACAGCACATTTTTCTTGGGGAATTTCCCAGCCATAAATGGAAGCAGCTGCTTCTTGTAGTGCTGGGCAGCAAGGATTCAATCCCTTAAATAAGCAGCCTGACAGCTCAGGAGGGGCAGCACACACATGATGGAGGAGAGTTCACCCTGTTGTGTGCATCCTTGGTGAACATTATTTTAGCAGCTATTATCCTATTAATACACATCCATAACATGAGAACAAGACAAATGTTATTTGGGGAAAGACTGTTCCATAAACCATAACTTTCCTCACTGCCACTTGCATTTACAAGATGTTTCATGATAAATTGGGCTCTGTCTTTTGGTATAATTCTGTAATCCAGTTTGCCTTCCAAGACCAAAGTATTTGATTCCATAAACACATAAATCTCAGGCCAGTTAATGTCAGTTAAATTCCTCACCCTGTCATGCAGTGCCTGATTTATGGTCCTGAAACACTGGAATTCAAACCTCTAAATCTTCTTTCTCTCTGATGGAAGTGTCTGCCCAAGTATCCTAGTTTTTATTTACTACTGGCCTTTGCAGCTTATGACACTGAACTGGCTCCATGTGCTGTTCTTCCTCCAAGTATCCCCCATCCCAAAGGAGGGATGCAAGTAAAATAAGGAATTTACCTGGCAAAGTAAGAAATATTTCACATTCACCCCTGAAAAATGCAATTGCAGTTATGGTTTCAAGAGACTTAAACATGCAAACCATGATCCTCAGCTTTTATTCCCGGGATCTGTTCAATCTCATCACAACATACATCATTTCCCATGCTGTCCATGCTGCTCCCTATGGAATGCTGCTGCTCAGGAAAGCCTCCTGGTGCCCAGGAAAGCCCTCCTGGAGCCCAGGAAAGCCCCCTGGCACACTGCTGGGGACCTGAGGATTGAAGGTGATTGGAGTGTTTCTCTTGTGAAGAGGAGCTGATTATTTTATTTCACAGGAATGAGCTCCTGAGAGCTTTCCTTAATAGCACCAAGGTATCTGCAAGATGTCATGTTTAACTGAATTCTGCATTTTCAGTGAGGTCAAACATGACCATGACCTCATCCATCTGATCAGATTAGCCAGAATGAGCCTTTATTCCAGCAAAACCACAGTGGGTGGGATTCCAGCTGGAGCAGGATGGAGAGCCTGCTAAGCAGAACTCCTCCTGCCCATGCTTTCCATCAGGCTTCCTCTGCAGCAACACACGAGCAGCTCTCTGGTTAAAACCATGGAAGGTCAAGCTGTTTTGAGACTGCAACTCCAGCCTGCAGGATTTATAAGCTGCTGAAGAAAGCTCTCATGGAGAATTGCACTGACTTGGTGGCCAGAGAACAGATGAATCACTGCTTGGGGCATTCCCATGCACAGCCTTTTGCAGGGCTCTCTGCAGTCTGGATCACATTTCCTGCTCCCAAGAGTCAGGTGTATTCCACCACTGCTTGCTGCTACACTGACAGAAAATGCCAGGCACTCCTGGGAAAGATGATTTGTGCTGCTTGTTTGTAATTAAGTGAAGCCCCTCCAAAGCAACAGTGCTTATTAAATCAGGGTGCACATGAACCACAGCCTGAGTGGCTTCAGAAAAGCCTGTTCAGCACAGTCCTCATCCAGATAAATCATGCTGCCCACCTTTACTTATTAAAAGGAAAAAAAAAAAGCTTTTCAGGGTTTTTTTTAAAAAATATGTTTCTTATT
>JAWWMP010000068.1:102923-135764 GCA_035047865.1 Dendrocincla tyrannina | reverse complement strand
CCCTGTATGTCTGTGTTCCGCTATAGCCCAGTCTAATCCAGCCATGGTACTATAGAGCCACCCAGCTAGTTCAGCAGACAGCCCTGCTGGAGCAACACTGGAACTCTCCCTGTGTCGGTGCAATACCCACAGATATGGGGGATATAAATAGAACTCTTTCCAAATCACTGAGGAATTCTTCTCTGATATAAAAATGAGCTTTGTTACCTTAGCAGCCTTCCTGTAAGCACAGCCCTCGATGGCTGCTGCTTTTAAATGTGTGAGTATCCCAACTTTCTGCCCTTTCTGGGCTGAAAAGTTGCTGTGGACATTTGTGCAAGAACACGCTCATAATGCCAGGGCTGGGGTTTGATCCCTGCATGGGCCACTCTTTTAGGAATTGATCCTGAGGGTCCCTTACAACTCAGAACAGCCTGTGACAAACTCAGCTGCTTCAAAGCCCAACTGCACACCCCACTGTGTCCAGAACTGATGTCCACGGGCACTTTTCCTTCCACAAGGAGAGGCCAGGCCTTGGCAAAACAAAAATAAAAATAAAAATAAAAATGAGGAAGAGCCGCTGCAGTCACAAACTGGAGGTTTTGGAAGCAGAACAGCTGGGCTGGCACTGCAGAGCTGAGTCTGCCCAGCTCACAACGTGCCACACAGCCTTTACCAATGCTCAGTGCCGTGAATCTCACCTGTGAATTCATTCCAGGACTCAGGAAGCAGACACTTCAGCTAAAAAGTCAGGGAAGTTGCAAGAGGGACTTTACACACCACAACTTCTGAACAGAATACTTCAAATTCCCCTGATTTTTAACTTTTAAACACGAGCAGAGCTCCCAAGTCCTGCTTCATATGGTGCTCCATGCTTTGTTTTCCTTAGCTGCTCTTCCTGCTTTTATTCAGCAGATAGGTGGCTTCAACCCAGGAAGGCTAATGAATGCCTGACACAGCAGGCAGTAAATCTACAGCCCAGCAGCTCATCCTAGCTTTATTGCTTTATTTTTTTTTAAATTGCTGATAATTACAATAATGCACATGGGCAGGGGTCCAAGACAGGAAGAATTATTGTCTGCAGGCAGATCTGGTGTGAGCTGATAATACCAGCCTGTGTTTGCTTTTGAATGTAAATGGCAGAAATCTCAGCGAAGCACTCTTTGGCTTGCTTTAACTTGCTGGAAGGGGTGGAGTTCTCATCTGCTCGTCCTTTATTGACTTTTGTGGCAGAGGATTCTGCACCAGCAGAGAAGTGGGAGCCAAGGCAGGAGCTGCAGCAACCCGGGTGCAGTTTATATTTAGCTGGCTGTGTTTATGGCTGACAGGCAGCTCGGAGCACTCGGAAGTTCAGTGACAATAATCCATGTCCTTCCATATGTGCCCACAGCAATCCTAGGATTACAAAGACCTGCTGCAGCCCAAGGCATTCCTTACTGCTCTGCACATTCCTCTGCCTTCCGAAGAGCAAAGGGCAGATTTCCCAGCACCTGCCCTGGAATTCCTGATTAGGAAGGCTCAGATTCTTTCCCCCCTCCTCCTCCTCCGGTTTATCACGCTCCATAAGCCTGGCCTACCTGAGTCACTGGGCACATATGTGCATGTCAGACATTCACCCTGGGAACTGGCACATTCCCTAGGGAATGGCACACTGCAGGCAGTGCTGAGCACACCCAGCAAAGCCACGACTCAGCACTGCCTCAGCTTCCTGGAGCTGCTTGTGTAACAGGGTCGCCTTTGGCATCCTCTTTTCTATCCCTGGAGAGACAAAGTTCGTAACAACTCGGTCGGAACACTCCCGGAATAAGTGTCACTGCACCCAGAACTGTGTCCTCAAAAAAAGATTAACTGCTGGGCCTCGAGCTTCCCAAAGCACAGCTGGGGTGCCATGGCTGGGAGGGGGACAGCTTCACACAAACCCAGCCTAAAATAAGGGCGAGAGACGAGGAAGGCACAATGATTCCACCACTAATCCTCACACAGGGCACAGGTGGGTCCAAGTAGGTTTAATCACTCAGGCCACCCTCCCCACGTCACAAGGACAATTGTCAGGGACAATTCCCATGCTGTGTCACACGGACACACTCGCAGCCACTTCCTTCCCTTTGCAGCAGAACATGGCCATGGAGCTATTTAAAGTTCCCCTTTTACAGCATGATCCTAAGTCCTGTCCCAGCACAGAGCCAGGCCTATTTATCACCGGGCTAAACTGAGGCACAAAGTCAAGTGACTTGCCTAAGGTCATCCAGCAGTGGGCTCAGCTTGGTGTAATCCTCAGCCCCTCCAATCTGTGTCATCACTGTCTTGCACAGCAAGACTAATTACTGCTTTCCAGCATTAGTTATTTGGGCATCTGAAGGGACCCAGGATGTGCTGTCAGCCAGTCAGCAAGTGAAAACTTCAGTGCAAGTGCATATTTTCACACTAAAATTCTACTGCAAAACCAGAGGGGAGATCCAAACCAAAAGCTAAGCACAGTAGCTATGGCTTAACAGTGGTTCATGCTTAGGCTAGAGTTGAACTCTTCTTTCAGGTTTAACTTCCATTCCTGAGCTGACTGATGGGAACCTGCACTGTTGAGAGCACAGAGGCATCTCTGACAGCAGCACGTGTGGAGGAGTGCTGAGAGATGCTATTTTATAAGTAATTTCTCCATGGCTCAATAGCGACTTCGTGCCATCTTAAGGCACTTGAGGAAAGTTAGGGAATATAATCACTGCAGTTACCAGGATACAGATTCCATAACACACAGGAAAGTACTTTTAGAAAATCTTTCCTCACTTCAAAGCAATTTGTTCATGGCAAAAATAACTTCTGGACTAAAACTCATCACAACTCCCACACCCACTGGCTTTTGCAGCGGCCAAAACTGGCTGAGAGGAGACTGAGAGAATAATTTATCGACATCAGGCAAGCAAAAAACAACCCCCTTACTACTGACTCGAGGTGATTTAGCACTTCAGGAGGGAAGAAACCACAACCCTCCCTGAGAACAGCAGGAACATTTGTTTTGGGGATGCTGTGAGGCTGCAGAGAGGAGCCACTGCAGGAACCTGTGGTTCCTCACCCTGCCCACGTGTGTGACCACTCCAGAGAACAAGGCTGCACACATTGTGTTTTCATCTGTCACACCATGAGCCAGAACACAAGCAGGAAACCAAAGGGCGTGTTTTAACAGAGGATTTCAAGTGGCAAGGAAAATACCTGGGAGAAAAAAGCAAGATAAAGGAAGGATAACAAGCAGGAACGCAGCCTGGGTTTGGTTCTAGTGTCCCTCCCTTTATGGATGTTGTTCAGCATCACAGATTGGTTATTTATGTGCAAGGACTGCACTCGTTTTGGATCATAAATGATAAAATACTTACTTGGGATTTCAAAGTCCTGCAATTAGTCTACACAGACATTCCCTCCAGCTCACAGGAACGATTCAACAGTTTTAGACAAACTAGTTTTGACTCAAAGTGCTAAACTCCAAAACTTCCACCAGCTCAACTGAGATTCCTCTTCAAGGTCTACGGAAGGGACCGCTGACTGCACTGAAGCTCTGCAGGTCATGCTGATTGCTTCCCACCCCTAAATTCACAAACTTCTGAAAGAAAAAACCCCAAACCCCAACCCAAATTAACTGGTAATTCTGTCCTCCAAACAATTCAGATGGAACTTCAAATCCGGACAAGAAAACCATGAGGTTTTTAAATCCAAAGCATGTTAATGACCATCTTTTGAAAATGGGAAACCCACAGCTAAAATACAGGGCTGCTTCATCCCTGTGCTGTTCCCTGGGCTCTGCCAAGAGGATCCTGACCAGACCAGAAGTCACTGATGGAACAGCCTTGTTATTTTCAGTGGAAAAATTCCTTAAAACTACTAAAGTTTGGCCAAAAGTGAAAATGGTCAGTAGTTAGTACCTGTTACTGAGAAGGGGTAACTTAACTCTAGCTCTTAGTAAATCTATTGAGGAAACAATGGAAATTGGGATTTTAAACCAAAACCATCTCCCCACGCACTTTCCCACACACCTCCTCCTGTTATTTATTCTGAGAACTGCTCATGGCTTGTTATGGAACATCTTTGCATGACTGTTCACCTACAAAACAGAATCTTTTAAGAACCTTTAGTCTCTAGGGGGGCAAGAATCAGTGCTTTAAAACATTCCTGTATCAATACTATAAGTTTATTCAGCTACAGTAAATGATATCTTTCCCCTTAAATAGAAAACTTCAACACAAACACTGCCCCAAGAAGGTTTACTTTTCACTCAGCTGCTCATTAGGAAAAGTTCCTACCACTTCTGGCTAAAAAAATAAATGCAAGAGAAATAACTTAGCGAAACCAACTCGAATTCTCACCAAAACACAGGCTCTCTTTTTCCTCACTGCAGCTATTTCTGACCCCAGGAAACAGCAATAAAACTGGAGAAAGGCTGCCAGCTTCCTTCCACTAATGCTGGCAAACTCAAGGTGAGGGAGAAACTCCCAAGCAAGGGCAGGATGAAGAATGCCAAGCACTACTTTGCCTAAGTATGAAAGAGGCTGGAATGGGGGAACATGGCTCAGAGCAACACTTCTTCCTTCCAAGGGTCTGATGGCAAAAGCTTGACTTGTTTATTTTTAAGCTTATCACCCACAGCCAAACACCTCTGAGAAAGATCCTGGGACTATCAGCAGAATTCAGGCATGACTTATTTCTTCTTCCAAAGCAGAGGATGAAAGGTGGACTCCCACCTGTCCCCTCCAAGTCCAACACCTGGATCGAGCAGCCTGACACAAGAGAGATCAAAGGACAAAGAGCCTTTCCAGGCACCCCCAAAGTTTTGTCACCAGTAGGGTCACACAAAGTGAAGGACCTCAGTCAATGGCTTAATGGATTGCCATTTTCCCCCCTCTCTTTAAAAGCAATCCTGAGTAATTTAGTAGCATTTTATTCCCGAAGCATTAATTTATCAGCTGGGGTTTAACGGTCCCAGCACCACAGCACAGCCAGGCTTGAACACTGGAACTCTAATGGAAGTATTAACCAGTTCCTTTAAGGGAAGGAACAGAGTTCTACTTAGAACAGCTGCTTAATGCTATTAGAAAATTAAATGGTAATTTATAGAACACACTCGAGCTGGCTGGGTTGAGATCCCCTTTACTGATGGCTGATCCAGACAGTAAAACAAGCCCAAGAGAATTGAGCAGAATTGAGAACAGAATTGAGCCTGGAACCTCCAATATTTCACTGCAGAGAATTTAACTGGCTTTGGATGTGAACACCTGAATTCCTTATGCTGAATTTTATAGCTCCTCACTCTACTGAGCTGTATCAGATTATGCATGGAAATAAAACAAAATGGGAGAGGGGACTTTATCTCTGGGAAAACAAGATTTTAACTTGTTAACAGCTTCTCCCAGGTTTCAGTGGGAAGAATGAACTCTGTGCACTCTGATAGCTGGTATTTTCCTGAGGTTTCCTAAAGCATTTTCTGGAAAATATCAAGGGAAGAAAGAGAATGCAACACTTTTCTTTCTACTTATTCAAACTACAATTGACCATAAGTGGAAGAGCTGCATCTCCCTGATGGTCCATGGCCAGGTGCTCCACCAGTTTTAAGGAATGTGTCACCTCACTAAGGGCTCTGAAGCCCAAAACCAGCAGGTGCTGAAAGCTTTATTACTAAGGTGGAAGCAAAAACTGCCTGCTCTGCCACAGGCAGGGAAATTGCTCTTTGAAAAAGAGCAGGCAGAACAGTTTTAGACAATCTAGTTATGACTTGAAGAAGTACTAAACCCCAGAACTTCCATCACCTCAACTGAAATTCCTCTTCAAGGTCTGTGAAAGGTCCTACTATTTTTTAATTATTTTTAAACCCTGTGCCCAGGCTGTCCATCACAGCAGCAATGGTTTTTGATATAAAGATTGAATACTCTCCAGCTGGAGGAACTGTAAAAAACCCCTTTCAGGTGTGCTATTTCAAACACAGGAATTCCAAACAACTCTTTATTTTCCTGTTTGGAAAAGGCAACCAGGCAGGGAAAGAGGGGGACTATTTATTTTACTCAGAGATGTTTTTTTGCCTGCTCAGATGCTCCCATCCAACGTGAGACACAGTTGAGTGAAGAACAAATAAATGGTCAAGTTCTGCTTCCCCTGACCCTCCAAGCAGACACAGAGCCATGGAAATGCTGACTTAACATGCAAATCCCATCGCTGGGCCAGTGGTTGGAGGGTGGATTGATCTGAGTATTGATGCAATCAGCCACTCACCATTTTCCTAGCCATGGGCTGGGTTCTTTCAATAGCGCTTTCCCAAAGTCAAAGGATGAAAATGTTGCATAAAGTTCTAACCCCGGGGACTGGGGGTGTTGTGTTTCCCCGGTTGACTCCAGGCAGGGCTGTGCACACATCTCAGCTGCAGATATTCAACTCTGGCAGGACCTGGCAAGGCCCAGGTGTGGATTAGCCTGATGGAATCTATTCAGATGTCTCACACCATAACACATCAGCACCTCAGAAAGCTGGGCTGAAATCACAGCTCGGTGATGCAACAGCAGGAGACAGCCAGGAACATACCTCAGCCTCGTATCCTTACTTTGGACACCTTACAAAAAAAATAAATCACTGAGAGGCCAAACAAGCTCCTCACCAGACTATGCCTCAATTATCCTGCAGGATGCCTCTCCCTGCACAATTCCCAGGGAATTACTGGCACCAGTACTACCTGGATTTGTGTTACGAGGAGAGGAACGTGCTGACAATATTGCACTGAGAGTTTGGGTATCTGATTGTAGCACCTGTCTGAGGAGGAAAACAGGTCAGGCAAACAGCAACAAAATGGATTCATGGTTGTCAAGGCTCTGTGGCAACTCTGAAGCCCAGACAGCAAAGAGAAACAGAGCAAATTCACACAACTGCATTAGAGGTTGTCTGTATTTTCATAATTACACCTCTCAATTAAGGGATGTGATTACTAAACCAGAGAGGCAGGAATAGTAAGCACAGTCCTCTGCTTTGGGTTTTCCCAAAGTTAAGCCACTACACAAAGCATCCTAACAAATAGAGCCAAGCACATAACTTTAAGTGGCAGAGGGGACCAACTATCCCCTCAAACACAGGAGAGAAAAATGAAAGCAAAAAGTGTCTGCAGACAAGAGGCCAAGAGTTTCCATATGCAAACTAAGCCCCAGTTTCATCTTTCTGTGATAGGAGCATTTGAAATCTGGCTCGAGTTAAAAGATGTTCCCATCCTGCTGCATTCCAACAGATTGTACCACTCCAGCATGCTCAGCCTGTCTGCATCTTTATTTTGTGCTTTACATGACATGTGGTGCATTCTGCAGCTTAATCACTATTTTAATCCTCTTCACCAGTGAAGAACGTCACCCTGTAGATGGAGACTGAGATGGATGCAGCTCAGAGGTGGGTCTGAAGAGCCACTCCAAAGCACAGGAGTCACTCCAAGGCAAATATTACCAAACAAAAAAACCTCTTCTTTGCTCAGTTTGGAGTATTTAAAGCTCAGTCCTCTGTTATGGCCTGAGAAGCAGCTTAGAGCAGGTCAGCAGCATAATCTTAAAAAAATACGTGAAGAACTCTAAGTGGCAAAGCATCTCAAAATCAGCATGAGGGAAATGCTGCTCAAAGTTTAGCACATTAAACCCCTAGACAGTTAATGTTGCTGCCAGCTGTGGCTCAATGTTTGTCATGCCCTCAGTTATAAGATCAAAATCAATGTAAGAATCACAGCCTAATAAATAAAATAACAGAAAATTATAAGTAATGCTATCAGCCTCTTATATAATGGGGAATAATGATTCAACTTTTTGCAAATATCTTTAAAGACAGTGACACGAAGCTCAAAAAGCCAAACTGAAACCAAGGACAGCAAAGCAAATGAAGTCAAGTCATCTTTGCTTTTGCCTGGAGCAAAAGGCCATGTGGGGTCTTGGAAAACAGTGCTCCTCATGTCTCTGCTACAGCACAAATGAGGTTTGTGGGTGTCTGCAGGATATTCTCATCTGGACCCCCAGTTCAGCTGTTTGCACCAGTACAGAGTACAATGGAGGCCAGCCCAGCAATGCTCCCAAAATCCACCAGCATCCCTCACAGAAGGACCACCACGCTGCATCCTGCTGGGGCCCCCAAGGGAGGGAGAGGGGCATTAACATGCTGTAGATGCTCTGGGCAAAGCCTCCCACATGGCTACACTTGGAGAAGTATTCCCCTCCTCACACTAATTCCCCACGTGAAGCCGCTTGCAAAAGCTCCCTCGGTATAAGTGAGCACAACAAATCCACCCAAACCTCGGAATTTCAGCCTCAGCTCCCAAACGCCTTTTGTCTGCGCTGCGGATTTTACATCTAAGCAAATCTGAAAGAAGATTCCTGCCGTTTAACAGGAGGAATCCAGCTCTTCTAGCTCATCTCCCTGGGAGCCAGGATGCTCAGGGAGGGGTGGGCAGGGAGAGAAGGCAAAAGGATGCTGAGGTTGATGGTAATTTATGTCTGCTAACCTGAAGATGCAAGGATTTCAAATGAAGGATTAATTAAAAGCACTGTGCATAAAACACAGTGCTGTGGATTCAAATGTAGGTAATAGATTTTAGCCAGTTGTTATTCACAAACCCCAATATACCTTGTACATCCAGACCATGAAAATATGAATAAAAACAAGTGTCCAAGCACATAGCCAGAAGGAGAGGGAGCAAAGCAAGGGATGCAGCCCTCCAAGCCAGCTGTGGAGAAGAGGGCTGCAGCAGTGCAAACCCTCCCACTGCATGCAGCCCATGCTCTGTCAGGCCATTCATCTCTGCCTCTGGCATTGGGAAATTGCTTCCGAGAAAGTGGCTGGGCCCTAAACACAACATCCACATACTGACTGGCTTTGTTGCAGGGCAAGTATTGATGCAATTTGAACAAGACAGCATTCATCAGGAGTGACAGGGGCAGGAGCACGGTTTTTTCCCTGTTTTTAAAGCCTCCAGTGAGTCTCCTGCTGTGACACAATGCTCTGCCCCAAGCCCAAGCTTCACACACCCACAGGAGCACCATAACTGCACTCCCTGACCTCAGTGAGAACTCCCTCAGCCTCTCCTGGGGTCTGGCTCTTGCCCAGCTAAGCCACAGTATCATGTCCACTCGTGTCCAGAGGCTGAGCTCTAATACACCAATACCCTGCAAACACAAAATCCCAACTTTTCTGGCCAGCTACCAAGGGAAAAACCTCCTTCTCCACTGCCTGACATTCCCAGTGCCGAGGCTGAGGCTCCACTTAAACCCTCTGGAAGCAAAGCAGTTATTGAAACCCTGCAACTCAAGCTACTTAGAGGCACTTAAACCTTCCTCCAAGCCCAGATGGGAGCGGTGAGCATCCTGCTCCGTTCAGGAGTAAGACCTGCTTCCCACCACAACATACACCCTCAACACTCTCCTTTTGCTGGCAGGCAGCACATTCCAGTCCACACACGAGCACTGCCCTACTTCAGAATCCCTCCCTGACCCAGTCTGCCAAGGCAGGCTCCGTGCTCTGCTTGGATCCTGACACCATTTCCTTCTTGGGGGTTTGTGAGCCGGCGCCGTAACACGACACAACCATCACATCCAATTTCTTCAGCGAGGGCTTTGATGAATTATGCAGGGGAAGCCTCGCGTCCAAAGGCCCATACGCTCCCTGGGAACTCCAGCCACAGCTCTGAACCAACATTTTTGCATTTAATCTTTTTGAAGGGAATGCTTAGCAGATTAAAGCAAATCTGCCCCTCTCTATTTCAGGCCACAATTAAAGAAGACCAGCATAAGAAGTTGACTAGAGCCTGGTACTACTGAATTATCCTAATTCAATGCAGATTCCTCCAGAACCAGTTTTGGCAAGTTACTGGTCCTGATATGAATGGGAGAAGATTAAACCCTGATAAAAAACCCTGCTAAACTTAGATCTGGCAAAGTGTCACACCAAATCCAAAACCATACAGAGAATTTGGTGATTAAAGGCTTTATGCTGGAGGGTACCACACATGTAAGCAGAGAGCAGCTTCTGTTGTGAATCTGGAATCCAAATCCGCTTGGAATCTAACAGGAGTGCATAATATTTATTACAACAGATGGCATTGCTCAGATTTTTCTTTTTGTTGCTGTCATTTCACACTAGGCAATGACATCATAACTAGTGGGATTCATCAACCCAAAATCCAAAAGGAAAGGGACAAAGCTTTTGGCAGGGAGCTGGAGCTAAAAATAACGTAAGAGCTTTTAAAGAAAAGCCCAAAGATTAAAAATGCAAATGTTTGGCTTTTGATTTAAGCATCTCAGTGCTGAAATTAGCATAGGGTAACTCCTGGAAAATACCAAGTAGTTTGCTAAACCTCTGTTTCTTCTCTGCAACATCATCATTGTCAGATGATTTTTGAGGTCTCCTCACTGGCTGCTTTTGGAGTTTTGAGGTGGCAGGTTAAAGAACCCAAGCACAACATTTGCATGAGAAAATGCAAGCCCCTGTCACAGTAGAGAGTTAACAGAATAATAAACTCTCTCTAATGGAAGAACTAAAGAAACCCAACCCCCTGACCCACACCTCAGAACATCTCAGACATCTGAAAATATATCCTAAGCAGAAAATGCTTGTTGGAGGGAAAGAGACCTGAATGAGTAGGGGAACTCTCCAGGTTAAACACTGCTTTTATTTAAACATGAAGCCATCAGTAAGGAGATGATAATTAGTTACTCTTAAATGGAAACTTTGCTGAGTATCAACCCGCAGTCACAGCCGGCCCTGGGTGCCTGTGCGTGTCTGCCTGTCCCCGTCCTTGACCCGGATCAAAATACACTTTGCTCTGCTGTAATTTTGTTAGAGAGAAGCTTACTGTATGAAATTACTTAAATGCATCCCTGTCACGGAGCCAGAGCCCGGGATCCGAGGGCTGGGCATGTTCATCATCCCCTGCCCCTCGGCACGGCACTGCCACCAGGGGAACCAGAACACCCACCAAGGAAGGGCTTAGGGTTCTTCCGTGCATTCTGTTCAGGTTTTCTGGGCTGTACCTCAGCTTTGCTGGCACTCTTAATGCCCTTCGTACCTGGTGGCTTGAAAAACTTGAGCTCAAAGTCATAATTTCATGTGATTCTCCCTTAATCTCAAAGCACAGTGAAGTAACCCAAGCCAAACTATGATTTGTGTCCTCCATATGCTTCTCCAGACTGCATGGAATAACAACTTCAGACCCTGCTTCATCACTGAAGGGCTTGTCCAGCCACAGCAACCTGCTCACCTGTGCAGGAAATCCTGTACCTGAAATAACTGGTGAAATGCTTGAAGGTTCAAGAGGAATCGCCCAGAAAAGCCCCTGCAAAGATCAGACTAAACTCTGCAGGCAGACACTGAGCTGCAGGTGGAGAGCTAAGAATTCCCCCAACCCACTGCTGAAAATGCACAGCCCAACACAGTCATGTTGAGAAAAAAGATCAATAGGGAAGAAACCAGCTCAAGTGAAGGCACTGCCAGCACAGCAACATCAGGGTAGCACCAGTTCTCACACACCACTGGGCCAGTCTGGCCAGGAGAGAGCAAGCCTTGATCTCTAAATCATATGAATATATACATATATTGAGGAATCAGGTCTGCCTGCAACAGAGAACAGAAGGCTTTCTGGGCCATGCCTCACCCATCAGCCCTCTCCCCTGGGAACACAGAGAGCCAAGGTGTGATTTGACTTTCCACAGTCACCAGTGAAAATGAGACACCAAATGCAACATTTCACTGTGCACAGTGGTCAAGAGGGGTAAGGGGGCCACCAAACACCCCAACCAAAATGAAGGTCTTCAGTGGATAAATCTGCACAAGCAGGAAATGCAACACCAAAAAGTTAAAACTCGATTTAATACATCCATGGGTTGATCTCCCAAGAGTAAGAACACATTCTTTTCCCCAGGGGCTGCAGCCAAACCATCCCTGTAATACTTCCAAATGAAGAGCTGTAAGCAGCTTAGCCACGTGCCCTCCTGGTCAGGTGGACCCCCCATTACATAAAGGTTGTGCTCTGGAAAGATTAGTGTAACACCATTTGCAGAACACTGGTGTTCTGATCATTCATCTACAGCTGAAAATTTCAAGCCACAAATGCACGTAAAGATGAAATCTTGCATTTTAAACCTCAACCCAGACTGTGGGGCAAGGTTTGGAGCTTATGGATGTTTAGAAGTGGATTTGAGTTTGCCTTCCTTGGTACGTGGGTTTCCCATGTCCTCACACGAGGTAGTAAATTAGAGAACACGCAGGCAGAAATATATATTTAACTCCAACTGAGAAGGCAGATGGGGGTGAAGGTAGTAAATCCAGTGCTGAGCAAGTTTAAAAAAAACCCCACAGTGTTATCCACAAGCTAAATCTCCATGTGGAATATGTGTATATATATCTGTATATATATTCATCTCCCTGCTTAGTTGCAGGAATTCTTAAATTAAAAGAAGTCAAATGCAATGTTAAGAAATTACTCCAAAAAAATAAACCAAAGCCAAATTATTCCTCCCAAAATGCACCTTTCCTTGTGCATTCCACAAGGAGTGTGGGTTCACTTCTTTTTTTCTCTCTACAGCACCCAACCTGAAGCACCACTATATAAATGACACTGTTAACCATGCTAAAGTTACTCTGGCCCTGTTGGATCTGATGACGAGCCATCAGCCCTCCCAAACCAGAAGGAAAAAAGCAAGTAATTTTGGTTAATCCACCATAAAGATAAACCTGACAATTCACTCCACTCCTTCTTACTGCTTTGTAACTCACTCTAGTAGGCATACAGTAAATAAATATATATATGGAAAAGTTACTTTGAGACTTTGCACAATGTTTCCTCTCCCCACAAGCCTGAGACTTACTGGTAACTACAGCAAAAGCTGAAAATATCAGTATGGAAATGAAAAAATTAGTATGGTTAATGTACAGTCACAGAGCCCCAAGGACTCCATTTGAGACAAGCAGCAGGGAAAACCCATGGCAGGAGATGCCATTTGCCTGTGACAAACCCACTGCAGGTAGAGAAAGCAGAACATGTCCATTATGGGTACAAACAATGCTTTTGGGGGGGTAAAAAGGGAGAAATGTTGCCAGTTCAAGCACAGTTCTGAATTAGGAGCCTCCCCAGGAGGGTTTCTAGGCCACTGTATTTCAAGTGTTCCAATTAAGAGTGAGCACCATCTTAAATTAACCCCCTGTTTCAGAGGTGCTGACTGCCTGAGCTAAAAATCGATGGCACCAAGTTTTACTGCTCCAGAGCAAGAGTCTGAGGGATTATGTCAATTCAGGAAGGCTGAGGAGTTAAGGAGTCTGAAATGCCCAAGTGGAGAAAGACAGGGCAAGGCTTTGTGTTCTCCCGAGGAATGGCTGGGGATGGTGTTTCTCTCCTATTCCCAGCTGTGAGGAGGAGCCAGCCCGTGGTTTCAGTACACGTGTAGAAGCAGATGCTGCAGTCCAAGTGACTTATGTTTCCAGGATTGAGTCCACATGCCTCCAAAAGGCACACAAACAGGGAAAAGGAGGCTTAGTTTTACAAGCCACATCTAGAAAAGAAACAACTGGCACAGAGCACAGTGCATTAATCCTTCCCTGCACTCCCAGAGCTGGAGGAGTTCAGTGTGTAATTATAACACAGCTGAAGACACCTACAGAACAGGCTTGGAATAACTCAGGTGATGCAACAACCACATTAGCACAAAAAAAAAAGTCATTCAATCCCTGGTAGAGAAATTAATGCCTAAAGAAGAGATGTGGGAATGATTTGACAGGGGAACCAAGGAGAGCTGAAGGCCCCCTCCAAAGAGCAGAGCTTACCTTCCTGTGGCATCCTACAACACAGTAGAAATTCCAGAGGCTCCCTGCAGCACCACATTTGCTTTATTTCCACATCTCTGCCTCAGAGAAGCTTTGGCTGGGGCTCACGAGAGCCTCTGCATATAATCACCTTCATAGGAAAGCATATTTCCTAACACTGGGGAGAGAAGTTTTAGGAACTGAGAGCAAACTAAAGGCCACAGGCTCAAGCCTGGAATTTTCCTGAGCTGCTTCTGCTCAGGACTCGAACACCAAGTGGAAATTTCCCTAGGTGGAGTTCTTTGTTCGATGCAGCAGGCAATTAGAAGTCCCCAAGGTCTGCAGAAATGGCACAAGGCTGATATTTTTGTCGGGGAGAATTTAAGCAAGACAAGACAAAAATAATGACTTGAAATTCTGCTGCAAAACACGCCCTTGTTTTTTGTCTCACCCCAAATCGTGGTGGTTTCAAACAGGCAGGTAACAGATGTAAGCATTCAGAAGGGGTTTGGAAAAGGACCAAACGTGATTAAAAAAAGCAATATCGAGTCTGCATTGCCTCAGATTTGATTACACAAAAAGGTCAAGTGATAAAAAAGAAACTTTGCATCTCTAAAGGCCTTGAGGGCACAGCAGAAGTAGTTTATCATTGGAATACAGATCAAATTAGCATAGATTTATTTTCTTTCTCTAGTTGGCATCAGTGTCCTCTCTGAGGTTCTTGGGGACTTCACAAGCAAAATTCAGACACGTACCAAAGTACAACATTAATTGCTGGGATCCACTGCTTCTCTAAGCTCTTCTATTCCAATTTACTTGGAAGAGTGGCTGCCAGAGGTTATCAGCCATCCACACACGAGGCTCTTGAAAGGGAGACCGACTGTCACCAGGAACAACCCTTGGGAACGCCCTTTTCAAGGCTTCAGATACCAACAATTTAAAAAGAACTAAAACAAACCACCAAACTGCCACTCCCCTCGCTCTGTGCAGGACAGAAAGAAAAACAAATTGTAGTCGGTAAGAAGATTAGTGGGTGTTCCAGGGACAGGGACTGGGAGCTGAGATAATCAGGAGACAGAAAATCTACCTAATGGGACCGTGCCAATCCAACTGAACTAATAACTGCAGGCATTGATATGTGCTTTCCTTAACTTTCAAACATCAGCTCCATTATTGGGGAAAAAAAATAATAATCAATTTCTCGAATATTTTTAGCACATTATCTGACAAAACCCAGCAAAGAAAACCCAGGATCAGTAACCATTTCGCTTCCTAAGCTCTGCATGGAGAGATATTCTTGAGAAAACCTGGCAGCAATAAAGCCTGGAGAGCTGCAGTCCCCCACCAAGGAGACAATGGGAGAGGACGCAGCAAAAACAAGGATTTCAACGCCACAGTTGACATTTTGTGGCAGCAGATGAAGGTGGATGACGTGCCTTCCGAGGATGCAAATTGCACTGCAGGAATGGCTTCATTTGAATCCTTTTCCAAAAGGTCAATGCCCCCGTTCTCCGGGGCTGGGGGAGCCGAGGTGAGACAGTGCTGCTGTCCCTCTGAGCCAAGCCCTGGGATCTGCTTCATCCCACGGACACCAAGGCTTTGGAATAAACAGGACAATGTGTTTCCCAAGCTGGTTATCTCGCAGCACATGTCCACAAGCAGCAGATTCCAGAGGGATGTGCACGGCAGCCCAATTTGTCTCGGATGGAGGGGAGGAAGTGACCTACGGCTGGAGGAGTTTCCGAACAGGTGGAAGGGACTGGATGTGACCCCAGCAGCCAGGACAGTCCCCAGCCCCAAGGCAATGCCAAGGATCCTGACCTGGGATGAGCTCCCCACCACCCTTCCTGCCAGGGAACCTCCGCTCAAGTTCTTCCACCGAGTTATCACCCCTTGATTTTACAGGAATCCCACGCAAGGATTGGTGCAGAGCAGGATGAACTCCAGCCCTCCACAGCAACCAAAGGAGCAGAAACCAAGGACTAGCCCAATCCCACACCGCACATATTACAAATATCCAGGCTTTGGGTCTTTGCATGGCACCGAGGTGCATGTTCTGCTCAGCCAAGCCTGCCCAAATTTACTGTAAACTCTCAAATCTGTTCTTTATGCCTCCCTAAATAAGCCAGAACCTACACAAGACGGATGCGGCTGCTTTGCATTTCCAAACAACACTCAGGCGGGGATTATTAAACTCTATTTACGTGCAATTCTGGAGCTCAGCACGTACTTTGCTCCTTGTTTTGATGCTTCCCTCTAATACACAGGTTATACGGACAAGTTTTTAAAATAACAAGATTTCCCCCTACTCATCTTGTTGTTTGGAATACACCAAGCTTTTGTGTTTAGGGGCAAAGCTGGAATTTCCCCTCTGACATTATTTTCATGTATACAAATGCAGTATATATTTCCTATATAAAAAAATATTCATATGCGTATGCGCGTTCATATATGTATACGGATGTGCATATATGTAAGAGTGCAAGCCCATTTTATGTGAAATACACATAAAACATGCATTTTATGCTGAAGCATCACCCCGGAAAGCCAAGGCACCACTTCCAACCCGAAGATTTATTCGGGATCCACCAGCAAACAAATGGATTCGTTTCACCGAGGCTTTTCCCCCCGACCCTGCCTTTTAACACCCCTTCAGACCCACCCGAGGCTCGCCCGTGCCAAGAATGCCGAGGTCACTTCCCAAATAAAAACCAAACCAAACCAGCCGCGAGCATCCCGCTGAGGCGGCGCCCCCGGCCAGGTGAGCGGCCTGAGGGACGCGGCTTTCCCCAAAAAAACCCAGTGAAAACGCCAACCCTCCACAGCGGGCCGGACGGTCTCCAGGGGGCTCCACAGCGGGCGAGACCCCCCAAACGCCGGTTATCCCCCCACACACCCCCCGAGCCCCACACGCACCTCGATGTATCCCGCCAGCGCAGCCGCGGGCCCGAGCAGCGCCAGGAGCAGCAGCAGCCGCCCGGAGCCCATCGCCGCCGCCATCTCCCGCCGCCGCCCGAGCGCGACTGCGGCCGCCGCGGCCCCGCGGGGCCCCGCCTCGGCAGGCACCGCCCCCTGGCCGTGACTGACGGCATCGGCATCCAATCGCGATGCGACAATGGGTATGCCACGCCCATAATGAGGGAGGGATCGTGTGATGCCACGCCCCCCACGGGCGGCAGCCAATGGGATCGCGCGGTGGGGGGGCGGCACCGCCCCCTCAGCCCCCCCAAAGGGAAATGGCGGCGGCGCTGAGGGCGCCGTGAGGGGACGGCTCCCTATATCCCCTTAGATCTCCTTATATCTTCTCATGTCTCCTTGTATTTCATTATATTCCCTTATATCTCCTCACATTTCCTCGCATTTCCCCGTATTCCCGTCCTTCGGCGCCCCGGCCCGCCGCAGGAACGAATGCCGAGCTCCCGCGCGGTTCTGGGCTGCGAAAAGCCGAGCGAGGCGTTTTCCTCGTCCTGCAAGAAAACAACGAGGTTTCCCCCCTCGAAACCCAGCCCTGGTTCCTTAAAGCGCTTGGGTGTAGTGTGAGCAGCGAGTTCGCAGCCCTTCGCAATAAAAACACAGTTCTTCTTTTGATAGGTATTTATATATTAAGGTTTTTTTCCTTAAAATACAGCTATTGAATAACAATCATCAATTGCTTCATCTGCTGGCAGCACCGGGTCCTGCCTGGAAGAGAAGACAACACACGTGCTGCCAACCTCGGTAAACCCAGCAGAGCATGGACTTTATTAAACAACAGGCACATATTTAACTAAATATTTCATTAAACACCGTCTCTGGTCTGGGCAGCCCAGGGTGTGACCCAGCACTGGTCCCTTCCAATGCAGATGTTCTGTGCCTCTACTTAAGGACACATTTCTGGCTCAAAAGCCAAGTTCTTTTGTGCCAATTTGCATTGGGGCTGCTTTAACTTCACCACGTTACTTGTAGAATGTTTAAGATGAGCAAAGCAGAGCTACCAAGAGCAGCTGCTCATACCACAGTCCTTCCAGAACATTTAATAACCCCCCTTTTTAAGGGCTTTATTTAGTTTTCCCAAAGGAAATGTACATCAAACAGTTCAGGGATGACAAATGCCCACCTTGAAGATCCCACTGTTTTGAAGAACGTGACACCTTTAAAAATCTGATGTAAATCAATATATCTCAGAGTGTTTTTTAAGCAGTAATAAACAATTAACCCAGTAAAATTAAGTTAGAAAAGCAGCATCATGGAATCAGAGTGGTTTGGGTTGGAAAAGCTCTTCTTGTTCCCCCCCCTGCCATGGGCAGGGACACCTTACACCAGAGCAGGGTAGAATATCCTATAGATTCTATAGGTTTGCTTTCATTTTTGTGCCAAGATACCTGAGGTGCTGACACGGGATGGGAAAACACCTTAGTACAAAATGTCACATGGTTATAAAACATTTCCATTCTCAACTTTCACGTTCTTCAGTGTCTTTTACAAGGGCTATTTTGTGAAATAGGAATATTGCTGAAATGTTGCAGATGGGGTAAATCTATGAGAGATCAATAAGCAGCCCAATTTTAATTAAAACAGCTGACCAGCAGACTGGTCACTTATTATAGTCTCTTTCTCACACTATTTGAAAACTCTTAAATCTCTTTTACTGCAGTCCTCTGACATATGTAATTTCCTTTTCCACTTGGCCAAATTCAGCTGAAAATGAAATAACACGTTGTTTTTGCAAACTGACACGTTTAATTGTATATATTTTATTGTGCAAAGTAAATACATGAGTAAATAAGACATTCTGAGTCAGGCTTTTCCCTCGTTTCAGAAAAGGAGGGGTTTTTCTTCCTCCCCAGGCCAAAATGTACGAGTTCTTTATAAATCTTTGACTAGGGGCTTTCATTGGAGATTGAATTTATATAGTATATAAAGCGCTCTATAAATTAATATACTTTTAATATTTACATAGTGCTTGGTGGGTATTAATTCATGTTCCCAACCCCTACAGAGACAAGCCCTGATTCCGAGTGTTCCCAGGCCCTCAGTGCCATTTCCCAGGATATCTGTGCTAAGGGAGCTCTAAGAATCTCATCCTCACCTTTGGCTGCCACTGTTTATCCTGTAAGAAATGTTTCAAGAGAACATCTCTGCCCATTAGTGCTTGCAAGACCACCAGTGTGTAAATAGAAAGGGCATATTTATGATTGCAAAAATGTGCTCTGAGAGGGGAGTGTTAAACTCCAGATAAAGGGAGCATACAGAAGTCCTTGAGGAATGTATCTGGAACCATTAAAAGCTCAGCAAACTGGTGAGATCCTGAGAAAGAAAGTCTTCAAATGCTCTCACCACTCTTAAACTCCACCAAAACAAAAAAATCATGAAACTAGCCAGTGAATTGTAATGTTATACATGTCCTTTTAATTAAAAATATTCACTGGAGATTTAAATGGAGTATCCTATCATTTGTGTTAGCTCTGTGTGCCAGGTATGTGCAAGGCAGAGCTTGCAGAGGGGGAGTTCAGCCAGTCTGGGTTTCAGAATGCACACTGAAGTTAGAACACTACTACAGCATGGGTGAGATGGAGTAAAGACTCCTTATTACTGGAGTTTACAATCATACTCCAATTTTATTACTGCTGAACACAGCTCAGCAATGTAAGAAATACTAAACATGCTTCTACAAAAAATACAGTGCACAACTTGAACAAATGATGCACAATTAACTGCCCTGACCCCTGGACAAGAGCTCTGCCTGTCACCAGGGCTGTGTGAGGGGCAGAAAGCAGGGCTAAGCTGTTATCAGCCAACTCAAACGTGATCAGCATCCAGCTATATAAGTGCCTGTGGGAAATAATACTTCTCCACCCCCTAAATAACACCAGAAGGTTGCCAACCCGCTCTGGAGTTGGACATCTATATTTGGCTGCCACATTTCTGTATGGAAGTCCAGGGTTCCTGCAGTTTGCAGCTCAGCCTTCCATCTGTGACTCAAAGGACAACACGCTGGGGACAAGATGCAGGAAGTTCAGCAGCAGTGAGATGGAGGAGACTGCAGGAGAGATTGGCTTTAAGGTACACAGAGAGGAGGAAGATGATCCACAGAAAGAGGGTAACAAAAATGCAGGGAGCTTCTGGGCCTTGAGAGATAACACAGGAGCTCAAAATCAGAAAGGTGATTTCTCTGGGAATACAGTGAAGGTTAGGGAGTGAAAGGCTGGAGAATAAATAAGAACAGAGGCATTGCAAGTGGAGTCATGCTGTAGAAACAGGGATAAAGGGAATAATTGCAGGGATGAGGAAAAGCAGCACAGGAGTCTGTGAAAAGGAGGTGACGCAGTACATTGTGGTGGACAGTGAACCTTTCTGTTTCTGCATCTTCAAAGAGGCTTGGCAGGGAAGGGAGAAAATCCACCCTTCATTGTACCTGTGAACCCTTAACTCCATGGCCATTTCCCCCCTGAAACAGTGCCATGAATCCACCCAGGGAGGCCGAGGTGTTTCAAGGGGGCAGATCTGAGGAGCAGTCTGTGCTGTGTTCATCTCTGACAGCACAATCCTTGCCTGCAGCATGGAACACACTGCTAAGGAAACAATCCTGGCATTACCCCTCACTCTCCTGGAACTGCAAACTTCCAAATAACCCTCCTGTTAGGTTTGGGGATATTGCTGCTTTGCTGAAAAGGTGGCATTGCACTGGGAAATGAAAAAGACATCAATCCAGGATGCTTAAGGGCAGCACAACAAGAGCAGGGCTGCTAAAGGGAACTGCTGCTCCCTTAACACTCTGCACGTGAATCTCAGCAGCCAGAAAATGTGTCCAAGTCTGTGATCTCCTCACATTCCCAGACGGAGGGCAAAACCAGTGATTATGGTGAATTCAACTGGACAGTTTGTTTTTCTGAAGACTACACAAGGCAAAAGCAGTGTGTGAGAGACACAAAGAATCCATTTTGGAATAGAGCTGCAAATCTGTAGGATTCACTATCCAGGAAATGAAATTACCTCTGATATATAATTCAATAGAGTAATGAGCCCACACTCAGGCTGAGGATCCCAAATGCAGAAACAGCAGAGCCTAACCACCTTTTTAGCTAATACACAAACTGGGAATTTGTGCTGCTCATTTTCTCTCTCCAGATGGATCTGAGGCTTTGGGCACTGGCAGGATCTCAAGGCAGAGCAAAGCCTGATGCTTCTGCAAGGAGCTGAACACAAACACAGACCCTAACACAGGGAACTCAAAAACTGAGGGTCTAAAGGTCTGCAAATAAAGGCAGAGAAGACATTGGGGAGAGAGGAGAGGCTGCATTGCAGAAAATATTTAGTAAATGCTCACCCTTTTGCATCTTAATATCTTCCTGTCTTCTTTATCTCTTCTAGTCCACCTGTGAAGACAGAAGTGACATTGAATCTCTGAAGATGGCAGGATCAGTGGTTCATGTATTAAGGCAACCAAACCACTCCAGCTTAAATAAGCTGAGCACCACAGTTGTGGTAGAGAAACCATCTGAAAGCTTAAAGAGGAAAAAACCCCACACAGTTAAAAAGAATCCCCCACCAACTGAGCATATTTCCCAAGGCTGTTGGCTCCTTATGGTGCTGAGATTCCTCTTGTTGTCCTTGGATGTTTCTTCCCTCTCCTCTCATCTGCTTGCCTGTCTCAGTCTCATTTCAGCAGTGTGAAAGGTTGTTCATTTTATAGAGGTCTTCCATGAAAGATGAAAATTCAAATATGTTATAATTAGCTGCAGTTCCACATAAGTCAGTATTATTGCAGCTTTTCTATTAGATCTTAATTTGTCCCACAAATGTGTGTGTCAAATATTACAGCAGAATGATTAATGGCATCAGACATAATGGAAGGATCAAGCATTGATGCAGGAGAGTTGCTTGAGAGGAACAATTTTAACTTCTTTTCACTCATAATTTATTTTTGCCCTCTACTGTAAAAGAAACCTGAAATTGAAAATAAAAATGGCTTGTGTTACAGGCAAGCAAAAGAAGAGATCTGATTCATGATTGAACTCTTCATTCAGTATTCATTGGCAGATTAAAAGCCAAATCATCTTAACAAATGGCACAGCACTGAACAACATGGAATATAAAAACCTCAGGCCTTGTCCTGCTGAATAAACGTGGAATCATTTGCGGCAGCTTTGAAGAGAAGTGCAATTCAACAGCAAAAAATCTCCCCTCCCTCCCCAATCAGGTCTGATTCAGAGCCTGTTCCATCAGGCACTGTGGAATAACCTGTGCCAACAAGCTCCTTCGTGGCACACCAGAGTCACCTCTTGCTTTCACCCCATGCCTTGTTTGAGCAGTCACTCAGTTTGCAGCCAACAGGGTGTGTGAGGAAGGAACTGATGACACAGGGACAGGCAACAAGGGATTTGAAATGTCTAGGAGACACATCATGCCTCATAATGCAAATTACAGGGAACTGTAGTTTTCCATCAGCTGCGTGATACCTTTAAGGGCTTATTTTTCTGGTGCCCTTAGAAGCAAAATAACTCCAAACCCGCCCTTTTACTCACTTTGATTTGCAGTCAGCACAGAAAGCTGCAGTTTGCATCATTCTATTTAAACAAATATTAAGACATTTCCTGTTACAATCACTATCAGGAGCCTCAGAGCTCCCAACCACCCAGTCATCCTTCTTATTTCAACACAGGAATATTTATTTTTGGTGCAGGAAATGCACACCCTGGAGGCACAGGGACCTGCAGCTTAGTTTTGTCCCCAGACCCGACTTTGGGAAGGAGCTTGTCTGATCAACAGGCTGGTCTTCAGCTGAGAGTTAGTGGGAAAACCAATGGGATACTGGAATTCAGAGTCACAGGAACTCATATCTGTCAACTCACTCTACAAGTTTTTTATTTTAATGCCCCAAACACACACAGGGCTCTCCAGCACCATTGATTTATAAACTCATTCAAGAGAGGCTTCATATTGTGCTCCAGGGTTTTTATAACCTTTGAAACAGAGTTCTTTGGAGGGGCCACAAGAAAATGAGACGTAGGAGTGCTTTGGCAGCTTTCAAACTCCTACAGCAGCAAGAAGGTGGGAGATAGGTTCTCTTGGTGATAAGAAATAGAGATATACTGTACTTGAAGGCAGTGTCAGCTGAACAAAGGCAAAGAGCAGGACACAGCTGAAAGGAACAGGGAGAAGATGAATGAACCCCAGTGCCTCCAAGGGAGGGAGAGGGCTGCCTACAACTTCCACCCCAAACCCCTGGCCTCACGGGGAGCACAGCACCCTCACTGCTTCTCCTGAATCACATTTTCTCACAAGATGAGTCAGCTCCTGAGAGAGCTTTGAAAAAACCAAAAATCCCTGCCCTGTAACTTTCCAATAGTCTTTTCCCATGTCTTGCAAAGAGCTGAACTGGAAGTTGCTTCTTTACAACTTTATTTCCCTGTGATTTTCCCCTCACACACAGGAAGATCCCTTTTCCCCCCAACATTAAAGACATTCAGCCCTACAGTAACGAAACCCACCATTTTGCAGGAGAGCTCCCCACTGATATCAGCACATTCAGCATTTTCTGAAGCAAATTACAAGGATTCCTCCCAAGTCTAGGCTTTTCCTCGTCCCAGCCACTTGGTTGACTCCCCAAGGTCTCCACCGAGATGGAGCTCATTGGCTAAGTTATATAAAAGGAGTCTTAAGCAGAGCACTCTACTGAGGTTTGAGCTTTCCCTTTAAAATGCAAATGGCTGGTAGTTAATTCCCTTTTGGGATTTAAGAGCTGAATTTAAAATGGGAAATGATGATACAAAAATCTGCTTCAGAAAGCATTGCAGTGTGAGTAATGAAACCTTCGCCACGTGAATGCAGATCCTTGGGGTCAGCAGACATCTTCATTTATCTGCATCTTAATAGTTTCCCTCAAAACTGCTCTTGGCTAAATTTTTCCTCCCCATATTACCTGGTGCAGTCTCAGTGGACTCCAAAGAGGGCAAAACCTGACCGCATTTTCTGGTTTTTAGAACCTCATAGATCAGCACATTTAAATACATCAATATTCCATCGGCTATGATAAATATCTCCCTCTTTTCTCTTCAAAAGTCTAATGAGGCCTTTTCCATACTTCCTGAAAATACAGCTGGACCATAGACCCATTTGCCAGGTCCTTTTTTTGACTGGGAAGGTGAAAAAGCAATCCAGAAAAAGCTTCTGCTTAGCAAAGATGTTAAATCAATATTCGCTTCCCAATTGCAAAAGGAAGGTATTCCATCTCCCTTCCTTTTTCATAATCACCAATTTACTTCTAAGGTGGGGGGATAAGCACATATTATTATGTCCTTAGCTCAGTTTAGGCTTAAAAGAGTCCATAGACAGACACACCCCTGCAACCTTAGAGGGACCTGGGGGATGCAAGTGCTCTAATCTGCATTTAAAATTCAGAGTGTTCCACTCCTTGCATGATCAGGCCTTAAGTAACTCAACTGGATTCCTTCTATTTGTTCTGTCTTCTGGAAAATATGTCTTTACATAACCCTTCAAAAGAATCATTTCTATGCACACAGACACTGGCACCAACACATACACCAGTGGTCATAAACCTCATCCCAGCTATGCATGGAACCGTGTCAGCACGAGGTGATCACCACAGGTCACAACAGGGGACTGCAAAGGGCCTGGCCTGTGTTTAGAAGGGCCTAAATTTGGAATCTGGTTGAAAAGCTAGAAATTACTTGTATTTGGACCCAATTCCTTTAGCACAAGGGTGCAGAGCTGGAGCTGTGCTGAAATAGGAGCCCCCCAAGCCAGGTGTCCCCCCTGGGCAACACCACAAGCTGATCCATCATGAGCACAGGGGTAGATCCCTCAGCAGGGTTAATAATTAAATAACTGCAGCACCTCAAAACCTAAAAACCAATGACTTACACAAGTCCTGTTTCAAGCTTTCCTTCCGCCTACACAGGAATATATCAAACAGTCCAACTTTTCCCTTTTGCCCTCCTTTTGTTTCCATGTTTTTCTGCAAACTGGCCAAGTTCTCCAGGCTCTGTTCTTTCTTTTTTTCCCTGTTACAGCCTGACTTCAATCAAACCCTAGATCTGAAAGTCCCCACACAGCCAACAAAGAACGTGTTTCAGTGGTTAAATTTGAGAAGCCACAATAAGGGCTGTGCAATGATCCTGTGATATCACTCACAGAGGACTGTTACTTCATTGTGAGTGGAAACAGCATCTGGCACAGGGCAGGAAAGCAGTCACCAAAGGAGCACCCAACAAGCACAGCAATGAAAAATAAGATTTAAATGAGTTTATGGCTACGTGAGTTGTTCTATTTCTTGGGGAGATGTTTCTTTAAAATCAGAGAAGGAAAAATATTGCACATGTCAAGCCTTTTTCTCCACCTTTAACTCCAGTGTTTGCCAATAGCTTTTCAACAATTGCATGATTCACTATTGAGCATTCCATGGTGAGAGGAGCCAGCATTCTGTACAGCACAGGGCTCTTTCATTCCTCTTTATTTCATGTTTCTGTTATCAGCCAACATGTCAGCTGTGAAAGAAAACCTGGTGAAAGACTGTGAAAGGAGATAAACTCCCAGCAGGTGTCACAGAAATACTGGATTGGCTTTTAGTCTTAATTACACTTTCAATATGGTTTCCTGTGTTGCAGTTGCTCTATGTTAAATAAAAGAGTATTATTTTAACGTTTTTTTTTCTACAGTTTCTGCAATCACTACAGAGAGAAAGTGAACAGGTGGAAATAAAACCAGATAAAGGATGGAATAAAGGCAAACAGGCATCACCAGCATGTGTCCTAGAAGTTCTGCAGGGAATTAATGAGGAAACGGCAGGCAAGGGGAGCCAGAATGGGGAATTCAGTATAAAGATTAGCACAGAATCCCAGCATGGTTTGGGTGGGAAGGGACCCTAAAGCTCATCTCATTCCACCCCCTGCCATGGGCAGGGACACCTCCCAGTAGCCCAGGCTGCTCCAAGCCCTGTCCAGCCTGGCCTTGGACACTCCCAGGGATGGGGCAGCCACAGATTCTCTGGGTATTGACAACCTTTGGCAGTTGAGGAGAACCACAAGGATGTGAAGCTGCTCATTCAACTTTCAGGGTATTCTTGGGTGAAACAGAACTCACCAGGGAGATGAATTGAGCCTTATCAAGCTCATCTGAGGACTGAAAAATGATCTTGTCATCTTAGGCCTATTCCTGTCCTTTGCCTTCCTAAATACCTCAGCAACTATAAGAAGAACTTTCAAGAGAATCTTACCACAGTGGCACAAAGGTATTTCAGTGTGAAAAGTGGCTGGCAAAGTCTCTTAAGCAAAATTACTTAGAATTTGCTCTAAGAAATGCCCCTGTTACTACTGTGCTCCTCTACTATTCAGACAAATTCACTGAGCAGCAAATTTTGGAGTATTTTGAAAATCAGGGGTCAAAATCTGGTAAACCTGAAGAGCCCAGATCCTACCTGAGCTCCCACTGGAGTGTATTTGCTTTAGAGGCAGTCTTGCCAAGCAAAAGGACTTTAGAGCTTGGGAAATACCCATTCTTCTCTTCTAACCCACTCTCCAGAGGGATCCCTGCAGGAGGAGGGAGAGCAAACCTGCTGTGATGCAGGAGACAGGAACACTCAGCTGGAACTGCAGCAAAGCCTTTGTTGGGAGCTGCAGCCTCATGCTCAGACAAGCAACCCTGGAATTTTTCCACTGTGTGCAGGCTGGGGTTACAGCAGTTCAAAGCACCAGTTGAACAGTTCCATAATAACAGAGAAATGAAAAGTGCTGGGGGAAGTTTACCGTGTAAATGCACTGCTTTGAAGAAAACACCTTTGTTTTGGCTCAGGCTGGCCAGGTGCCTGGGCACACCTGGGACACACCTGGGTAACCTCACAGGAGCTGCAACAGTGAGGATTATTTCCTGCATGAAAAAAAAAGAGAAAAATGAGCCTGGCTGAGAATAATTGGGTTATGTGCTGTGCACTAAAAGGCTTGGGGAAGCAGATTGATGTTATTTCTCCCCAGCCCCCGGGAGCCGCATCCTTCCTCCGGTGCCGCCTGCCTGAAGCACAGCAGAGGCTCTGCCAGAATTCCCTGCTCTGGGCAGCTCTTTTCCCCTGAGCAGCACATTTCTCTGCTTTCCCTGTGTGTGTGGCAGCAGGAGGTTCTCATTTGGAGCCATCTGCAGCAGGACAGAGGCTGCAGCTTCAGTCTCAGTGGCTGCAGTGGTAGCAGGGGGTTTGTCAGCTGCACAGACAAGGCAGCACCAACTCCTGACAAACCCCAGCACTTGCTCCATCTGATTCCTCCCCTTCTCCCCAAACATTTGCTTTCAAAGGAGTCAGGGATCCGTCTACAGCGTGGGTGGAATACACTTACCTTCCAACTCAGTGAAGTTGGAAAACATCCCCTCCTTGAAACTAATCACTCACTGAAGCAAACATTTCTATTCTACCCAGACAACTCCCCTCCTTAAGAACTGCAAAAACTCTGTGAACACAACCCAGAGTGACATCTAAATGCACCCAGCCCCATCTGCTCACCCAGGAGACCCCAGGCCCCAAGGTGGGGACAGCAAAGCACCACCACCCACGTGGCAAAAGGGGCTTTTCTTCCTCTTAAACTCCAAATCCCAGAGTGCTGGAGGAAAAAAGTCAGCAGGGCTTTTCTTTGCAAAGGTCTGATTTTCAACATGCTGCTATAAAAGGGAAGACTTTAAAATATGGTAAGTAAAGACTTAAAACTGAGAAAAAGTAAAACTATAATTTTACATTGATTTTTTTCACTAGTCCTATAAGCCATTAATAAATAGGGCAACAATACAAATATTAGAGTTAAGACAGACTCAAATTAGCCTTAGTCATCTTCTTTAGGCACTGAAGGATCAGACTGTACCTGCTGAGTGTTTCCCCAAGCTCGGAGATGCAGGTTTTTGGGTAAGAGCTGAGGACATTCCAGGAGACCTTTTTTTACCCTTAAAAATGAGTAAGAGCTTCTAAGACTGCATTGCCTAAACTGAAATGTTCTCTGGAAAAGCCCTGCTGCCCTGTGGAGCAGAGGGGTTGGTCAGACAGCTGGGAATGAGGAACCTTTGGAGAGGAGAAGATGAAAGAAATGTGGTTTGTTTCTGACAAAACAAACTTGAGGGGAGGATGTGACTGTCTATAAATACAACAGGAGAATAAACACTGGGGCAAGGATAAAGACCCTCTTGAAACAGCTTGAAAATGTTGGCAGAAGAACAAATAAGTGGAATAAGCTTTAGAAAAAAAAAGCAACCTTGTCTTCAGTGATGTTTTCAGTGTCTTGTTCAAGGCTGCAGGAATAAAAGCCTCAGTTTCTCTTCAGAGAAACCCTGCTCAGGTTATTCACTGTGGTGTCTGTGATGGAGAGGAGTTGGTGGCTTGGAAACTCCTCTGCCAACTCCTCCATCCATGAGAAGGTCAGGCTTCTAATTTCTAACTCCTGGAGAAGGAGGAAGACTGAGCATCTGACAAAGTATTTTTATCCTTATACATACTGAAAAAGGATACAGTTTTCCCAGCTAGGAGACTTACTTTTGGCTGCTCTATAAAAAGCCAAGATAAACAGAGTATGGGGTTGGTACATGTGCTGAATTAGATCATAAAATATGGATTTTTTTTAAGGAAAATGTGGTTGTTGTCTAAACAACTACCATGAGTTATCACTGAACCTGTTTCTGTGTTGCCTCTTTTATTTATCTACCAAATTCAGAAGCTGGGGGAATGTCTCTGAAGATCCCTTCTTTCCCAACAGAGGCAGGAAAAGCTGATTCTATTATAAAATCATCACTTGTTTTGAAAAATACTATTAAAGGGATGTGCATTAAGCTCTGTCCCAGTGCTGGAGACAGGGAAAGCTTCAAGAAAAATCAGAAATACTTTAAAATCCTGCAAATTTTAAAGCCAGCCTGTTAAATTTTAAGCCCGTTTGCTGGCTTATTTCTGTGCCTCTTTATATTTCCTGTCCAATATTGGGGGGTAAATGTCACTTGGGTGGGGCCAGATCAGGCCCAAAGAGCCACCCATGGGATGAAATGCTTTAGCTAATGGTATGTTTTCAATTCCAAATTAAATCTTTGTGTTGATTTTTTAAAATATCTCAATATACTGCAATACAGGAGTAATTTTAGTAGAGAATATTCAGCTTTGATTTAACTTTCTGGCAAACTCTGAAGTATGTGAGTTTCCTGAGTCATTCCAGCCTGGTTAATGGAGAGGAAACCCAAACAGCCTGTGTGTTTATTTTGCAGTTGGTGCACAAATTATTTCCTATTAATGGCAGTGCTCCTACAACCAGAGCTGGGCAGTGGAGACACTTGAACTCGAGGGGAAATCACCCTCCCAGTCTCAGCAGCTCCCCAGGATCCCATGGAAACCCCTCAAGAACTTCCAAAAGAGTTTATTTCTGGGTCTAGCAGACCGAGGGCAAGCAGTTCAAATAAATCTGGATTTTGTGCCAAACCAAGCATTGTGGCTAATCCAGCAGAGTAATTATACCTGGACAACCATATTTAACACCCGAGGTTTGTGGTGAAGCTACACAATGAAATGAAAAGCTGCCATGTTGTCCCTGATTTTGTGTGTCCCTGTGTCACCTTAGACACCAAACTACACCAGCATCATTGACAAACTGGGACCAGGACAAAAGGGAACCCTCCAGAGGGGCACTGGAAGTATTTTATGGCTGATGGTGGCTGAGACCCTTTCCCAGAGCACTGAATCCCCAGGAATCCCAAAGAAGAGAAGCTGACCTGGGTTTGGAGTTGAACTCTGTCTGTGCAGTGGGGATTGCTGGGCAGTGCTTCAGGACATCCCAAGCGTGGCATCGCAGGGCAGAGCTGGGCTGCACTGGAGCCCCTGGACTGGGCTGACTGGGAGCACAGCCTGCTGCCTGTGCAAGGGAGGAAACATCTCCTTCTCACCCAGCACAAGCTCATCAAGAGGCAGTTTTTACATCCAAACCTGTGAAATGCTCAGCTCCTCATTTTTATCTTCCCTGAGCCCCCAGCTCTCAAGGCACCATCAGGAGCAGCAGCAGCCTTCATAAATATTGCTAGAATGGAGTCAGGGAGATATTGGAGTGTGAGTGGCAAAATATTTTCCCTGCAGGCATTCTGGCAGCCAGAATTCACTTTTCCCATCTCTGCATCCCAGCAGGGCTTTGTTAAATAGGTTTTCAGTGAACTGAAAAGCTCTTTTCCTAAAACTTGCTGCATCTTTTACCCAGTAAAGATTATGGGGGGTGATGTGAGTTGTTTCCTGGCTCATTTCTGTGTTGCTTTGTGTTTATTGATAACTATTGGGGGACGTGAGTACAGGTCAGACACACAGAGAACCAACAGTGAATCTATGGGTTAAAATGTTTATTTTTCATTCAGAATAAAATCACTTAAAATGTTGAGATGATTAGGTAAATGCTATTAAAACACTGACCCCAAAGTTCTTTTAGTCAAACCTTTTCTTGCAGTTAAAGGGGTTAATTCAGCAGATTAAAAACCAAAACACTCATTAATTTTTTTAGGGGCAAAATGATGCTGAGAACCAAACTAAGATAACTTTGCTATACTTGCCTGTGTTTTACATGAGGCCACTTTAATTAAATTTATTGTGGCTTGCTCTAAAGTAGTGAATTCACATCACTCCCTTAATGTTTTGTATTCTCTGTGCAGGATGAAAAGTAATTACATTTCAGCTGCATTATAATTTAGCAGGTTTTAACAGACACAGGCAGAGAGCTGAAGTTTCTCCATCTCCTAGATTGGGGTTTTAAATCACAGCCAGCTGCTGACTCGCCCAGGGGAGGGAGGTGGGTGCCTCAATCCAGAGCCCAATTCCATGGGCAGTTTAATTTGGGAATCTGGGCCTGAGTACCTACTTGTCATGCACAGATGGAGTCTGGGAGGTCACCAGGGCCAGCGAGGCAGTGGCTGCTTCTATAACTCAAATGAGTTTATAGCACTTGAGCATTTTTCTTTGTCATGTTTTAATCTATGTGCTCTTCAAAATGGGATTATGTCATGGAGAGAAATCCAATAACCCCAAGGAAACCTGAAACAAAGAGGGACAGAGGTTGGAAAGAGGGTTGGGGAGCAGCTTTGGGGAGTGTGGTTACGGTGTGGGAGGCTTGTTTTGAAGGCAGAGACTCAAGGGTGGGCTAAGTGGGTGAAAGGAAGGGGTGAGGAGGCTGGAGGGAAGGATGGCAGAGATATTAATGAGGGCATTAAATGGGGTGGGGTTGCAGTGTGCTTTTCCACTTGAAATGGGGAATGGGGGAGAAAACATGTGGGAAGCAGTGGAAAATGAGCCTGGGAGAGGCAGGATTGGAGGAGGTGCTGAAGCACCAAGTGAGGAGGTGCAGGGATGGAGTTATGGATCCAATGAGGAGGATTTGGTGGAGGGTTACAGCACTATTCCAGAGCAGGAATGGCTCCACGTGTTTCACTTGAGCTATGAAGATTAGAAATAAATGAATGAACCTCCTGTGAAGGCTCCTCTCTGTGCCAGCAGCAGGCTGTGGGGAAAACAAAGCCCATGAAATGTGGGAATGACAATGGGCATTACATCACATCCCAGGGACTGCAGGGGATGGCTCAGAGCAGCATCTGCCTCCACTGTAAACTTGCACTGAGGAGGCTCAGAGGGGAAAAATAACCTGTGGAATAACATTCAGTATGAGCCAGCACATCTTCAAAGTGTTAGGGAGGCTCTTGGAAACCCCAAGTAAAAATATAACACTGAAAACACTGGGGTTTTTTTAAGAAGTAATACATGTAGCTGGTAAGACTGAGAAATAAAGCAGTTTTGTTTGGTCTTATGTATCACTATTAGTTCTCCTAATGTTTCAATGTGGTAAAATGAAATTGGAACAAGTTTTATAGGGCAGAGGAATAAATTGACTCCATAGCTGCCATAATTCAAGTTAGGAGACCTCAAAGGCATAAAAAAGCATTGTGAAAGGGGGAAAAAAAACCCAAAAAACTTATAAATGAAGGTAATTCTGCCCACTTCAGTCTGAAACCTGTATCTGACATTTTAAGGCCAAGTTCCTAAGCACAAGTTAGGAAATTTGCATCTCTGGAAGGGTCAGTACAACAGGGGGTGATTTCAAAATGCACCTGCAGCTCTTAATTTAGAACACTAGTCCAGGCTTTAAAAAGGCAGACCTAATGGAGAATTAGATTTAATTGCACCAAGATCTGACTGTCTTGCTGTTCTCCCAGGGGAGAGAATGAGCAGAACCAGTTCTGTCAAAGCAGTGATTCATTTTGAAGCCAATCTGCCCCTTGCTGCACCCCTGGGTCTGGGTCAGTTGCCCACAATGGGCCATTGCAGGCTCTGTAGCTGCCCACGCTGCAGAGAACAGTGGGTTTGTGCACACAGAGTTCATGGAATAAACTTGAAAGGGCCCTGAACACAGGGATTGGCTTGTGTCAGAAATATCTGCTGAGATAATGCATCAAACAGCTTTATGAGTGCACGAAAAATTCTAATTATAGCCCCAATTAGGGCCCTTTGAGGCAGAAGGAGCCCCTTTTGGGGGGCATTCCTTCAAGGGCTGCCTCTCAGCAGGTATGAACAGCTTTGAATTCACCAGCACTCAAACTCTGGGGGCACCCGCTGGTTTCGATGCCATTTCACTATTTCAGGATGGAATTCCAGATGGGGCTGAGGGGTCAGCTCGTTCTCCAGCAGGCACGGGGGATGGACCCTGCCTTGGACCCGGCCTTCCCTGTCCTGGAACATTCGGGAATGGGATGGATGGGATGGATGGGATGGATGGGATGGATGGGATGGATGGGCTGGATGGGCTGGATGGGGAGTGGGATCCCCCCGGCCCTCCCGGCCGCCAGGGGGCGCCCCGCGCTGCCCGCCCCGCCGGCAGGGGGCGCTGTGCGCGCCGCTGGGCCGGGGGGGGCGGAGCGCCGCCATGAAAGCCGCGCCCTGATTGGCGGAGGCGCCCCCGGCGCGGATGAGAGCGGCGCCGCGATTGGCCCGGCGCTCCCGCAGGGGGGCAGCGCGGCCGAGGGCCGGGGTCTCCCCCATCCCCTCCCCTCGGCCCCCCGTGTGCCCCCCGTGTCCCCCCCGGCCCCCGCGCCCCCCGACCCCGCCGCTCCCAC
>JAWWMP010000068.1:36023-101639 GCA_035047865.1 Dendrocincla tyrannina | reverse complement strand
CGGGGGGCCGATGGCGCCGGGCCCTCAGGCGGGGGGGCGCCTCGCGCTGGGGCGCGGCGGCGGGAAACGGGCCGGGGGGGGGGGGTGGGCGCACCGCGCCTCCTGATTGGCCGCGCGCCTCGCGCCCCTGCCTCCCATTGGCCTACTTAGGGGAGGGGGCGTCTGGCGCCCCGTTTGGGATTGGCTGCTGGAGGCGGCCGGGGGCTATATAAGGGGGCGCGGGTGGGGGGGGGTGGCAGTCCGCCCTCTGAGGGGCGGTGTGGGAGGGTGGGGTGTTGTTCTCGTGGGGGTCTCACCTTCGTGGCGTCCTGCCCCGCTGGGGTGCCAGGGGACGCTGTGGACCCCCGGTGTGGCCCCAGCAGGGAAAGGCTCCCGGCTGGATGGCTCTGGGGCTCGGTGTGAAGGGAAGGCGGCCCCTTCCCCGCTGCCCTGAGGGGGTTCCATCCGTGAGGGGGAACGGCTGCTGTGGGTTCACTGCTTTCTTGGGTGCCAGTTTGGGCTTTGCTTTGCCAAAATCCCTCTTGCTGTGGTCTGGGATGTGGTTACAGCACGTGGCCTTCTGTGCTGCTCTTGCTCCCTGGGTTTTGGTGTTCAGTTGTCCTGTCCCTCCTCCCCAGCCACAGTCCCATTAAAATCTTGTTAAATGGCAAAGCTGGTGTGGAGGAACGAGGTCCTGGTGCTGTGATTTCACAGCAAAACACACTCCAAGCTGCATGTGGTCACCTCTTACCTCAGCTGCTCATTGCCAGCCTCAGGAGGTCTCTTGCAGGAGTCCCTAAATCAGCATTTAAACCTGCTTTAAGCCACCAAGCCCCACAGTCCTGGCGCTGAAATGAAGGGTCAGTATTTGCAATGCTTTTTTTGCTGCCTGAGCACCACCCTGTCTATTGTATCATGATATATTTGTGGTTCTTACAGGCCCTTAATGAACAGGCACAAAATTGGGTGTGTAAGTTGCCTATCAAGGCTTCTCCTTGAGTTTTGATGGGAATAGAGATCATACTGAACGTGAGCTTTCTTCTGTATGTGTTTAATAATTCAGTTATTTTTTTTCTTTTAGTTGAGTTAGAAGATGAGATGCTAATGAATCACCAACTGATTTTACAAGAGGATTCTTTGCATCTTTTGTGGCCACAATAAAATAATTGGCAGTCTCGAGCCTTCTAATGCCTTCATTTCTAGGAAAAATAGTGTGAGAGGGTGAATTGCTCAGTCAGTCCTTAAATGGGAAACCTACCTCCCAAATTGTGATGGGTTTTGGCACTTTGCTCCATTCTCTTGTGTGAGCCCAGACAGCTTTATTACCTTCGTTAGACGATGAGATACCCATGGCATTGTTACTGCACTGATGCAATAATTGCCAATTTGATTTTGGAGAGAAAAGGGTCTGTCTCCATACTCCCCCCCTGCACAGAAAATCCCTGGATGAGCATTCCCAGGGTCATTCTCTTTGCAGTCAGCAGCCACTTGGAGTGTGTTCCTGGCCACCTGCAGCTGCTGGCAGCTGTGTGAACTAAATTCTAATGCACTGCTAAGTGTAGCTGATTAACGGGGCTGCTTTTGTATGGGCAGTTTTATTTGGACTTAAACACGAGGTCGAGCCTGTTTGTCACTTTTATTTCCCGCTATAAAACACACACAAGTTGTGTTGTAGCCCTGAGATGGCTCTGTATGTCAGTCCCCACCTGTTTTAAGGTGCAGGCAGTCCATTTGTTCTCTGGAGTCATTCAGAGAAGCAGCTATTCTGAAGGAGCCAGCTTAGGCGTGGGTTTTACGTGCAGAAACAAGGTAGTTTTGTGGTTTGAATTTTAAGAGTGATTTGATTCAGAGGAGAGGTGCAGGGAGGTGGGAGGGAAAGGGAGAAGCACCTTCCCCCTGTAGGAAGGGGAACAACCCCTTCCAATTGACAATTCCTTTAGGAAGAGGTGCTGGAGGAGGAAAGGATGGGAGACAAAGTGGCAGGAGGAAGCTGGAGGGGAACAGTTTGTTTAATTCTTACAGTACACCCTGAGCGTGCCTTCTTGAAGGCTGCGTGGGCAACACTGCAGCACACACTGACACAGACATTTATTTTCCTTTTTTTGTCATCTTGTACTTTAAAATACACGTTCTCCCTGTTTTCTTGCTTTATCCACTTCTCCCTCTGTCACATCTAAAGCAAATGTAGGAAGGCAGGGTCACTGCCTCGAGCAGGGGTACAACACACCATGCTATCACAGAGGATGAAACAGTGGGGCAAAGGCCACGTGGGGAACGTGGTCATGGATTGAGGAAGCTGAGGGTGGGAGGAAGGACTTGGCTGGAGTGGAGATGTAGATGTTGAGCAGACAGGAGGAGAGGTGACTAAAGAAGAGCATGTACAAATGTACAAAGTAATGAACTTGTCTCTTTGCCCACTCCGAGGGAAAGGAGATACTGTGAGAATCCTGGTTCTGTGAGAATTAGGGCTCAACATCCTTAGGGTGTCTCTAAGGAGGTGTCTAACCCAGCCTGGGCAGTCCCCAGGAATGTCAACCTGCCCTTGTGGAGCTGGATTATCTCCTGTTTCTGTGGTAGAAATGGGCTGTTACACAGAAATTGTGAGAACAGCTCCATCAGACTGTGGTGCTGTCACCCCCAGTGCCTGGGCACTGTCCCTGGAGGGGAAGGACTGTGACATGTTGGACACAGTAGGAAAGGACTGGCTTTGGAGGTCTAAGGGTTCTGTTCCAGCTCAGTGTTGGCCTGATAATGGATGTGCCATAAGGATATGGATATAGATAGATTCATTATGCACAATTGGAGTAAAGACTGAGCTGGTGTTTGGCTGAGCTCTTCTCTTTATTACACGACTAAATAAATTGAAGCCATTTTTCCTTTTGTGGAAATAAATAACCCTTGCTGTCCCAGCCCTACATATGATTTCCATTTTTAACTCAGCAGTAAAACATAAATATTGTGGTTCTACATTACCTGATTGTTAACACCCAGGCAAAATGCACCAGAGCCAGAGTTCCTTGAAACAATGTGTGTGTGTGATGGATGGGACTGCAGAGGAGGTGACGGCAGTCGTGACTCAGTCCTCAATGAGGTTAAAACCCTTCCTGCTGCACTGAAAGCCTGTTCCTGCCAAGGGAGCTCAGGAAATGCACCCACTCTGCCTTCTAGGCAAGCTGGGGTAATTAACTTAAGTGTGGGATAAAGCTTTCTGCAGACACATGTGATGTTCCTTTGGAGCATCATAAATCACGTTCATATTAAAAGCTGGAGGAAGACCCAGAGCCATAAACCCCCTTTTGTATGGATTTTGCTGCCCTTGCACATGGCTGGGGGTGGCAGAGGGTGGTCAGTGAGCTCAGTCCTGGCAGGATTAAACTAATAGTCCCTGCTGTTGTTGCTGCAGGGAACCCCAGGCCATGGCAAACCTCCCTTACACCGGGGAGTGAATCACATTAGCTGCTTTATGCACCATTATTGTAAAGTGGCTTCTCATTTGAGATGCTGCAGTGGCTTTATGGCTCCCCAAGCAGGGAGGTGGACCCTTCCCCTTGCTCAGCTTTAATATTCCCCTGTTCTTCTCATCCCAGAGAGGGGACAAAAACGAGTGTTTGGCAGTCACTGGCTGGGGTTTTTCAGCAGAATGTCCTTAGTGAGACCTGCAGAGGTTGCTGCAGATGAAGTCCCCAGAGATCTTGTCTCTCTATCTTCGTGTGTAGTTGCAGCATTGAAAGGAATTGTCGTTCCTTAATAGCAGGTTAGCCAAGTGATTTTTTTTCTTTGTGGTGCTTTTCTCTGAATTTCAGGGCTTTCCTTTGAAGCACTGGTTGAGTTCACTGGGTTCAACTTGTGGCAAAAACACTCGGACACCAAACACAAAGCAGCAGTGACTTTGCTGGTAGTGTTTTGCTCTTATAGCAGCACTGACTCCCCCTCTCTGAGCGTCTGGGCATGTGTGGGGTGTCACCCGTGGGGTTGTGATGGCTCAGGGTGTCTGATGCTGAGGGCAGGAAGGACAGTGCTGATGGGTGGGGAATGAGGCACTTTACTGTCCTCTGGAGCTGAATTCAGTGCAATGGGGAAGGTGCTGATTTAATAACACAGCTCCAGAGAAAACACCATCCCACAGGAACAGGAGAGAGGGCTTGGAGGGTGTCCTGGAGGACAAAAGGAGTTTTCAAGCGACATTTCCCAAAAAGATGAGGAACTGTTCAGACAATGACACAAAGGTGCTTTCCAGGCATCAGGAGCTGCAGGGAAGCTTTGCTGTTAATGAGATGTTCTGGATTGGATGTAAAAGGCAAAAACTAAGAGAAAAACCAGAGATCTGTGACACCAGCAGGTCCCAGAGGGTGTTGAGAAAAGGCAGGTAAATGAGAATGGTGTAGAGACAAACCTGTATTGTCTTGGATTCACTTGCATAGCTCAGAATGAGCTAATCTTCCACTGGAGGACATATTTCAAAGTCATGGAGCTGAGCTGGCTCCTGGTTCATGTTGTGTTTGATTCACAGCAGTGACGCACAGCACTGTCACTACCTCGCCCCTCTGACATACTGGAGTGATACTGGGAGATATTTAGACCTATTTATTTAAACCTACTTCCATTTCAGCCTGTGCCATCACCCAGCACCAACTGGGTGAGGCAGGCGTGCTGTTTTGGGGAGGAAAATGCTGGCTTTGCAGTTGTTGTGAATGGTTTAACATCTCACACTGGCAATGCTTTTGCTCGTGTGCTTATGAGGTTGGATGGGGACATGGGGGTGCTGACAGAATTGGGGGGGATTATCAGGGGATGTGCCTCATAATGTGACTAACCTTTCAAATGTCATCATCTCCAAGTTATTGAAGTACCTGGTACAACAAAAAATGATGCAGTATTAAGTAATACTTGAGCCAGACCTCTTTTATTTTATAATATCATTATCAGTGGATCAGAACTGAAGGGAGAGGATATAGCTGTGACATGCATAACACAAAAATTTAACATTAGTTTGGGCAAGCTGTTTGGTTTATTGTTTGACTAACATCTACGAGGATTATTATTACAAAATGTAGCCTAACTTCTCCCTATTGGGGAAAAAGCTGAGTATATCCTATCACAACTCCTTTTATCTTTCATTATCTTCTTTTCTTGTAGGATTTCTGCAACCCAGTTTCAGTTTCTGTTATACAAATTCATATGATAATCCTTTGGACACAGCAGAGCTTCCCATTGAGCTGCCTGGCTTGGTGTTGGTTTAGCTTGTCTGAAACTGTCTGATGTGTGTGAGATACGGTGAGAAAAATCAACAATTACAAAGGATAATCCATGGGCAAACAGTGCAGGGAGTGCTCCCTGCGTGCCAACGTTTTGGCAATGCTTATGCCCAAAGGTTCACATTTATTTCTGCTGAAACCCACCAAAATCGAGAGAATCCTTCAGGGAAATGGTTCAAATCTCGAGGCACCGAGTTGTAATGGGTATTCAAAGGGGGATTTAGAGGAGGAAAGAAGATCCTGCAGGATTAAGGGAGCAAAGTTAGTTTGGTCTTTGTGAGCAGTGTTGGGAAACTGCCTCCGGTGTGCAATTGTGCTCTCAGTGACTTGGGACCACATCCTGCTTTCCAGCTCCTGGCTTTGGGCTTGTTCTGATATCAACCCTTGCCTCCTCCTGCCCTCCTCCTCCTCCTCAGCACATCCATGTTTCCAGGGAAATGTGCTTGTGGTGCCTGTAGAAATCCTGATGGGATGCCTGGAGGTCCAGGCTTGGGGAGGAATGCACCCCAGAGGCAGATCTAGGATGTGTTTGGAAGTACAGAAGCTGAAAGCATCAGCAAATCCTGCAGCTCTTAACACTGTCCCTTTTTGCTGCACAATTGGCTGAGCTGTTTATTATTTTCCTTTCTGTGAAGAACAGCAATAACAGGGTCATTTATGGAAACTGCTCCACGAGCCCCTGAATTTGACTCAACCTTGGGTTTTTTCCCTTGAGATTTGATATCAGTTCTGTCAGAACCATGAAATGACTGTCTCCTGCTTTCCTTTGCAACTCTTTGGTGCTATTTTTTTAAGAGATGAATCTTAATGCCCGGGTTTGTTTATTAAAGACCCTGCCTGAACCCTTTGATGTCCTCTGCACTGGAGTTGTAAGTTATTTGTGCCACAATGAGTCTGCAGGAGTGAGTCAGCACCTCCTTCAGCCCTTCAGTGTCTGCTGGAGGGGAAGGTCAGCCAAAAATTCTGCTAAAAATTCTGCTACTTGTTGCACCATGGAATTAGCCAGAACTCTGCCTTTCCCTTAATTCAGTCACTGGGTAATTTAATTACATTATTTTTAATAGGTTAATTATGGGGTTCTAAAAAATCAAACCACCCAAAAGTGAAACCTCTAATGTTTATTTTTATTTTTCTGAGCAATTAAGTAATTGATTAAACTACTGGCTATTGTTAGTGCAATTACCTGAATTGGCTCTTGATTGCTACTGACAGTCAAGGAAAAGAGCTGTTTGGGAGAAACCAACCAAAGAACATCAACAGAAGAGGTGTTAAATTGTACATTAAAGTTGCTCCCAGTGTGTTACTGACATAAATACTGTCACATTTCACATTTCATATACCTGCTGAAATGAGTGCTGGAGATCAGTGAATGAGGTAGGATTAGGTATGAGAAAATCCCTGATTTAATCCTTAATAACATGACAAGTAGCTGGATGAAAGGTGCTGTGTAGGGATGGGTGATATTTATTTATCCATCAGAGCTTGTGTGTGCTGGGACACAGGAAGAAATGGTATTTATCTCACAATATATATCTGTAAATGACCCTGGCTTTCCACACATGCAGAGCAAGGCTGGTGCTTATCACTCCTAATTGTTTGCTGCAGTTAATTTGTACTAAAGGGATCCTGAGCTCAAGCTCAGGTACGTGGATCTCTTTTTCATTTTTCTCCTCAGTGCTTTTTGAGGATGTTCTGTCTCGAGCAATATTAATGGAGATAAGATTTCTGTGCCTTTATTCCCATTTTTCCCCTCCATCATGCAGTGCAGTGACGTTTCCCTGAGCCTTCCCTGTCCTGCTGATTTATCCCTGGCCAGGACTGGGGGAACAGTCAGTGCTCGGGTCTGCACAGCTCAGTCCTTGCTGGCAAAATTAGCAGGAGGCAGAAAGTGCCTGCTGCTTTTTTTACCCCTCCTTATCTATTTTTCAGTTTGTCAATGACAAGCCAAATGCTAACATTTATAGGGATAAATTATGACTAAAATAATTTGCATTTAAAATGCAAATGAATGAAAGCATCAGCAAGAAGCCTTCTGCTTCCCTCCCAGAGCACGGATTGGTACTGGCATTGGATCAGCCCAGAGAGGCCCTGGGTATAAAATAAACTTAATTGGAGGAGCTGAGAAATTAAGTGGGCTCAGCCTCATGCTAATTCCTGTGATTTAATATGACATTAGAGAGGAAGGATGGGGAAGGTGCAGAAGCCCCGCCTAACGCAATCACCAGAGCCGTAAATTACCCTGCTGGGATCCCAACAGCAGATTGAGAAGCCCCAATAAAACTCTCTCCCAATAAAACTGGGAGAGAGGAATTAAACCAAGCTTGGAAGCAGTTTGTCAGGGTCTTGGGGCTCGTGTGAATTGGAGTTTGAGTCTCATTGTTCTCCTGCAGAAGCTCCTGTTGTGACCACAGTTCTGTCCCACATGGAAGCTGCCTGTTGGTGGAAAGCACTTTGGTGCTCCCCCAAAACCCCTCTCAGGCAAACTGATGATGCATCTCTGAACGTGGCATTTCCCTGCTGGAAGCCTAAGATCTATATGTTGCATTCTTTATTGATTTCCAGGCCTGCAGGGGCCAGAAGGACAACGTGGAGAATGTTTGGGGATCTGCCCGTGGTCAAGGAAAGATGTGCAGGACGAATTCAGTGTAATCTTTCAGTGCTGTTGGAGCAATGTTGACTTGTTTCCTCCTTAATGGGACATGGGAAGTGCTGTACAACAGGACTTGACCATGGTAAATGAGATAAGATTTGTGTTCCTTTATCCCCGTAATTAAGGTGTTTGGGTCTAAAAGGAAGTGTTTTAAAGCCTGCTTTACTCTGTGTGTTACAGAAGTGTGGTAGCTGAGCAGAATAATAGTTTTAACACTGGTTTTAACATCTCTGTCCTCTGTTTCTTTACAGCCATGTTGCTGGAGATCACCTTCCCTTCTGGAAGCAGAAACACAGTGAACAGATGAACCTCTCCAGCCAGACATTCCTCCAGTAGATCTGTCTCCTCATGGAACACCCGGGCAGGGAGGAGATGGACTTGAAAGAGGAAAGTCCCCAGGTGTGGGCTGAGTCTGCAGCACAGGAACAGAGCACTGCTCAGGTGATTAGTGCCTTCCAGAGCTCATCCTGCTCAGGGTGGACTGGGATTGGTGTGGGGGTTTAGTTCCCATTCTGCCCTGGCTTAGGGTCTGGAAGATCAGCATTTATTTGAGGAGAAATGCAAACACATCTGTGGTTATTCTGGGTTAAAGCTGAAACTGAGCTGTGCAAATCACAGCAGTGAGGACACAGAGCTCTGAAATGTTCTGAACGAAACCAGCCAGTGGTTGTGGAAGTTTCAGTGTCCAAATATATATATATATATATAAATATATATATATAACCATGTGGGAAAGTGAAAGGGTGTTCAGAGTAATGAACATTAACAAAACCTGTGGTCTGTGGCAGGTTGTTTGATGGCATCAGTCGAATCAGTTGGAGCTGTGGGTGGACCTTGGGGAAAGTAATGTGAATAATTTTTTCCAGTCAGACATCTGGGTAGTGAGGAAGGGAGAAATGTTAATTGTAAGTGACTAATGCAGTCAGGTTGTGATGTGTGCAGCTCGTCCCTCTGACTCCGAGACAGCGCAGCTGGGAATCTCTAGAAGGCTGTAAATTGATTTATTCTTTTAAGTATGTTACGAAGAGGGTGCTCTGTGGCATTTGACCCACCAGCTGAGAGTTTCTGCCTCTCCTGGTAATTTCCAGCTTTGAAATTTGCCAAGACAGGCAGTTTTCAGTGGCCCCTGTTCCATTCTCTCTGCAAGGGGATGACCGTGCTGCTGTTTGCACATGGCAATTTCAAGCCTTAATTAGTATTTGCAGAGTGCTCTCCAAATGTGAAGCTGCAGTGTTTGTGTGAGGATTTATTGTACGGAATCAGCACTGAGCAGCCACAGGGGGTACCAGGTGTCTCCTGCAGCACAAGCTGAAAGGTGAAACAAAATAAACAAAATATGTAACTGTGGCATTGTTTTATGGGAGAGCATTTCATGTGGCTATGAGTACAGATACTCAAACTAGGTTTCCTGCTAACTGTCCTATTTTCCCATACAATGAAAAAGGTTTTCAGCTAAATGTGTTCCTGTTTCCACTGGAATGCAGTATTCTGGCTCATTTAATGTAGGCCAGTAAGTATCATTTATCATCATAATGTTCTCTCAAAAATCAACCTGTGCAGATTTAAGTTGCTGCCCTACACATAACTTGTTCCAGTAGTCCTTGGAATCATTGCTCAGTGCTTTCAGTTATATGTTTGTCTGTTTAAATAGCTGAATTTTCTCCTGATACTGCAATCTCACATGCCCTACTGCAGGCTCTGAGAGGTGCAATACTATAACTTGAAGAAGTTAATAACTTCTGTTGGCCCTTCCTAAGATAAAGGAAATTACCTGCAACTACAGAACTGGCTGAACGAAGTGATTATCGTAAATCCAGAGAGGAACATAAGCATAAAGGGGAAACAACATACCAATAAATTCCACAGATACACCAGTTCAAATATGAACTTCTCTTAAGGAGGAGCTTTGAAAAGGGTGGGAGCCTTTTCTCCCCCTTGAATAATCAGTGCGGAGCAAACCCAGCAGCTGATGGGAGTCGGTGTCCATATCCCATCCATTCCGTGAGCTCCCCGGTGTGTGACAGCCCCAAACCCAGCCCCCCCATGCCTGTCTGGTGTCACTGCAGGTGTGTTTCCCCCACAGGTGCACTTTGTCCCCGAGGGGGGGGCGGTGGCGCAGATCGTGTACAGCGACGAGCAGGAGCGGGGCGCGGCGCAGCAGGTGGTGTACACAGCTGATGGCACCTCCTACACCTCGGTGGACACCTCGGAGCACACCCTCGTTTACATCCACCCCGTGGAGGCCACGCAGGCACGTGTGGGGCCCGCTTTTTGGCACCTAGCAAACAGAGCAGGCTCCTTTGGGATGAGAGCCAGTTGGCAGCCAAGTGGTACGAGTGGGAAATGCTCAGCAGTTTTCCCTGCCCACTGCTGGGCGGGGACTTGGTGCTGTTGGTTTGTCTCATGTGCAAAGGTGCTCATCAAAGGATGTGCAGGCCACCAATTAGGAAGGGCTGGTTGTCTCACTGAAGGGGGATGAGATTGTAATTAACTCAAAGGTGTTTTCCAAAACACGGATAATCTCTCCAGGAATTCTGCCTCTCTTGTGCTCAGTAAAAAGCACTCATCTCTGTGCCTTCTGGAAGAGACCTTGTTTTGTGCAGTACAGTTGTCATAATTGATAGTTACAATAACAGTTGTGTCTCTTTGCAGAGGATCTCAGTGTATTCAACCTGATTTTGTAGTCTCTCTGCAGAGCTGTTGATTTTATAGACCTTTTATATTCTTTTGCTTCTGCATAATCATATCAAACAGCTTTTATTCCCTGACAGCACTTGTTTAGATGGGGTTAATATGCTGTGCATCTGTGGCTGTGTGTGGACAGATTCAAAAGGAACAGGCTGGCTTTGTGGAGGGTGTTTTATAATGTCTTTGCTGACAGGACAGATTAGCAGAGCTGCAGAGTGCACGTTCCTGGCAACCCCGAGCCACACTGGCAGGGCCTCATGGCATGGTCTGTCCTGTGCAGCCCTCAGCTCTTACATAAACCCAGCTCCTCCGTGGTGGGATGTCCTGGGAGGAGATTTTGGGAGAGTAACTCCCACAAAGTTACTGACAGCCAGCTCCAAAACTCTGAATGCTATCATTTTGGCAGGTGACTGTCATGCAACTGAGATGAACTCCTCACAGTGCTAAAGGAATTTGTGTTATGCTTTATTTTGTTGGAGCCAGGCTGCTACAAGTTCAGGTGTTTCAAGCTTTGGCAAAGCAGGCAAAGGCTGACCTCAGTCCATCCTTAGTTCTCATCCGAGTTTTGCTTTTCCTCTGCTGCCATCAGGGCTGTTCTTGCAGAATATTGGAGTTGGCATGTCTCCTGTGAAATTAAACAGCATCATGGCCTTATCAAATGCACATGTAGGATGTGCCTGATAGCTCCCCGAAAGAAAGTATGCAGAATTTTCAGGAAGCTCAGTTACCTTCTCTCCTGCCCTTAAGCAGTTTTGATGGAGCTGCTGAATTTCATCCTGTAGATTCTGTAATTACAAAAGATAAACCAGGTGAAACATTTTAGCTATACAGACAAAAAGTGCCACAAAACTGGGATATTAAACTTTTTAGGGAGCACCACCTGATTTTAATATCTATGTGTGTAGGTCCACTTGGGTAAGTTGAAATAAATGTGCTGTGCTAATAGTCATGTTAGGAGCTGGGAAAGGCTTAGCTGTGGGTCATTTCTTGGTGTCAGGGTGATTTCTGTGTGAGCTGTGAGTGAACAACCCCAGGGCTGGTTTGAGAAGCCTTTTTCACTTTGGTTTGATAAACCTTTTTCACTTTGTCCAGACTCTGTTTACAGATCCGTCCCAAGTGGCTTATGTCCAACAGGATGCCACCACCCAGCAGGTAAGGAAGAGACATTGCTTATCTTGGGCCTGGAGCTGGAAGGGCACAGTGAGGGGGAGGGTAAAGGGACACTGTTGTCATGAGTTGTCTTCAGTTATGTCTTGTCATCCTGAGCAAGGGCAAAAAGCCACTATTGCCATGGCCAGCTCGTGCATGAATGGCAATAAAAGTTGAGATTGGGTTGGAGTTCACTCACTTGAATTCATGCTCAACAAAAATTCTAATTTACTGGCTTAGATATAATGAAAAATCTTTCAACAGTGTCCTTTAAATGAGTCAGCAGCAGATGTGGCTGGCTTGATTTGGATGTGCCATTCTGGAAGGGCTGGGTTTGCAGTTGCCCTCCTACAGATTCTGTTCCAAATGCCTTTTAAGTCCACAAAAGGCCCTTGAGGCATAGAAAAATAGAATCAAATTCTGGTTTTACTAGAAACTTCACAGGAATTGAAGTGCAAAACCTGAAGGAGTTCAGTGAGTGGCTCCCTTAACCAGGGTGTGCTGGGCTTGCCAATGTGAGGTGAGCTGGGAATACAATAAAAAGGTTTTATCATTTTGCCTTTTTTTTTTTAATCCCCCATGGATGGAAAGGTTTTGTTGTTAACTGTTACTGGTATCATGGTGGTAATCAGGTGTAGACAGGTGCTTTCAGGTCTCTCTAGTTGGAATTCTCTGCTTGTCACAGAGTTAAAGTCATGACTGGTTGGTGAGTCTTTACTGGCATGTGTGAATGGATGTGTTAAATCTGAATCCCCACCAAAGCCATCATTAAAATGGGTGTTTGCTGACAGTCTTGGGGCAGAGGGAAGGGTTGAATGTGTGCTGCAAACAAATTTTACTGCTAAAAGACCTTCTAATCTGTAGAGGCACAGACCAAAAATGATGACTGACACAGTAAAGGAGTCACCTGTCTTCTAGTTCCCTGGAATTTTTTGCCACATCAGTTTCCCTGCATTAAGAAGCCAAGAATTCCTGTTTGATTGTCTTAATGCTCATTTAACAAATACATGATTAATTAAAAGTAGAGATTACTTATGTGCAGTGCAGATAAGACTCTACCAGCAGAGATGATGTGCTGTTACCATCCCATGTCAAGGGCCTGTCCCCCCTTCCAGCACTCTCTGATATCAGTCCTGGCAGGTACATTAATTTTTTGGTGGATGGTTAATCCCTCATTGTGGAAGCTGCTGCCTCTGCAGGTGTTTTTACATCAGCATTTCACATGGGACATCCCTGAACTGACAACAACTGGTCAAATAATAACCAAAGCTCCTCTTGTCTTTCAAAAGAAGCCTTATCTTAAAAAGAAATGGAGAAGTTTTTAAAAGTCGTGCCTATATTCTGTGCAGTGCCTGAGATGGAGGTGGAAGTGAGGGTGTGTTTGAAGGGTGATTAGGAGCAGGCAATGCTTACAGTAGGTCCAGGCTTTTGTGACCCTCTCCTTGCTGGCATGCTGGAGCTGTGCCATGCAATAATGATGCCTTTCCTGTTGCCTCTTGGCATCAGAAATGTCAACACCAGACAGCTTAGTCCAGCTGTCCTCCTGGTGGGCTCCCCCTCACCATCACACTGCTCCCTCAAGCCTTTTTGCTGTAGTTTTTAAGCACTTTCATAAATTACTCTTAATGCCTCTTTAAACAAAGCAACTAGATTGGGAGTTTTAAGAGTGTCTGCTTGCGTTATGGATTTTCTTGTCTGCTCCTTCAGTGCTGGCACAATTCCCTGCTCTCAGTTTTATCTGATATTTATTAAGCATTCTGCAGAGAGGGCTTGGATTTTAGCATGAAAGCTGCTTAGCAGTCAGAGGCACAAGCTAGAAGCCACATGATGTCAGCTGTAGAGAAGGATGAAAAATCACATGGGATAACAGTGCAAATTCCTGTACAGATAAGCAGGAAACAAAAGACAGGAAAGGTGATTCCTGGGATCTTAGTTCTGCTTAGTTTTATTGCTGAGTGGATGAGGACAGTGTGTAATGTGCATTAATTTCATTGCTACTGCACAAAAGAAAGAGGATGTAAACAGAAATGTGTGGTGTGACCAAATGATGTAAAGGAAAATTATGGTTGGAACCCTTTAGTTTGAGAGTTTGATCTTCCATTGAGGTCAATACACCATCTTGGGTTTTTAATGGGTCCTGGATCACAGAATCACAGGATGGTTTGGATTGGAAGGGACCTTAAAGCTCATCTAATTCCAATGCCCTGCCATGGGCAGGGTTTGCAAGACAGGCAAAAAAATAGGAGATGTCTCTTTTTCCTTCTTTACTTTTTCCCTTAAAAAAATAAATTTGTGGGTAGGAGAGAAAAAGACCCCAAATCCCTGGTTTTACCAAGAGCTAAAGAGCTCCTCACATCTTCTAGTGCAGTTGGAGCCCAGGCTGGGCAGGACCTTGGTTTGAAAACAGGTGATGGGCAATTCAGAAGCTGCAAAGTCTAAGCTGAGATTTGCAGCCTTTCCCACAGCCATCCCTCCCTCAACCCCCCCAGAGCACTGGAATGCTGGTCAGGGCTGGAGGGAGCTGTGTGGACGTGCCTGGTGGAATTCCTGCAGTGCTAAACTGAGTGCCTGTGATTTTAGGTAACGGTGCTCTTGCCTGCTGCTGCCCAGAGCATGAACCCCACCAACCTGGCTGTGCTCGGCAGCGCTGCCGACCCCCCCCAGCCAGTGGCTCTGGAGCAGGGGCCACAAGCAGATAGAGTAAGTGCCAGGCACCCTTTCCTTTTCCATGTCCTGATTCCATCGCTCCATTGTCTCGGGGGATGGCACGTGGCTGAGCGGGAGAAACTAGCACAGATCTCCACTGGCCTCCATAGTCTCGCCAGGGAACGTGTGGGGTTATGTTTTTTAGGAGAGATGGGGTGTTTAATACCCGGAGAAACCTGTTGTGCAGATGGTTCTGTGTTGAGCAGCCACCTTAGGGTTCTCCTCGCAGCACTGGGAAGTGAAGTTAGCAGAAGGGGTAATGCTGGCTGTCACAGCAACATCCACTGGGTCTCCTTGCCAGTGTTTCCAGGCAGCTTCTCTGGGGTAGCATTCCTTGTTCTCCACCTGAGTGGGTGAGGAAATATGCACTGCACCTAAAATATTGACTTTTTAAGTTTTTTTTTTAATGGAAAGAAAGGGATGAACTTGAAAATTAGTGGAAGAATGCAATGCCCTCAACTGTCCTTCATGTCCCATAGTGTATACCTAGTCCCCATGTTACCTCATGCCTTACTGACCTCTACCTGTGTTCTCTGGGGATTGGTTTTAGAAGATCATGTACCAAAGTGCAGGATTTTCTCACTTGTTCAGAAGAAGTTAAAATACAGCTCTAGGCTCTAGATAATTTCCACGGAGCCTGGACTTTGTTTCAACAGTTCTGTGAGGGTCCAGAGCTTCCCTGATTCCAGTTTCTTCTGCTGGGAACTGAGCCCTTGGCAGGGAGTGACAGAGGTGTCCTGGCCTCAGCAGCAGCAGCAGCACAGAACATCCCCCAGCAGCTGTTTAGCAGTCCCTTCACCTCCCCTTGTCCTTCTCTCCATCACCAAAGGAAGCAGGAAGGGTAGACTAGCCAGGACCTTCATTGCTTGTCTTTGTAAGAGTGGTTTTCTTCCTGCTTGGGTTTGAATGGTTTGTGAATTCTCTCCCCAGGCATCGTTACCGGTGCATAACCAGGTGTTGCCTCCCATGGAGGCAGTGGATGGTTCTGACCCCTTGGCACCTCTGCAGAACCAGATGGAAAGGATAGAAACAAAAGAGGAAGATGATGAGGATGAAGATGAGGATGAAGATGGGGAAGACACTGACATGGACGAATGGGATCCAGATCCACCTCGGCCCTTTGATCCCAATGATTTATGTAAGCATTTGAAGAATCATTTAGTGTAGTGAAGGATCATTTAGTGTAGTGAAGGATCATTTAGTGTATTGCCTGCCTTCCCTTTTTTCTTTCCCCTCCATCAGTAAATAGAGTTGAAAACAATTCAGATTTTAGCAGTAACAAGTAAACACCTTTATGCCCAGACATGTGGCCTCATATTGTGACTCAAGATTCTGTCGTGGGTGAAGCCTCTGAACTGCTTTGTTCTTCCCTCTGCAGGAGGCTGCCCTCTCTAATGCAGTAAAATCTGGACACACTGCTGGCATGAGTGGTGCCACAGCTGAGCCAGAGGTGCTTAGAGAGGGCAAAGGCAGCGCGTGGGCTGGGTGTGAGTGCCTTGTGCCTTTGTGTTGCAGGGTGTGAGGAGTGCAATAACGCCCATCCCTCGGTGTGCCCCAAGCATGGCCCTCTGCACCCCATCCCCAACCGGCCCGTGCTGACCAGGGCGAGGGCCAGCCTGCCCCTGGTGCTCTACATAGACAGGTTTTTGGGAGGAGTCTTCTCCAAGAGGCGCATCCCAAAGCGGACACAGTTCGGGCCCGTGGAGGGGCCCCTGGTCAGGCAGACAGAGCTCAAGGACTGCTACATCCATTTGAAGGTAAGGGCGTGTGTGTGTGTGTGGAGAGGAGGAGGGGTCAGTCTGTGCCTCAGCTTTGGTTTTCATGGCTGTGCCACTCCATCAGCACAGAGGTTGTTCTGTGGCCTCCATCTCCCAGTGTAACTCAGGCACACCCAGGTTGCTCTGGCTTCAAACCTGCCCTGTTTTTTTGAGGCACACTAATGCTGGTGAATGTTCTGGCACTGGGGTGTTAGGATAGATATCAATTAGTCACATGAGCTGAAGCAGCATCTGGACATTAAAACAGCAGCCCCATCTTAGGATGTTGTTTGGCAGCCCTTCTGTTGTGTTGTGCTGTAACTTCAGTTCAAAGTACTTTTCTTCCCTTCCCTTTCTTTCTCCCATAAGATAGAGGGGAAAGGTGAGATTACTCTCCCCTTTCTTGTGCCAAGTCATTGGCCTGGGGTAAAATGGGTTTGACTGACTTTTATCTATCCATTTACTGGTTTCATTATAGAAGTTGGTTCTTTATTTACTGGAGTTCAGGAGGGCTCTGTTGGGCAGTGTCTGACAAGCAAGTTGTGATCACAGGCAGATTGAGCAACCCAAGAGAAGTCCAGCTAAAGCAGTGCTGCTTCCAGCTTGAGGCAATGTCATGAGTCAAGGAATGAAAGGAGAAGTGGGTCTGCCAGTTAGAAATCTCTGACTGGTGTTCCTGTAGCCTTCTAAAGCTCCAGCTCATTTACAGCCTCATGTACATACTGTGCCTGACCCTTTTAATGAATGATTCTTATCCTTGAAACCATGGGAAGGGTCCATCATGCCTCCCTACATCTCTACCCATTTTTAAGTCTTTTTCTGCCTGTTTCAGGATCCCTGTTAGCAAAGAGAGAAAATCAGCTCTGCCTCATTGCTCCCCTAAAGCAACAGCTGCATGGGCACCATTGTTGTCTTAGTAACTCAGGTTCTCTTGAACCAGGCAGTCACAGTCACCTGTAATTGGATTTTGCTGCAGGTTTCTCTTGATAAGGGTGACAGAAAAGACAGAGACTTGCAGGAGGACCTGTGGTTTGAACTTTCCAGCGAGGCTCTGTGTAACTGGATGATGTTTGTGCGCCCAGCCCAGAACCACCTGGAGCAGAACCTGGTGGCTTATCAGTATGGCCACCACATCTACTACACCACCATCAAAAACGTGGAGCCCAAGCAGGAACTCAAGGTATGGCATGGCTCCTGTCTCAGGCTCTTCTTCTCTGCTGGTTCAGTCATATCTCAAGTTGCTGCCTCATAACTGCATGTCCAAGTGTCAGAAAATATTGCTTTAAGTAGTTTTAGGGCTTTTTTCCTCAGATGATCTGAGGCAAATGTCACTAAAGTGGCCACTGACTTAGGAATTTTAATAAGCTTTGGCTCAGGTAGAAAGCCAAGAAGTTCAAAATACAACTATGTAAATGCTTTGTGTCTCACTGTCGTGCCTTACACTGTGTTTATGTTGCTGCTGCAATCTAGTTTTTGTTGCAGCAGTCTTATTCTTTTTAGTTCTGCATGCCCTTTAGTCAGTCCTGTGTGCCCTTGACCTGTGTTCTGGTGCCTTGAGTGAATATGGTCTCTCCTTTTACCTGGCTTTCCTGGGACTTGTGAGACTTTGCATGTGGAAAACGATAAAGAATATTGTGACTTCCCTGTGAGTTTTTGTTCCCTCTAAAAATGTGTTCATCACTTTGAGCTCAAGGCAGCAAGGCTGGCTGAGATGGTCTTTGTTTCCAACATCTTCTGGAGCACTGGGGGAACTAAAAAATTTTGTTAGTAGGAAATTGTTTATTCTTGCATGTAGATGTTACCTTATTTATTATTATTTAATAAATTATTTAATTTACCTGGGAGAACAATTGTTTCAAGCACACTCACTGAACCCTACACTTTAAGAGTAGGAATCTTTGAAGCTGAATCACTGGAAATCTTATCAATCCATTTTAAGTGTATCCAAACATCATTTTCTCAGCAGATTTTAAAGCAGTTTGAAATCAGACTTTAAACCTGTACAGACCTCCTGTAGAAGCATAATTTTTCTTGCTCTCTATGTTAGTAGTGTCTTTTGGGGTAAAATTGGTTTGCTAATTGAAAGCCAATTACCTGAGCTCAGTAATAGTGTTCCCCCTCCAAGTGGGTGTAGGGGATTCACACAGATTTTGTCCAGAGCTTGAACTGTGAGGATCAGTGAGTTAAAGCTGGAAAGTTCTGTATCACATGCCTGGTGAGTATTCCAGGAGCTCCAGGCTTTCCTTTCTGCCCAGCCAGTGAGATTCCTACAGAGTAACACACATCTCTAGTGACTCCTTGAAATGCCACCCACCACTGCTGTGGAAATGCCTGTGGCCCAGTGCAAGTTAAAACCTGCCTGGATCTTTCATGCTGAAAATCTGCTCATGTCTTCTCTGAGAAATCTCTTCCCAAACTGACCCTTTTTAATCAGAGGTGAAATGGGGCAAGAATTCTCAGCTAAATGTGAGCAGCTGCCTTCAGGCTTTAACAAACTTTGTCTTCCTGCCTCTTGTGGCTCTAAGGCTTCCTGAATCCCTCCTGTAACAAAAGTGGGTCCATCATGCTGCAGCCTGGCAGATCTTTGTTTTGGGAAGCAGAACCATACTGCTCCAATCCTTTGGAAGCTGAGAAACCTTTTAAATGAGCCTCTGTGGATGGTGCTGCCTATTGTCTGTGTAAAGAGAGCAGGAGAGAAATGTGAAATCCCCCCAATTAAAAATTTTTCCCTTCCTCTTGGTACCACAACTAACAGGACTCTGCTGTTAGTTGGGTTTGAAGAGATTAATCTGACTTCCTTTAGAGCTACTCGTAGCCATATGCAAGATGAACATTCATATTGGGAGGCTAGACCTTAAAATTAAATTAAATTAAAATTTACTTTCTGAGCAAAGCTCTTCTTTTCCTCAGTGGGAGCATATTGATCTCACCAGGCTTTATTATTGAGGATGAAAGGAGCAGTAAGAGGGAGTGGTTGAGGCAAGTGAAGTAAATGTGTTACTTAAAACCCCTTTTCCAATGAACCCCCTTCAGTTCTGGTTCTATCCAAGTGTTCTGTGCCTTGTGTCCCTGCTGCAGGTGTGGTATGCTGCCTCTTATGCTGAGTTTGTGAACCAGAAGATCCATGACATAACTGAGGAGGAAAGGAAGGGTAACTTGGGCTCTTGTTCTCCGTGCTTGGTGGTGCTTGGGTGTTGCCCTTCTTAGTTTTGAGGGTATGGCCTGTACAGTGCTCCCAAATTTCTGCTAGGTTGGGAAGAGCTGAACCAGATCTAGACTGTGTTACTGGGACTTGTTTCCACCAACTCTTCTCCTGCTAATATTACAATAATTTTAACCTCTTGCCTCAGTTTCTGGGAAGCACTGGGTTGCTGCTGGCAGAGGTGTGCTTATGTGTCATAAACTGATGTGCAGATGGAGAAACTTCTCTTGATCTCCCCTACCTGGTGCCAGAGGCACCATCCTGTGCTCTTCTATACAGGGTGAATTTCAGAATCTTCCTGACTTTTAAACATTTGACAGTGAATTGTCTCTGTCACGGACTGAGGTCAAGCAGAACCAAATGGAGCAGTGCTGAGTATTCTGCAGCCTGGCCAACCTTCAGGGGAGAAATGTGGCCCTCAGAGGCTTGGGGAGGAAGATGAGGTGTTCAGTGGGTGGTGACTGAAATGAAACGCTGTCAGTGACATTTCCCCCTGGCTGCAGTTCTCAGGGAGCAGGAGAAGAACTGGCCCTGCTACGAGTGCAATCGGCGCTTCATGAGCTCGGAGCAGCTCCAGCAGCACCTCAACTCCCACGACGAGAAGCTGGACTTCTTCAGCAGGTACTGGCAGCTGTGGCTCTGCTGGCTGGCACTGGGGCTTGCCCAGCCTTGCAGGAAGGAGAGGCTTTACCCTGTAGATTGTAGGGATCAACTCAGAAGAGAACAGCTTGGCACCACAGGGAAAGAATGTGGCACCAGGATCTGGCTGGTGTAAGAGAATTGGTGCAAGAAGTAGCATGAAGGAAATAAATACTCTGTTGAAATTGGTGGGATTTGTTTTTTCTTATTTGGCTTGTGGGTTTTTTTTGCCAATGACTTAAAAACCTGCAGTATTTCAATACCACAGTGTTGAAATCCTGGTGTTTCTCAGATGAATGGAGATGCAGAGCTTTGAGGGCAAGGCTCCTAGTGCTTTGGCTCCTTGTTGGGCTGGCAAGATCCTGTTGAAAAGTGAATCTACAAACATCCATCACAGAGCAGAAGACATTGGGGCCTTCTCTTGCCTGAAATGTCTTGGTTTGCTTTTTTGTCACAAAATTGTTCCCTTCTGTTTAGTGCCTGACATCAATGGCCAAGTGCTTTTTGGGGAGGGGTGTTATGGCTTCAGATTTGAAACTGGTTTTCTTGTGCATTTGTTCCATGTTGCTGAAAATGCTTCCAGCACACCCCGTGGGAGAGGACTTGCTTCTAGAAGTCAGTGGTCCTCTCAGTGCCATGATTACTGAAATAAATATGTCCTGGACTTTGGTTTCTCATAAAGCACAGACTAAACAGACACCAGCCAGAAAGGATTGTTCCTGCTGCCAGCATTTCTTCAGGTTTTATTATTTCCTGCAGGCCGCTGTCTCTGAGTCCAGTGGGTGAATAGTGATGCTGGGAGGGAATGCATAAAATCAGTGGAGACTCCAAATCCATCCCTTTTTGTCCCTAACCTGGAGCCCTGTGTGTTCTGCAGAGCCAGAGGCCGAGGTCGTGGGCGAGGCAAGAGGAGGTTTGGACCAGGCAGACGGCCCGGGCGCCCTCCCAAATTCATGCGCGTGGAAGTCACCAGTGAAAACGGGGAGAAGGGGGAAGAAGGGACACAGGTATATTTTTGGAGATGGAGAGGAGCAAAAGAATACCCTGTGGGATGTAACCTCCTGACTAAGAAAGGAATTTGGGGCATCAGTGCAAACTGAGGGCGTGCTTTTGGACTTAAACCTGAGTAATTCTGGGTTTGTAGCTGGAATTCTCTGCCAGGAGAGCATGCTACTTCCCTTCCATAAAAACTGTCCAATCACTTGCATTTCTCCAGCAAGTTTCATCCCAGAGCACTTAGCAGTGAGGTGGGTTATTGCAGCAGTTTAGCAGCATCACAGAAGTAATTTAGGCAGTAAAATTGTAATGGGAATTTAGGTTCCTATTTGTCCTTTCCGGAATGTGAGGTCAGCCTGCTCTTATAACTGCTGCTGGTGGAATTAAATCAGTTTGAACTATGATTCTCTGTGATGTTTTAATATTAACAGAAGAGCCTCCTGTAGACAGGCTTATTGCAAAATATTCTTTTGCCTGTGGCTGTTGGTTATATTCTGCAGGGACCCTGTGCAATGCTTTCAAGTAAAATGCTACATTCTCTGATGCTGCCCATGCTCAGGTTACCACTAAGGCCTTTTCTGAGCAGTGTCAACAGGGATCAGTGCTCTGTTTTATGACTTAGCTGCAAGCTGATATCTGGAGTGGTAATTTTCCTCTGGCACCTCACTGGGTCGTGGCTCTGTGCTGACTCAGAGGGGGGAATGTATTCCCTGCCCACGGATTCCTGCTGCAGTGCCCTCACTGCTGCACTCAGTGCAGGCAGTCTCACCCTCTCTGCAGGCTGGCATGACACACTCCAGCCCCTTTTACACAAATAAATACAGTGCTGCTCCCAAACCCTTCAGTCTGGCCACAGGCCACGTTAATGGGCGTGAGTGGCCTCTGGAATGGGGGTGGCTCATGCCATGCCAGCTTGGAGCATGGCCAGGCTTGGAGTGTGTCTGTGCAGGGGAGCAGGTGATGTCCCAGCCCTCTGGAGGTCTGCCCACCCCTCTAAAGGCCAGGCATGAGTTCTACCTGAGGATGGGAGCGTGTTTAATGCCAGCAAGGGTGGACAGTCCCCACCTAAACCTGGGCTGCACGCCTGGCTGGTGGATTGTCCTACTCAGTGTGTCTCTGCAGAGCAGTGATGGTTTCTGAGGGCCTCACTCCTCCTGGCACCCTGGTTTTCTTCTCCCACACCCACTTCTGTGTTTTGACAGCATAATTGTGGTGCTCTGTTTCCTAGCTTGTGCTTTTAAGTTACCTTAGTTGCATTAAGTGGTGTCAAGTAAGGAACTCTGTGTGTTTTTTTCATGTGATACAAGAGGATTCCATTACTGGAACTTGCAGGGAAAGAATGTAGATTTTTTTGGCACGTGCTTCCCACTCACAACACGCTCCCTTTTTATGGTAATGCAAGAAAGGAGGAAAACAGCTTTGTGTGATAAATGTTAGTGATGTGTGCAGAGCTGGAAACGGGGGAGAAAAACACAGATTACCCTGTGTAACCCTGTTGTTTGCCACTCTGCCCCACTCCAGAGAGTTTGTTAGAAAGGAGAAGACACAGGATAATATTTCAAAATGAGAACAGCTTCAAGGAGACAGAAATCCTCTCCTTTCCCTGGTCTGCACTGGTCACTTTGGCAGTAGGATTTCTCCCAGCTCAGCCTCTGGTTAAAGCAGGAGTAGCCCTGAGTGCAGCAGAGCCTTCTTGGCTGTGTGAAAACCTGGAAAATGTTGATTTTCCGTGGCTGGCCAGGAGAGTCACCCACCTGCAGTGCTGCTTCCCTGGCACTCTGAGCAATGGTGCTGTGGCTGAAGGAGGTCTGGGGAGGGTCAGTGGACGTGGCCCAAGGGCTGGAGGAGCCGGGGTGGACGTGCTTTGTTCCTGGCTTGTGATTCCAGAGCAGAAACGCTGTTGTGTGCTGCGTGCTCTGGAAGCTGTTCCTCAGTGGGTGGGGGGAATAATCACCCGCTGTATGGTTTGCGATTTCAGGACTTGCTGCATTTTTCCAGCAAGGGGCAGTTTGATGAGGCCGGCCAAGCCGCCCTGAACGGGCTGGAGCAGCAGGAACAGACCCCGGAGGCGCCGGAGCCGCCGGCCCTGGAGCAGCAGGAGAACCACGCGCTGCCCGTGGGCACGTGCCCTCCACAGCACGAGGGCAGCGCCGTGCCCACGCAGAGCACCATGACTGCAGACGACATGAGGAGGGCCAAGCGCATCAGGGTAAGCACAGCCACAAATAAGGGGTGGCACGCCCCATCCCCACGGCCTCTCCAGCCCCTGTGCCCAGGGAATGCCAGGCCTGCCCGCCAGGACCAGCTGCTCTGTCTCCTGCTGCCGTATCCATCCCCAAATCCTCAGGGAAGCATCTCGTTCCTGGCCGGTTTCTTAGCTCTGAGGAAGGCAAGGCTCACATTAAGAACCAGTGTGTGAGTGAGAGCTGGTCAGCAGCTGGAGCTGCTGGAATTCCAGCACAGTAACTCCTGGAGCACAGTGACTCCTCCTGGAGCACAGTGACTCCTCCTGGAGCACAGTGACTCCTCCTGGAGCACAGTGACTCCTCCTGGAGCACGGTAATCCCTCCTGGAGCACAGTGACTCCTCCTGGAGCACAGTGATTCCTCCTGGAGCACACTGACTCCTCCTGGAGCACACTGACTCCTCCTGGAGCACACTGACTCCTCCTGGAGCACGGTAATCCCTCCTGGAGCACGGTAATCCCTCCTGGAGCACGGTAATCCCTCCTGGAGCACAGTGACTCCTCCTGGAGCACAGTGACTCCTCCTGGAGCACAGTGATTCCTCCTGGAGCACAGTGACTCCTCCTGGAGCACAGGCCAGCCAAGCTGGCGAGCAGGGGGGCTTCAAACAGCCAGCAGCATTGCCATGCCATGGCACAGACTAATGGCTTGCTCACAGCACCATCTGTGCCTCTCAGAACCCTCCTGCAGGTACTTGCCAAAGAACCACCACAACCTCAGCCTAGATGATGCTGATATTTAGTGATAAAATCCTTTCTTGGGGTAGAAAAACCTGCCTTGGAGATCAAACCCAGTGCTTAGAGCTTTGTGTACTGACAGCAAATGCTTTGAGCCTGAGCTCTCTGTCAACTGGGTGAGCTGTTTCTTCTCTGCCGTGTGTGGGAGGGAAATGATTCGAGCAAATAATCCTTGACGTTGTGTAACTGGGAGATGGGTTTATTTAGCTTGAAATCTTTTCTTTTTTCTTCCATGTGTAAAATTGGGATTAAAGAAAGCAACAGCTGCAATGGGGGTAAGAGTTCATTTTTTAGGGGATGAGAAAGGATTAGAAAAGGGTTGAACTGTTCTGTGCAGGAAGATGTTGAGACAAACTTTGCTTGCAGTTTATGGCAATATATAGGCAAGACCAGTGGTGATGTTACACCAAAAATGCTGGAGGGAAGAGTTTGATTTGGGCACATTAAGACTGCACAGTTTTTAACCATCTAAAATGCTTGCAGTCTCCAAATGGCAAGGTTCTACCACTAATTTCATTTTCATCCATTAAAAGCTTGGGAGATTTTTCCTGAATGTGTTGAAGGGCAGGTAACAGTATAAAGAGAGATGCTGAGTTTTTGGCCGTGAAGAGCATGGGGATGGACTGCTTAGTGTGCTGCAGCTTCCTCAGTACGAGGAGAAAGGCTTGGCCACTTCCCTGAACTTTGGAACCCAAGGTGTGAACTTGGAATCTTCTGAAATAGTGACTGTGGGAAGAAAGGGACAGAAATTCTGCAGTTACTCCTTTGTCTTGTGACTTAGCTTTCGTTCCCTGGGAATTCATCACAAGCAGATGACAGCTACGGGAGTGCAGTGGTGCTTTAGTGACATGTTTGTACCTCAAATCTTCCTAACTTCCCCTGCATCTGGCAGCTCGTGTTCAGCAGAGTTCTGGAGGTGTTTCAAGCCAGGAGCACTGGCAGAATGGCAGATGGATGGTTGCACAAACCTTTCCATATTGCATCAGGCTGTGAGCAATGAGACTGAGATAAGGCTAAACCAGAAAGCATTCTTTTCTAAGCACTGAAAAATCACCCTCTGAACACTCACTCAGCTCAGCTATTCACAGCACCTGCTTATAATAACGTGTATTTAACAATACAAGCAAGCAAACATTTGGTTTTTACATGTGTAACACATTATTCACTTCCAAAGAGCAGGTAGAAAGCCCTGGCTCCTTGTTGTGGTCTGGAGATCTGTGTAGCTCTACTTCCTTAGTACTCAGATAGGATTTAATTTTCAGAACCAATCATTCTTTGGGAGTTGCTTTAGCTGTTCTTCGGTTTAAGGCAGTGACACTGTCAGGAAGCACTGATCTGTGGTGCTCCAGGGTTCAAGCCCTCATAGGATCAGTTCATTTTTCTGCCTCTGCTTTAGAGCCTGTGGAGTTTCCTTGGAGATCACACCTGAACTCTGGCAGTTGTGTCCCTGCCATTGAAAAGAGATACACCCACCCTTCCAGATACTCTTGTAACACGTTAGAGGAACATTGTGGTGCACAACCAAAACGAGTATTTGTTTTTAATTCAGTTCTGGGCAGTATCTAGAGTGTCTGTGTGCTGGTGCCAGAACCTGGCAGGGATAGGGATATGATTTGGAAAGCACAGCCACTTCTTCATAGTGAAAAGAAATGCAAGTAGTTGTATAACCAGGAGTACAGCCAGTAAGATGAGGTTAGAAAAAGTCCCTTCTTAACTTTTTCACACTTCTAATCCCTGCCCTATTGTCATCCTGCCCTAATTACTCCCTTCTGCTAAAAGCATTTCATTTTCACCATGGCTCTGCAGTGGGCATTGCATCATTGTTAATCAGCCCTGGGAAAACAGGAAAGGTCACAAAACACCTTCAAGATTATCTGTGGTTTTTATCTTTGCCCTTTAACTCCCCTTGGGCAGTTACAAACTACACAGTAAACCTTGAAGATCTGCTTAGTGTTTCCTGAGGCAAAAAACCTCAAAGGAGTAAACTCCAGTTAGAAGAGCTGGCCCTTGCAGTGACCTGCAGAAGTTAAAACTTCTGTTTTCAAGTCCTTTGCATAACATGAGTATTTTTCTCTCCCTCAATGCTGCCTGCTCAGCTGGAGCTGCAGGTAGGTTGGAGTTTTTGTTTCATTGGGTTGTTGCTCTCTCTGATCCAATGGGACATACCAACATCACCTTCCATGTTGTTCTGTCCAGCTCCTGTGTAGTGTTCCCTGATTGACCCTGCACTGTAAATTGTCACATTTGTTCTTCTTGAAGCAACCACTGTCCACAACTAAGTGTTACCTGAAAAACAACTTGCATTCCTCTAGTTCTTTTCATGCAAATTCATTGCAAATTTAAGGTGGATATCACAGGAGTAAACTGCTTGGATGAAGAGCTGTAATATCCATCTTAAAGTTCTGGAGGGTTTATTTGCACAATTGTTTGTGCTGGATCGATATTATGAGTTAATGAGACAACACTTAGTTCTATTTTCTGTTTTTACAGTTGATAGTTTATCTAGCCGAGGAGCAGTAAAACATTTCACCCTTCTGTAGCCCTTGGAGAGCAGTGGGACTGTCTTGAGTTATCCTGCTGTCCTCCCACTCAGCTCCCTGGTGAGGGACCAGTGATCAAATAGCAAATTAATAGTGCAGTTCAGAACTTGAAGTGCATCTCTTCAACCATTTACATTTTATTGGCATTTCCCTGTGGTTAAGGGGAAATTATATACTTGTGGCTCCACACAGCACATTATTTTTCACACAGCACATGTGTGTCTTTACAATTCCCAAGTCACTCAGAGCAGATCCCTGTATTTCCCATTGTCTCACTTGTAAAATGGAGCCTGGAGATGATGACAGTTGTTTTGGAGCTCCTGTATTGAACTGTTAGCTTTTTTTGTGGCTCTCCTCTTCCTTTCGTGGACTGGAAGTCAAGGCTTCCCTCTGCAGTCCAGATGGTGGAAAGGAACTTTGAGGCTCAGGAATTTAATCCTTAACACAGCATTTCACAGTATTCCCAAGCTGTTCCCTCACTGCAGCAGAAGAGCTCCCAACTTCACTTACTCAGTGTCAGCTGCTGGCAGGCACTTCAGGGACACAGCAAATGTCAGCTGTGTCAGCTGTCACATTCCCACACGGAAAGGGGACAGGAAACCAGGGAAAGCTTTTTTCAGGATGTCTCTCATGGAGAAGTGGGTCATATGGAACATGTGTGAGCAGAGGTGCCAGCAATGTTCTAGTCCTGTTTGGCATCATGGAATGGTTTGGGTTGGAAGGGAACTGAAAGCCCATCCAGTGCCACCCCCTGCCATGGGCAGGGACACCTTCCAGCAGCCCAGGTTGCTCCAAGCCCCATCCAGCATGGCTTTGGACAATTCCAGGGATGGGGCAGCCACAGCTTCTCTGCCCAGCCTGTGCCAATGCCTGCCCACCCTCCCAGGGAAGCATTCCTTCCCAATATCCCATCTATCCCTGCCCTCCAGCTTATTTCCCTAGTTTCTGTGTGTAACACGTGAAAAGAGAAGATATCCATAACGCACGATTTATAGATCTTATTTTGGAGAACAGCAAATAATGCTTAGAGCATTGCAGTGTGCTTTGAGTGCACCGTGGGTGACTGTGCTGTGGGAGTTCACAGATGCAGAGGTGGGAGTTAATTCCAGCTTTGCAACTGTCCAACACAAAAGTTCTCAGCCAATACTGAAATGCAGGTGGAGGACACCCTTCCCTCTTTCTACAGGCAACATGTCCAGTAGTATCTGTTCCTCCAGCAGACAGTGTTGGATCAGGGCTGGGATGGCTCTGTAAAATCTGTCTGAAAGGGAGAAGGGGAAGAGACAAAAACCATGACATGGCACAGAAAAGGTAGAGTGAATGAAAACACACAGCAAAACAAACTAGGGGCTGAGAAGAGATACTGTGCACAGTAGGAGTAGAGAATTGCTCACAAATTCTTACCTGCCATTCTGCCCCTGCTGTCATGTTTTGAAACTCTGTCCTCCTTTTTGATACAACAAAAGGTTTAGAGCAGCACCTCTTGAGTGTGTGCTCCACCAGGGGTTTTCCAGGCAATGCTAAAGCACAGCTGCATGTCTCTGTGGTGATCTTTGGTGCAGAGGGTGATGTAGAGGGCTGTGGAATTTCACAAGCCCTGCTCCTAAGGGAAGCAGGGGACTGGCTCACCATCCCTTTGCATGGTGGCTGAACTTGTGACCTCATCCCCCCAAAACCTGCTGGCATTGCAGCTTTTCTCAGGGCCAGGTCTCTATTTCAGAGAGGACTTAGTTTGGTTTTACAGAAAATGCCATGCTAAAGGCAGCTAAATTGAAGTCAGGGATGGAGGGGCCACTGTGCCCAGTGTTCTGGGGGGGATTGCAGCTGTGTGCCCTGGCTCCTGCCCTGCACAGAGACAGAGGTTTAGGGTCCCTGCTCATCAGGGCTGCTAACCCTGGGAACACCCGGCTGTGCCGTCTGTCCCTGACAAAGCCAACAGTGCCTGGGCTGTCTCTTGCAGAACGCAGCCCTGCAGCACCTCTTCATCCGCAAGTCCTTCCGGCCCTTCAAGTGCCTGCAGTGTGGCAAGGCCTTCCGCGAGAAGGACAAGCTGGACCAGCACCTGCGCTTCCACGGCCGCGAGGGCAGCTGCCCCCTCACCTGCGACATCTGCAACAAGGGCTTCATCAACAGCGGCGCCCTCGAGAGCCACATGAAGTTCCACATGGACCAGAAGACCTACTCCTGCATCTTCTGCCCCGAGTCCTTCGACCGCCTGGACCTGCTCAAGGATCACGTGGCCATCCACGTCAGCGATGGATATTTCACCTGCCCCACCTGCAAGAAGCGCTTCCCGGATTTCATCCAGGTGGGAGGCTCTGCTCTTCTCGGGCTCTGCCTCGTGGGGCTCTCTGGAAGCTGTGGATTTCTCAGCCCTCTCCCTGTGAATGCTGCACAGCAGTTGGTTCACACCATAAGGGGGTCCATGTCGGTCAGAAATGGGAGAGTGACCAAGCACTGCTAGGTGTTGTCTAATGCCATTGGAGTGCTCTGTCCACTCAGTCATCAGGTGTGGTGCTTCAGTCTGGCATTAGGAGACACTGCACTGCAGGAGGGTGGGTCCCTTATTCCCCAAAAATTCCTAAAGCAGAGGTCCTGGTTACCCCAGCTCCGTGGCACAAGAAGGGATTGTCTTTTGCTGTACTCAGCTTGTACTTGAACACACCTTGTCCTTTGTCCTTAGAACTCTGAACAAAAAAAAGTGGTGGTTTTACATCTTTAATCCCTTGCCTGTTTTTTGTCAGGATAATTCATTTGAACAGCTTGCAGAAATGCCAGAACAGATCAGGATACTCTGCTTCCTGACTTCCCCCCTGGGCTTCAGCTGGGCACTTTGTTCTCCTCCCCTGCACACTGGAGCAGTGGGGAATGCAGCTACTCTGTGCACTGAGCAGAGCACTCAGGGAAGGAAGGTCATTAGTAGAGTTGTAAAGATTCTATTTCCATGTCCAGTAAGGAAAAATGAGATGTACCATTAGCATATTCATTATCCTTCCTGGGGACAAAGCAGTTGATGTGTCTTACTGAGCAGCCTGACTGAAAGTGAGATGTAGAAACCCAGCTTGTATCAGTAATAGGAACTGATAGACTGTCCAGTAGGCTAAAGAGGAAAGGATGGGGGAAAGTGATTTACTAATACAATTCCATGCTGGCAGGAGGCCTTTATCTCCTGTAAATGTTGCACAAGGAAAAATGTTGATGATTCAGAAATGCTGTACTGCAACTTAATTCCCCATAAACTTTGCCATGCAAATGATCCAGTCAGAAGGATCCATGGCTTTTTTCCAGCTATTCAGCTCTGGTTTTGAAATTTAACGATGATTTTTTTCTCTTCTTGCTATATGAATAATTATGTCTAGTCACTGCTGCCTACTTAAATACTTCTTTGTGGAACAGATAAGGATACCAAGTTGTTCCATGTGTGATCAGTATTAGAAGATGGCAAAGATTTAATTAGAGATCCATTTCTTGAGTAGTGCTTGCATTTCAAATGTCAAACCTCATTAGTTCCTTTATCTGAGGGGGGGCCCATTAGATGTTGGAAGAGGTCAAGGATAGTCCCAGAGTAAGGAGAACTAATTTCCATTCAGGAATGGTGTGCAAATGCTTTCCTGATTAAGGCTTTTTGTTTCTTGCCAATTGTAATTGCAAGCTCATTCGCTGTGATTGAAAGGAATCAGTCCCTGCATTTAGATTCCTTACAAATGAAGGGAAGATAATGAACCCCAGCTGAATGTGTTAACTCGAGGGTGATTCACTACAACGTGTGGACTTTTGCTGCCCATTAAGTGCAACTGTGCAATAGCTGATGCCTTCAGGAATCAGTCCCGAGGAAACCAAACCATCCACCCAGATGAATAATAAAGATGTTCGGGCTTTACAGAAAGTATTGTTGAGGTATCTGCTCTGATCAAATGCTCTTTAAGCCAAAGCACATTAGGCAACTTCAAAACCTTTTCCCTTTCTTCTGGTAAAGAGTTGCCAAGACTTTTACTGCTCACTTCCCTCTCGAATAAGCTCGGTGTGTGTGTGCTGTGCTGTTGCAGGTGAAGAAACACGTGCGCAGCTTCCACTCGGAGAAGATTTACCAGTGCACCGAGTGTGACAAGGCTTTCTGCCGCCCCGACAAGCTGCGCCTGCACATGCTGCGCCACTCGGACCGCAAGGACTTCCTCTGCTCCACCTGTGGCAAGCAGTTCAAGGTGAGGGGCCTCTTGGCCGGGCCCTTCCTGATGCAGCAAACGCCACTCCTTGCCCTCCTTTAAGGAGATGAGCTCGTGTTCTCAAAGGTAGAGTTGCTGCAAGTTGCATGTGCTGCTTGGTGTCGTGTGTGAGCCACGACATCGCTCCTGAAGGACAAGGACCCAGCGTCTTATTTCAAGTAGATCTTATTTATAATAATTTCACAGCAAAGGAACCTTCTATCTGCTCATTAAGAACTGGGACATCGTGCAGCTCCATTGCCAGGTGCTTGGGTTGTGTTGTTTATATCAGTTCAGCTAAAAAATCCCTGCTGATAGCAGTGAATTAATAATATTCCTGGCAGAAGTGCCTGTGTCCATGACATCCATCCTGTCAGCACGTGGCATCCAGATGCCTTTCCAAATCCCACCAGAACAGATGGGGCAGACTGCAAGCCAGGTAAACTGTGGTGGCAGCAGCCTGCTCCTTGTCACTGAGTTTGTGATGGGACACTCCGAGACTGTGGACACTTCTGGGAAAAACACCACGTTTTCCTGAGAGGAAAAGCTGGAGAGAGACCCCTGAAAACACACATTCCCAGCAGGTTGTGGTGCTGACACTTTCCTCTTGGTTACTCTTTGCCAGAGGAAGGACAAGCTGCGGGAGCACATGCAGAGGATGCACAACCCGGAGAGGGAGGCCAAGAAGGCCGACCGGATCAGCCGCTCCAAAACCTTCAAGCCCCGCATCGCGTCCACCGACTACGAGAGCTTCATGTTCAAGTGCCGCCTGTGCATGATGGGCTTCCGGCGCAGGGGCATGCTGGTGAGTGCCCTCACAGCCCCTCTGCCCTCCCCTGAGCCAGGGCTGGGGAGAACAGGTGCAATTCCAGTGGCTGGAACACAGCCATCATAGGAGGGTTTGGGTTGGAAGGGACCTTAAAGCTCACCTCGCTCCAACCTGCCACCTTCCACTCAAGAGCCCTGCCCAGCCTGGGCTTATGCAGACAGGATGCTGTGAAACAGGGGGAATTTTATAGCTGAGCTGAGGTGATACATCTTTTTTTAAACCTGAGTGTCTTATCTCTTCAGCAAATGTGTCTTTGCACATTTTGCTGCCTGTCTTGTATGCCTGGTTGTCACTCCCATAATGCAGCACCAAGTAATGCTGACTGATGTGTGATGTATTTAACAGAACATGAGATCAGATATTGCCTAGTTCAGCCTTACTGCTTCAGTTTTCCTTACTGTCTTCCCTGGTTTTTGTTTCTCCCTCTTCCTGAGGGCCTCTCCTGGCCATGCCCTGTCACTGCCTCTGGGTAGAGGCTGTTCTGCAGCAAGAGATCTTGTTTGCAAAGGCTTCCTGGGGGTTGTGATCCAGGCAGAGGCCTTTACACAGCCTCACTCTCAGCTGCAAGACAGTTCTGGTGAGCTAATTTACCTCCTCTTTTGATTATTTATTTGAAAACTAAAGGAGCTCTAGCAAGGCCACCCTGAGCCTCAGCAGCTGTGAGTGCACAATACCCCTTGCAGCAGCAGCAGCAGCAAATGCTTCTGGTGCTGCTGCCTTGCATCATTCACTTTTGGTTTGGCTATTATCCATGTCTGGGAGAAGCAGCAATTGTTTGGCTTCCAACTGTAATATGTTCTTGTTCTCTGTGTTTCTTTCTTCTAAGGTGAACCATTTATCAAAGAGACATCCAGACATGAAAATAGAAGAGGTGCCAGAGCTCACGTTGCCCATCATCAAACCCAACAGAGATTACTTCTGTCAATACTGTGATAAGGTGTGTGGGAAGTCACCCCTCAGAGGACAGCTCAGTCCCAGCCCTGTATGCAACCAATTTGTCTCTGCATAGAAATCTCTGGCAGGGTTTGTAGCTTTTTTTAAGGTGGTTGCCAGCAACATTCCTGCTGTACTGTCCAAAAAAATGAAGACACAATGCACTTAGGCCAAGGCAGTGGAATGCTAATTGAAAACTGCAGTCTTTGGCACTGGGAGACTAACACTGTGATCCAGCAAACAGTCACTGACCCTTAGTCCTGTGTCAGCCCAGGACTCAGTATCCTGCCTGTCTGTCATTCCTGAACACCAAGTTCTTTTGGTTTCTGTATCACTTCTGAAACTCTTTAACCCCTTTTATTGTAAGCTGCGTATTTAGTCACATGCCAGTAATTCCCAGTGTTCAGTGGAGCCTGAGGCTGTTTCTGCAGTGTCTTTGGGTTCCTGCTCTTTGCTTTTTGTGCATGGGGGCACTTGTTTACCAGGGAGTGTATTTTTAAATGTCCTTATCCTCCATATGTTCATCTGTGATGCTCCCTTTCTTTTGTCTGAAGGGAGAAAAAACGGTTTTAAATAATATTACAGAATATTCATTCATTGTTGTGCCTAAAAAGAATTAAAAAGTATGTTGATGGCTAAACTAAGATACTTTGATGCTTTGTGAGGAGAGTGGAGGCATCAACCCTGATGACAAATGAACATGGGGCAAATCACAGCCTTGGTGATCAGTGGCTTCTCTGACATTTGACCTTGAAGTACCAGGCAAAAAGGGTTTTCCTTTTGCCTCCCTGTCCTGCTGTGATGTCTGGTTGTGGCATTCAGTATGTTCTCAAAAGGCTTCTGTGTGCTACTCAAGGAGCTGGTTGTTTTTACAGGTTGATGAAGCACTGGGACATTTATTTATGTTCATGCATTATGTTGTAATTTTGGGGGGGATTTAACTGAACACAGAGAATCACAGAATATGCTGAGTTGGGTGGGACCCATCAGGATCATCAAGTCCAATTCCTGGCCCTGTGCAGACACCCCAAGAATCCCACCACGTGCCTGAGAGTCTTGTCCAAACACTTCCTGAACCCAGACAGGCTTGTGCTGTGACCACTGCCCTGGGGAGCAACACACAGGCCTTCCAGTCCAGTTCAGCTGGGAGCTTTTTCTGTGCAGACCCCAGCAGTGCAGCACTTTAACCCCAAATCTCTGCCCTGCAGGTGTACAAGAGTGCCAGCAAACGCAAAGCTCACATCCTGAAGAACCACCCTGGTGCTGAGCTGCCTCCAAGCATCCGGAAGCTGCGCCCTGCGGGCCCGGGAGAGCCGGATCCCATGCTGAGCACCCACACCCAGCTCACAGGCACCATTGCCACCCCCCCTGTGTGCTGCCCTCACTGCTCCAAGCAGTACAGCAGTAAGGTACGAGCTGTTTTGGCCCCAAAAGGCACAGCCTGTCCCTGGGGATGCTCCTTCACCACGGCCCCTGTCACCTGTCACTCTGAGTCAGGGCGCTGGTTTCGTGCTGTGTGCTGACACAGCCTGCTTGTTTGAGGGCTAAAAAGCTCCCTGAATAGAGGGCACAAGCTTGGAAGAAGGAATGGTGATCACAAATGGAGAGGCTTGGACACTGCTTGCTGACAGTTCCAAGGGAAAGGAGTGGGAAACAAAACACAGAAAAGATGACCTTCAAAAGAAGTCCCCAAAATACTTGGCTGTGTTGGGGTACAAAGCTTACTGGATGTGCTGTTTAGGGCAATATTTCAGTGTCAGGTAGCTCTGAGCAGCAGTAGCTTTGTGGTCCTTGTTTCCATCTTGCTGACCAGAGCATCCCATAGTGTGAATCTCCATGCTGCCTCACTGAGGGAAACTTAAAAGGGGCTGTTGGGTTTCACAGAATCCCAGGACATGCTGAGTTGGAAGGGCCCCACAAGGATCGAGTCCAACCCTTGTCCCTGCACAGGACCATCCCTGTGCCCCAGAGCATCATCCAAACCCTCCTGGAGGTCTGGCAGCTTTAGGGCTGTGCCCACTGCCCTGGGGAGCCTGGTCAGTGCCCACCAGCCTCCTTTCCCATGGCCCCCAGCAGAGCTCCTGCCCCTCCTGACACTGCTTTGCTTGTTTCTGTAGACCAAGATGGTGCAGCACATCCGTAAGAAGCACCCGGAGTTCGCCCAGCTGCCCAACACCATCCACGCCCCGCTGGCCACGGCCGTCATCAGCTCCACCCCTGCTGTCCTGGCCACCGACGGCAGCACGGGGGAGACTGTCGTGGTAAGGGCTGCAGAGGGGAGGGGACAAACACAGCAGAGCCCTCTGGTGTTAGAGATCTTAGTTTGTGTGGCAGACAGCGTGGTAAAGCCTGGGTTGGAGTCTGGTGTAGTTTTGCTGTGCCAGGAACTGTGTGTTTTGTTCTGGAGCTCTGAAGGACCTGCTGATTCCACACAATACATTCACACATGGCTAATGGACTAGGAACACACATCTCATGGGTTCTCACTGGGACTGTTCCCCTGAGGTACTTGCAGTTCTTGGGGTCAAGAGGACATGTTTAGCAGTGACTGGGGACTGGCTCCAGCTGTGCTCAGGGAGTCAGGATGTCTGTGGTCCTCTGGACAGTGCAGCGCTGACTGAGAGGACTCTCCACTGGCTGATCTCCACTGTTAATACATCAGCTGCCACAGCAGTGAAAGCTGAGACTAGGAAATCAGCCTTGTGTCCTTCAGTGGTGCTGGGATGCTGCATAGTTGCAGAAATCCTGTTGATCACAGTTTAAAACTTCCTGCTTGAAGATTAAGTGGATGAAGGACTCTTGCTTGAAAATGGAGAGGTTCAATCAGGATGCTGTTGGCTTCATAAACCTCATTAATTAGATATTAAATGCCTTTGCTTTCTTTAGAAAAACAGTTCTCAAGAAAAGTATCACTCTGGCAGGGGAGGAGGGAAGGTAGAATATGACCCTGAAGCACTTTTTGACTTGGAAATGAAATCAGCTCCTTACAAATGCAGGATTTTTGTTGTCTAATAGAATATTACTAAGTCAGAAAGTTAAAGTAATAATTTTTATCATGATGTGTTAAGTTAGCCCTTTATGGTGCTGACTAGCATTTAGACACAGGAGAGCAATTCTAGGGGGTGAGCCCTGGTGGTTACCTGCGACCCCAACCCCTGCACCTTTAAATGAGTGACCAGGCCCAAGGTAGGTGCCAGTTCAGTGTGCTGACAGCACTGCAGCCCTGCACAAGTGCACCCATGTGTGAACATGGTCTGTGTCCCTCTCTCCCTGCTCAGACCACGGACTTGCTGACGCAGGCCATGACGGAGATATCCCAGACCCTCACCACGGACTACCGCACCCCGCAGGGCGACTACCAGCGCATCCAGTACATCCCAGTGTCCCAGGCCACCACCGGCCTGCAGCAGCCTCAGCAAATACAGCTGCAGGTTGTTCAAGTGGCCCAGGTGAGTAGTCTGTGGGGGTCTTGCTGTGCTTTAGACCCCTTCCACACCAAGCCAGTGCGTTCTTGGGGCTGTAGTGCTTGGAGGTTTGTGAAGGAGTAGTTACAAAGAGTGCTGCGGGTTACTTTTTTGCACATAAATCAATTGATAATGCATAGGGTTCCCTTCCTAAGCATCATGGACTGGGCATAAATAGTCCTGCCAGCCTTGGTCAGCTTGCTGGAGACATCCCAACACAGTCCTGACTTAATTCTCCCCATCTGGCCACCCTTGCTTGAGTTTGCTCTAGGAATGTTTTCCAGCAACTGGAAAAGTGGGTCAGTGGGTGACCCATTTTCTGCAGTTCAAGACTAATTCATACTTCCTTGTTCTCAGTGAGCCAGAGCCAAAATTTGGGAGTACAGAGAGTGCTTGCTTGTTCCCTTCATATCATCTATTAGAATATTCATTCCCTGACGCTCAACAGCCTCCTAAAAATAAAACCAGAGTGTAAGTAGAGTAACTGAGCTGAGCAAAATATCTTAGGCAGCTGTAAGGAATCAGTGTAGCCTTCAAGTCTCTTATCTGCTGGGTGAAGCTGAAACTACCATGTGTTTGGATTTGAATCTGAAATTCCATGTTCTTTCTGGACCCTCATTACAAATCAGGTTATGAATTTGGTTAATAAAGGCCTAAACAATGGCCCCACTTAACAGTGACTGTGGCTGTTGTAATGATACAAGAGCATGAATGCTGATTCGTGCAATATTATTAATATTATCAAGATCTTAATTCTGTCAAGATCTGAGACTTGCAATTAAGTTACTGCAGTTAGTATCATTAGCAGGCATTGTTCAAAAAGTCCTTTAAAAGCCTTGTCTTGCTGCAGAGCTTTGCCAAACTACAGAACTGGATATGCAGGTCTCAAGTGTGTGTACATTTTAGAGAAAGGTGCTTACAAAACAAGTGCTTGACACTAATCCTGGGTTCCAGACCCTCTGGTTTGAGTCCAGTCACTGCACAAACAGCTTGTATGACCTTAGGCAAGTCCCTTCCATGGAGATCACTGAGGTACAACCACCTCTGTGCCATTACATCTGTTAAGTGTCCTTTATCTCCCAGGAGTGCAAAGAAGCCCATCAGGCTTGAGCAGGAGTGCTCCAACAAAGCTCCTACCTCATTAATCCAGACCTGGTGTCCCAGAAGAGATTTACATGGCTGCTTCTGGGACAATTTGAAATACACACCTCTGCTTTCCTTTTTTCCCCAGGCTACCTCACCACACCAGTCCCAGCACTCCACAGTGGACGTTGGGCAGCTCCATGACCCCCAGACATACACCCAACACGCCATCCAGGTGCAGCACATCCAGGTCACGGAGCCATCGCCAGCAGCTCAGTCATCACCACAGGTATTGCCCTCTTCTCTTGCAGGGCCTCTTTGCCCTACCAGTCTGCTCAGCTGTCCCATTGCATGTGCTGAGGCAGGAGATAGTCATTTATGTCATTTAAGGGCCCACACGTGAAATGGCTCTCACATGAACATCTCTGAGATCATCAAGTAGTTCCCAGGTGTCCCAGGGTGTGTCAGGTTTTTTTATTGTGGTTTTGTTTGAGTGTTTGTTGTGTGGGTTTTTTGGGGGGGGTTCCCCCCCGCCCCAAAAAGATAAATGGTTAGGAACAGACAAACGTCCAGCTTAAACAGCTTGTCAGTTAAAAGATGTAAATGGGAACTGGCGTTCCTCCAATATTTGAAGTGCTGCTCTTTGTGCTGTTGGGTAGAATTTGGCCTCTCATCTCAATTCTCTGCCACAGACTCACTTTGGCAAACGTCTCTACTTCAGTTTCCTGGTCTGTGCTTACTGACCATAGAGTGAACCAAGCTAGAGGAGAGGGAGGAGAGTCTTGCATTTCATGTGCTTGATATGCTCTGGAACCCACGCTGTGTTTTCCCTGCATAAAAAGGATGTGTTTATAAGCACGCAGAGCTATGCAATCCTGACCACACCTTTTTTTCCCCTCTAGGTTGGGGGTCAGCCTCTGAGTCCCTCCTCCCAGCAACCCGTTCAGCAGGAGCTGAGCCCCTCCCAGATGCAGCCAGCCACCTCAGCCCCACCCCAAGGGCTGCAGCAGCAGCAGGGCTCCTCAGTGCAGCACACGTACCTCCCCAGCACTTGGAACTCCTTCCGGAGCTACTGTGAGTGTCACAGAGGGTATCTGCAGAGCTCCTTAAGCTTTGTGGTTAATACTCAGAGACATCAGCAGGGTAAAGTTTCAGACCAGTGCAAATGGTTGTAGTAGCCCTTCTGCTGTAGGTCCATCCTGATCCCACTCGTGGCTCGGGCAGGCGCGCTTTATTCCAAGGATCTTGCATTCAGCAAAATCGGTGGGCTGGACAGCAGCTTGTTCAGATGTGGATGGGTGCTTGAAAGAATTATACAGAAGAGGAGGGTGACACGAGGTGATTTCTCATGTCCATGCAGCTCTGGATGGTGATTGTGATGATCTGGGTGAGAACAGGATGTGTTGTCTCTGCAGGAGTTGCCAGATCCTCAGCTGGTGTTACCCAGCAACATTCTGCTGAGGCCTGTGGAGCTTGACAAGGCTTTACAGCACCTGGATTTCTGTTCAAGACTTTGAACCTTGCTGACATAAGACCTGATCTTTCAAAGTTGTCTCTGAGTTTGATTCAAGGTCTTGATTCTCCAGTTTCTGTGTTTTAGCATCAGAGATCCAGATGATGACCATCCCCCAGGGGCAGTATGTGATCACAGAGACTGCTGTGGGTACCCCAGTCACCACTGTCAACACGGGGCAAGTCAAAGCAGTTACTCAGGTAAGAGAAATTGTGGCCTTTTTTTTCATCCAGAATAATATATCAGACATAAAGCCTTCAGCTTGAAAGGTAAAGCAATGCCAAAATGATGGCTGGGGCACAGAGCATAATGTGGTACCTAAAGAGGTCCAGACTGCACAGCACAGTCTGTGTCCAGCCACTTACAAAGCCCACACTCTGTGTATGACTCCTTCCAGTTTAAAGAGTTCATTTAATCACACTTGCAGGACAAAGTGTTATTTAGTGATACTGCTTAGTCTTACAAATATTTATGCTTAAGCTGTATGTATTAAACTGAATTTCAGAACAGGTTCTGGGAGCACTTTGATAGCTTTTTGTTATCTGTAAGGTTACAAAATAAGGAGTTTCTGCTGTCTTACCTTGTAAGCAATCCAGCACAAGGAGGCAGGCAGGCCATTGGACTGTGTTGGTATTGGACACTGAGAGTGCAACTTCTGCTAAAACACATAGAATGTAGAAAAAACCTTGCAGGATACTCATGTTCAAAACTGTTATTTGAACCTGTAGTCATGGGTTAATTGTGCAGTGAGTTTAACCATTCATAAATTAACCAAATGCCAAGTCAGTCCAGTGTCCTTCAAATCAAAGGACAAGCCTCATGTTGCTCTCAAATGCAGTTAAACGAAACAGAGTTTGATTGCACACCAGAATACCTTCCAGCAGACTTAGAACAGAGAAGTCCCAGGAGATCTGATGATCACGAGCTGTTTCTGTCCCCCCTGCAGACCCACTACGTGATCTCCGAGGGCCAGCCCGACCTGGAGGGCAAGCAGAGCTCGGCGCTGCCCAGCGAGGTGCAGGTGGGGGTTCCCCAGCCCGCAGCCCCCCCGGACTCACTGGAGCCCCAGCCCAGCAGCCAGCAGCAAACCACGCAGTACATCATCACCACCAGCGGCGCGGGCAGCGAGGTGCACCTCAGCAAGCCCAGGACTTCCTTCTCGGCAGAGCACGAGTGAGGGACCCCCCGCTGTCACCTGCTGGTCGTGGCACCTCCGTGACAGCCTGGCTGCGGGGGCACCCCGGGGCTCTCTGTGGTTTGGGCTGTGCTCACTTAACCTTCAGCTAAGATCTTGGAGCTCTTGTTAATGCTTTAAGAGGGTTTAAGTCCCCGGTGATTGTGAAGTGCCCTCAAAATTCTTCCGGGATGCTTTTTATGCAGCTTTTAACAAAAAGGACAAGAGAAGTGAAACCTCTGCTTGGCCTGGATTTTATTTTTGGCATGTCTGCTGACCCTTACTTTTCCTTTTTGGAAGTGTTGCCAGCAAACAACTCTTTATTTCAGTTGTATGGGAAAAGCTCATCTAGCTGAAGGCTTCCTGGCAGATTGTTGTATGTATATTTTCAACAGGAGGACATGATGTAAACTGCCAGAGCATGGCAGAACTGCTTCCTGGGGCTTTGTTTCAGCAGCCCAGGTGAAAGGGAATATCCCAGCTGGACGAGAGCAGACTGCCTGGAGGAAGGAGCAGCAGCAGCCAAGCGGTGGCTCCTCGTGTCCCTCTGTGGGGATGGATCAAACAAAATGAAGCTGTGAAGATGTGCCGAAGCAGTCCATTAAATTATTCTTTCTCCAGCCCTCCAGAACTGTTTACATGCTGTTTGCCCTGCCCTGTGTTAACCCAGCAGTTCCACAAAGAAGGAGAAGGGGGGTCTTACACCCGTGTCGTTGGACAAAGGGATTGAAATCCACAGTAGCACCCAAGGGTAGTACAGAGCCACTGTTGTTGCTTTTTCCTGCAGTGTTTGCAGGGAAAATTGCTTTTTTGCCTGCAAACAAAAAAAGGCTCAGCTTAACCTGCACCTGTGACCTAAGAGAGTGGTGCCAGGAGGAAATGAGGGTACAGGAGCACTGCTCTGAAGGGACAGTGACCTTATCTCTGTTGCCACCTCCAAGTGAACGTGTTTCTCTCCTTCAAGACTGGATGGAGAGTTGGTTACTCTGATTTTTTTTTTCCCCAAATAACCTTGTTAACAATGCACTGTAACTCCTTTGGACAGTTCCATAAAAATACCAGCCCTGGACTCAGGAAACACACCAGAAACATGCTCGTGGACCACTATTTATGGGACACAGAAAGCTACCTGTGAGGGTTGCCTGCTTTGGTGGGCCTGGTCTGTGTACAGAATTCATAACCAATTTAGGGACCAGGAGAAAGGGAAAGAGAAGGTTTATCTTTTAAGGCAGTGTGATATTTTTTCCCCTATGTAATTCTCCATCACAGGGCTTGTTGGTTGGTTGGTTGAGGTACTCTGGTAGTTGCAAGAATATGACTAGAACTCCACTGACTCCTGATGGGCTACACCCTGTATGTCCAAACCTCCATTCACTGCTGGAAAACTCATCCCAGAATATCTGTGTGTAACCGGATACATTTATTTATAAAACAATAAAAAAGAAGGATGTTGTGTCTTGGAGGCCCTTGGGACAGAACTTAGAGAGGGTTTTCTGATTTGTTTTCTCTTGTGCCGCACTGAGTGTGAATGCAGGACTCTTTCATGGGTATTCCATGGATTTAGGGGAGGATTACTCATGAGTAAGCACTACAGGTTGTGATGTCAGGTTTTATGGAGTTAAAGCTCTTAGCCACGAGAGAACTTCACACTCAGGCTGGACAAGAAGAGGGTCTGGTTCCTTGTGGGCAAAGGTATTGCTGTGGTAATTAACAGATCTGTTAATATGGCATGGAAATAGAGATGAGATAAATGAGATGGCAAATCCTGGCCAGCTCAGAACTCTTCTGAGGTAGCTTTGAAGAGACTTGCCAAAATGTGGATTAATTTGTTCCTGGGATTTCACTTCTCTTGGGGCATCAATGAGCTGGCTGAGGTTAAGGAGGACCAGAGCTCCCATTTAGTGCAGTGATGAGTGACCTTAAATTCCATGGATTTGGGAGGCCATCGACTGTGGCAGCGTGGCCAAGTGACCACAATGCCACTAATTAATTTGAATTTGTGTTGCTGAGGGCTTTGGGATTACAATGTCAGGAATTGTGATGATGTTGGTGTGGGAGCAGAAGAGGGAGATTCTGTCTTGGCTTTCTTCAGGCTGCTGCTGATTTAATAATGAGCCAAAAACAGTATTAGTAGGAAAACAGCAGACTTGGAAATGGGATATTCCAGGGGGATACTGCCCTACAGCAGCAATTTTAAAGTCTTAAAATTTGTTTGACTATAGATGAACATCAAAGTTGTTCCCATTAAGGATGTTGCAGGTGTGGGGTTTAAAACTGTTTCCCTTTATTCACCTTTGTTGGAACGGTTTATGAATGAGGACAGTTATTTAAAATTGAAAACTACAACACAAAAACCATTCTAAAACAGCCTTTCTGAACTCAAATCTCCCTCATGGGTTGTCACTCTGTCCCACAGCAGCACAGTCGGGCCATCAGCCTGACATGGGTGAAGTGATTCCAAGTGTCCCAAGTTAAACTAATGCCTTGTCGTGGAAAAGAAGCATCCCTGGAAATAGAAATACTGTGAATTTTCCTTCCAGAGTGAGGAACTACAGCGATTGCACAGATGGCAAAAACATTTTAAAAAAGGCAATGATTGCATGGATTTTTTTTCCCCATTTCTGCAGTGCAGAAGGTATAGTATATTAATTATTATTTTTAAACCAGAGGAATCCAAAGATCTCTCAAGTCCTGTGGGCTGCAAGGTCCATGTTTTGCTGGGGATTCACGCTCCCTGGGGGTCAGTGCTGTCCCCTTGGAGGGGTTTTGGGTCACAGTCTGTCTTTTCCTGGAGGAAAAAGGAAACAACCCCATCCCACACACCCTGACCGTGCACCTCTCGGGCTGCTGGGCCCCATCTCTTATTTAACTGTGTATGTTTATTGTACATTTTGGTGACTGTCGTTGTGTTCAGAGTCTCGTGCAACCTGGCAGGTGTAAAAACACAAAAACAAAACACAAAACCCCTCCCTGAAATGAATAAATCTTTTTCTCTCTTTTTTTTTAAACCCTTGCAGTGATTGATCTCTTCTGTGGGACTGGGGGTGAGGTTTGTTCAGGGCGGGGGTGAGTAGGGGGGAAGATAAAAGTTATAAGGAAAAATCCACTTGCTTCTTGCCCTCCCAGAAACAACCCAGGGGGGCTGAAGGGAGGGGAGACCCCATGAAACACTTTAGAGGGTGGAACTTTGATAATTTTCCATCTGAAAACTAAGGAATAGGGGGGAATGTCCTGCTGGAGCAGCAGCTGTGGTGACACCCCTCTCCTGGGGCTGACCCAGGGTTATCTCAGGGTACCCAGGTTATCCTGACACCCACCCTCACCCACTAAAATTAACATTAGCACAGCATGTCAAGGGCTAACCCAGTACACTGCAATCGAGCCATAGAAACCTACAACTTCATAACTTTTTTTTTGAGGGCTTAAAGTAATTTTTTTTCCCTCAGGCCCCTCTGAGCCCTAAAGATGAATTCCAGCCTGAACCTCCCAGAGAAACCACAAACCAGAGGAACCACCAACCCCGCCGGGCCCGATCTGAACACGGTTCCCCGTGAGGGGACGGCACAGCGCGCAACGGCGCTGATAAAACACTAACGCTTTTGAGGCCGCCAGCGACATTGGCACGGCCTATCGCGGACAGATAGTCTCCTGTCTATCGCGATAGACGGAGGCGTGTCGCGACAGAGCGCCCTGAGGCGCGGGGGGCCGTCATGGCGGCCTGAGGGGCGGGGCGGGGCGGGCGCCGCGCATGCGCAGACGGCGCGCTGGGCCCTGCGCGGGGCCGGGCCGGGTGTGGAGCCTCGCTGGTGAGGGTAGGAAATAACACCAAATAACGCCAAATAACGCGTTTTGCTCTGCTTTTATCACCCCAAACCCCTCAGCCATTGCACTGTTAATTGTCCTGTTGTCCCCTCGCGTGTGGCCTGGGTTCCCCGCCCCGTCCAGCCCGCAGCGGCCCGGCTGTGGCGCTCGGCCTGGGCTAACAGCGCTTTAAAGTCGCCCAAACCGCGATTAAAGTGCGGCTTTTTGGGGGTCTGGGCCGAGGGGAGATCCTGCCCAGGGGAAACAGCGCTGCGAGGGCTCTGCGGGCCCGTGCCGGGGTTGAGGGGGGGAGTTCGGTGTGAAAATGTGTGTCTGTGTACAATGGTGGGTGTGTTGTAGTTAAAAATGACTTCTTTTGCAAGTATATATACATATGTATGAAATAGCTTATATGTATAATATATCTATACGTAAAATGTGTTGTAATTGAAGACGACATTTTTATACAAATATATATACACAGATACGAAATACCTTCTTATATATACAATATTGTATGTGTTGTAATTGAAGATGACATTTTATACAAATATATATACATAGATATGAAATACCTTCTTATATATATAATATTGTATGTGTTGTAATTGAAGATGACATTTTATACAAATATATATACATAGATATGAAATACCTTCTTATAGATATGATATAAAAATATACATATAATATTGTATGTGTTGTAATTGAAGATTTCATTTTTATACAACTATATATATAAAATATATGTATAATATATATATGTACATATTGTATGTGTTGTATTTGGAGATGATGTTTTTATACAAGTATATATACACATATATAATATTGTACGTGTTGTAATTGGAGATGATGTTTTTATGCAAGTATATATATACATATATATATAATATGTATATAATATATGTATCTATAATATTGTATGCATTGCAGTTGAAGATGACATTTTTATCCACATATATCTACACATGAACTATTATCTATGTCTAATTACATCCCTGTGTATGTTCCAGGCCAATGCCCCAGCCTGCACTGCACCAGGCCCCCAGCACAGGAGGCTCCTGGGCCGTCCCTGCTGGCTTTGCTGTGGGGGAGCAGGAGCAGGAGAGGGCTGAGGGTGAGGGATGGACTCCCTGGAGCACATGCTCACCGAGCCCCTGGAGCTGGAGGGCCATGGCACACGCATCATGGAGGACTGCATGCTGGGCTCCACCAGGGTCAGCCTGCCCGAGGACCTGCTGGAGGACGTGAGTGCTGCTGAGCCACTTCAGCTGGGCAAGGGCTGGCTTAGAAACCAGTTCGGCTCCCTCTGGGGGCGTGTACAGGGCAGCTGAAAACAGGGCAGGTGTTTGAGACTGCCCCGGGAAAGGTGTCGACTCTATTATATTCTTATTGTAAAATTGTCTTTAAGAAAAATGAATTAGTTTTCTTCTTGTTAGCAGTATCAATTTCCTCCCTTTTGCTCTTTGTGTTGTGTTGTTTCTGCACTTGATGTCTCCTGACTGGTGTTCCTTAACCCCCAAAAGCCTCAAGGTCTAGACCTTGTCGAGCACCTGGATGCATCTTCTTTGCTGTTTCTCTTTAGCCTGAGATCTTCTTCGAGGTTGTCAGCTTGTCCACGTGGCAGGAGGTCCTGACAGATGCACAGCGGGAGCACCTGAAGAAATTCCTGCCCCACTTCCCTGAGAACAACCGGGAGCACCAGAACAGGCTCATCTCGGCGCTCTTCGGCGGGGAGAACTTCCGCTTTGGGAACCCCCTGCACATCGCCCAGAAACTCTTCAGGGGTCAGTGAGCTTCTGGGTGGCTCTGGGGGGGTGTTGTGAGCTAGCAGTGACACCTCAGCTGTGTGTTGTCCCTGTCATAGACGGCCACTTCAACCCCGAGGTGGTGAAGTACCGGCAGCTGTGCTGCAAGTCGCAGTACAAGCGGTACCTGCGGGCGCAGCAGCAGTACTTCTACAGGCTGCTCAAGCAGATCCTCGCCTCCCGCAACGTGAGTCTGCCCTGCCTTCCTAAAGCACGCCTTGGGGTCTTCACAGCTCTCTACTTTAATGAATTTAGTGAGTTTTTCCTGTGGTCTAGAGAGAATCTGTTGTTATGTTGGCAGATTGTAGGGTTTGTGACTCTCACAGCTCTCACTTGTGCGCAGTGTGTTTTTCCATGCCCACCTTGCCCCCACTTCCTGCATTTGCCCCTTTATACCTTGCTAACAAGTCACTCTGCCTTTGTTTTCTACTATTTGTGTCACTCTGGAACAAGTACAGTTGCTCAGTGCATAGTTAGATACAAAACTTCATTCTAATGCCTGTAAATCCCTGGTGAAGGCTTTCCCTAGGGATTCTTCTCTCAGCTAATTACTGCCAGCTGAAATCAGTTTGTTGTAAGTACTTTTTATTGCATTTGGACATTGAAGCATATGGGATGTATGGGTGATGATCAAAGTCTGTCTGTATGAGATTCCCTATAGTGTTATGTGAAATAGAATCCCAGAATGGTTTGGGTTGGAAGGGACTTTAAAGCTCATCCAGTTCCACCCTTTGCCATGGGCAGGGACACCTTCCACTAGCCCAGGTTGCTCCTGGCTTTGAATAGTTCCAGGGATGGAGCGGCCACAGCTTCTCTGGGCAACAATACAGAATACATAGGAAGTTATTTTCCTCTGCACCCATAAGGGGTAAAATATTTTCATCAAATGAGACAATATTCCATGCCATGTTACATATGTGGCATGGAAACTATATGTCACACCAGTGGTGAAGTTATCAAATGGCAGACACTGCTTTGTGTGCAGATGAAGGTGCAGCCCCTTTGTCTTGCTTTTTTGATGGTCTAAAGTAGTGGGTTTAAAATCCTATATGTGGCAGGTACTGAGCCTTCCTAAGGGTTCCCTTGTACAGGCACCAGCGTGGCATGGGAACCTTGCTGGAAGTCCCTGAGCTGGGCTTACCTGTCCTGGCCTAAAGCACTGACACAGCTAATGTCACATGAATCTCTTCCTCCAGCACTTGCTGGAATTAGCCAGGAAGGGAGGCCCTGACATGACCCTGAGGAGAAGGCACTTCCCACCAACATACGACTCGGAAGAGCGAGACAGACGGACCCATCGGCGCTACCTGAAAATCCTCAGGGAGGTGAAAGAGGAGTGTGGAGACACTGCCTTGTCTTCTGATGAAGAAGGTAATGCCCTGGGCTGCACTAAAGACCGGAGGTGTGAAGGCAGAGGCACACACTTTTGATGTGGGATAGAGCAGTGAAATCTGGACTCAGTTTTACTGGGCATGATCTAATGAACACGAGGTAATAGAACTACATGGATTGGTTCTAGGTCTTGCAGAAGGAAATGTATTTCTCTGTTTTAGAACTCATCTCTTGGCCTCCAAGTTCTCCAGCACGTTGTTCAAGCCCACCAGTTCCCCTGAGAGTGATCCCCACCTTGTCAACCTTGGACATGAAAACAGCAGGTGAGAACCAAACCAGGGGCCAACACGGATTTAGAGGGGAGAATTCCTTTGAGATCCTGCAATAAATCAGCTTGAAAATATATTGTTTGATGGGCAAACTTGCAGTGCTTCATTTTTGCACTCTCCACAACAGTTATTGTAGCAGTAGTATTCTAACACAAGTTAAAATAACTTGGTGTAATAATTTCTCTGTTGGATTTTGCCTTTAATGGTTGAAGCATTAGGATATTCTGGTTCAAGACATTTAGGAATCCCTCTTAAAGTGACTGTACTAAAGTCTGCAAGCCCTTGAAGCTGGTTCTGGCTTCTTTTCACTTCCATGTTTGCATCAGCAATGAAATCTGATGAAGCGAGTGAGGGAATGAAATTCAAATAAGGAGAAATTAGTTATTGAAATGGGGAGATGGCTGGAAGTGAGGATGGACAGAAAATGTCACTCTAAGAAGTCTGGAAAGTAACAAAGGGGAGTGCTCTGCAAATAATACATGAAATTTTTTCCTTGCAGACAAGATAGAACTTGGGGAAAGCGATTTGAAGATGATGTTGAAGAAGCACCATGAGAAACGAAAACGTCAGCCTGTAAGATGTCAGAAAGTCTGGGGGGTGGGACTGCATTTTACCTTTTAGTCTTTTATCTGTAAGAAATAAAGTTCAATAAGATTGCTGGGTTTTGTGTGCAGCCACCCTTCACTCTTTATCATAACCTGGGTTTAATTGTCAGTGCATAGATGCAGCTCTTCCTTACACTTACTGTTTAGAAGGATTTTGTCATTTTAGTTGCATGTTTTGGAGGGGAAAGGTGGATTTCAGGGTTAGAAGACTTCCCAGCTTTTATTGCAGTAAATAACTATAAGCTGATCCTGAATAAGTTTGGGGCATTTCTTCTGCACTCTTAACACTGTCCTTTGCGAGTTTAATTCCTGCCCATTGTCCTGTTTAGGATCACCCTGATCTGGTCACGACAGACCTGACTCTGGAGGACATCATGACTCGAGTGAATGCTGGCAGGAAAGGCTCCTTGGCAGGTCAGTGGATCCTCTGCCTCTTTAATTTCATATTACATTGGTTAAAAACCAGGGATTTTCTTTGGAGGGGAAGAATAAAGATTCATGGCAGTGACTGGGAAGGTGGGATGAATGATGTGTGCATGAGTGCACACAAGATAGATTTCTGAATATGTGTTTAATTAGATAGTTAATGACTTTCACTGAAATACAGTAAGAAGCTTTCTAATTATTCTTTTTACCTTTTCTCATCTCTGAAGCCTTGTACAACCTTGCAACTCTCAAGAAAAAGGCGAAGGAAAAGGAGGATAAGAAGAAAAAGAAGCTGAAGGTCATTAAATCTGAGGTGGAAGATTTAGGTGACTCTCTTGGCAATGCGGATGGAATCCCAGCAATGTCTCAGGACCTTTCCCCCCTCCCTCTGTCTTCTATCAAAGAGGAGTAAGTGCTTCAGAGGGCCCTGAGCACCTTGCAGGGATGGGGGAGCAGCACATATTCAGCTCAGATCTCTGTGGGACTGCTGCAGGGTGTGTTTTTGTGCACTTTGGGACGTGTGAGATGGGTGGTGTTCATCTTTGTGTATGAAGGTGAATGTTTACTCAGAATGTTTACTCTGCTTGTGTTCTCTTTCATCTGAAGACCTCTTGACGACATGAAGCCATGCCTTGAAATAAATGAGATATCATCCAGCTTCTTTTTCCTTCTGTTGGAGATACTGTTTCTGGAAGGACCTGCTACTCTCTCCGTGGTAAGGAGTCTTTGCAGGGAGAAACACTGAAGGATAGAAGGATTTATAGCTATGTAACAGTGATTCTTCTCCAGAGTTGTCTTGCTGTAAATTATATTAAGATATAGATTACATATTAAAGAAATAAAACCCTGTGGGAGTTCAGTTTTTCACATATTTCATGAACTTAGGTGAATCTGTAAGTCATTCCATACCCATTCTATAGATCCTGGTTAGATATATTCTGTGTATTAAGGGCAGAGATGGGGAAGTGTTTGTTTAAAATACCATGTTACAGTTACTTGAAAAAGTCAGGGGATTTTTTTACATGTATTCCAACCTTTCTGCCTCCTGGATAGGTCTGGCCTGTTTGTTTTCTCTAGAAAGAGTCATTAATAAAATATTTCCTTTTCCTCTTCAGCTTGAAGATAAAGTTCTCGATTGGCAATCTTCTCATGCCAGTGCACTAAATAACTGGTTCTCCTTTGCCCCTAACTGGTCTGAACTGGTTTTACCTGCCTTGCAGTACTTGGCAGGTGACAGCAGAGGTAAGAATAGCTGCTGAAAATACTAATGATGCTTATTCCTCTGTTCTAATCAGTGCTGGCTTATATTATAGCTCACATAAACTTCTAATTCCTCACCACAATAAATCATTGTATTGCTGACAGTTTCTGTGATAAGCTTTATACCTTATGTGTCCTCGTTGTGGTTGGCTTATTTTGCATGTGGAGAGTAGATAAGCCCCAGCTTGATTCCCAGGTATGTGAAAATATGTGTGAAATTGCCTCTAGACAGACAATTTCTGCTGTTCGGCTTGTGGCTTCAGGCAGGAGGTTTGAAGCTGGAAGGGATTAGTCTCTTCCCCCATGGTGTGAAGTCGTTGTGGTTATCTTTGGAGAAAATAAAAAATAAACTAGATAATGCCCTGAGCAATCCACTGGAACATGGAGCTGGCCCAGCTTGGACCTGGGGCTTGGACCAGCTGAGCTTCAGGCCTTCCTTTCAAACTGAATTATTCTGTGGTTCTGATTTGTTTAGTGGGAAGTTTTAAAGGCAGAGACAGATTGTAGTGGCCTTGCAGCATGTTCTCCATAGTGCTAGTGAGTGCTGTAAATCCTAAGTTTGCTTCCCATGAGCAACCAGCAAGACAGAATTCCAGTGGACAGGAATATTCACTGCACAGTAATAGTCCCTGGTGCCTCACAGCATGAACAGCCTGTTGATGGAAGGCTCATTATCCTGTTGTCTTCTTTCCCTGTGCTTGCTCTCATACTCTGAAATGCTCACCTTCCCTTTGGGCAAGGATAAATTTAGGGATGCACTTACATAATCACTTCAACTGCTCTGTCACTGCCAGCCCAACTCCACACCTTGCATTAACCCAGCAGGATTTGGGGCTTGGACATTGTACAATGTCTCTGACATGCACATTTTTCATTGCAGATGCTCCTTTTGTGGAATTCAAGGAAAAAACTCAGCAGTGGAAATTGCTTGGTGAGTCCCTTGTGCTCTCTGTGGTTCCTGCTGTAGTAAAGGTTTTATTTTCTCCAGGACTTCACTTCTCAGCGTGCTGCAGCCTGCAGACAAGCTCAGGCAGAGCTGTTAATTCCATGGCTAGGCCTTTTCTTTTAGCTGAGCTCAAATATGGTTGGGGTTTGAGGTTTTCACAAGACATCAGTATCAGGTCATAAATGAGCAAAGGCACTGGGCTGTATTTCTTCATGTTGCTGACTAAACATGTTTGTCCCCCTTCAAACCTGCCTGAACACCTTCATATTTCCCCTTTTTGCAGAGCATACCTTCTGATTATTCACAGTAATTGTTGATTATTGCAATTACAAATGAGTTAAGCTTCTCTGTGGAGCAAACTGATACTATTCCAGTTCTTAAAAGTGGGAACCAGAGAGCAAATTGGTGATCAAGGTGCCCAGGCTCATACTGAGTGAATTACACATGTTTATGTTCATTCCATTAGCTCCTAGGCAGAATTTTACATCTAGTGATCATATTTGCAGGCTCAGACTGGCAGAGATTTGCAGTCAGGAGTGTATTCCCCTGGTTCCTCTCCTAATTCAGATGGAGGTTCATGTTCCTGCTCATGGGCTCAGTGACTGGGATTACTTTGGAGAGTGGGAACAAGGTGTTTGTGTCTCAAACAGCATCTTGCCTGCTGTGCCAGGAGTTGAAGCACCATCCTTTGTACCAGCACAGGAGAATCTCTGGGGTTTTGTCCTTTCCTAAGCCTGGATGTCTGCAAGTGTTGTGGAGTGGGGAGGGTGCCTTGTGACTGGTGATGCATTGGGGCAAGGTACAAGCAGGTGGCTTGGTAACAACTGAGACTCCTATTCCTGATTTTTCCTGATTTCTTCCTAGGTACATACCAAGAGCACGAGAAGGAACTGGCAGCACTGTTTCATCTCTGGTTGGAGACCAAAGACCAGACTTTTTTCAAAGTGAGTCAGACAAAACTCCCCTTGTAGCAGCACAAAACCCAAGTGAGTTCTCTCCAGCACTGACATTTCTCTGTCTCTCTGCAGGAAAATGAAGACAGCTCTGATGCCATGCCACTACCCAGAGTGTAAGTGTGTAACACTCAGAGGTTTGGGCCTTGGACCTCTGGATCTTAAAATAAAACAATTTTACATCATGGGGCAGGAGGAACTTGATAGTCTAATTTTATAATTGCAGTAACTGGACTTCATAAAGTCAGCTGATTTTCTCCAAATTTGCACAGATTATCAGAGCAAAACTGTAATCTAATTTAGGTCCTGATAATGAGATTATTTACAGTCCTTGCTTGCCTTCAGGTGCATATTGTAAGATCTTACTTTACCATAAATGCATCCAGAATTTGTTCAGAAAATTGGCATAAGGATGAGGTGACTAATTGGGATGTCTTTGGGACTGTTGTGGGCTGCTTGTGCTCAGACCTGATGGTGCCCTTTGTTTCAGAAGGACTGACTATGTAGTCCGGCCTAGCACTGGAGAGGAGAAAAGGGTGTTCCAGGAGCAGGTGAGAAGAGAATCTTCTGAATTTTAAAGGCACTTATTAAACAGCTGGCCACTGCAACAGGAGAATTTGTGTGGGATGGCAGTTTTATACTCTACACAAACCTTGTAAATGTGAAGGATTAGTATTTTTCTTCTACTTTGCAGTTGGTGTCTTGGCCTTACATAAACTTGCTGACAAGGTAGCTGCTCCAAAACCAGTATTCCCAGTGGGTACTGGGCAAAACTAATAGAAACTGGTGTGTCCTGGTAGTGCCAGCATTTCTGTCTCTTCTTTCCATCCCCAGCATAGGAGGATGACTTGTCTCTCTCTTTTTTTGGGGCATGTATGAGTACAAGCACAAAATAAGTGCACCTATACATTGGGTTCTCTTGTCTGTAGCAGATGCAAGTGGCAGTTACAGGATGGTGGGGATTCTTTCCCCTGCTGTGTGTGGGGTGGAGTATCCAGGTTAAATTTTGATGGATTAGAGGGGAAAAGGGAAGGGGAAAGTGGTGTTTGCTGGGCAGGTATGTCTCTTACCTGGCACCTCTAGTGTGTGCAGCTGCTTGACAATGAACCTGCCCTGCACACCTTGGTTAGGGGCAGCTTAGTATTTTGTTGGAAGCAGTTTGTGCTTCTCTTGATCCAGAACAACTTTATACAGCAGCACTTTAATTTAAAAAAGCTTTCTCTAGGGAATCATAACAACTTCCCACAGTCTAATCTGCCAGAATATGAAGTCTTGGAGCGTGTTTCCTGCTAAAGGCAGCACTGCTGTCCCCCCTGCAGGAGCGGTACCGCTACAGCCAGCCCCACAAAGCCTTCACGTTCCGCATGCACGGCTTCGAGTCGGTCGTTGGGCCTGTGAAGGGCGTGTTTGACAAGGAAACCTCCCTCAACAAAGCCCGGGAACATTCTCTGCTGCGCTCAGACAGACCAGCATATGTCACCATCCTGTCCCTCGGTAAGCTGGGGGCCAAAAACATTTGGTTTAAGTAAGGAAAATACCCTCCCTGACCCTCCAAACACATTAGGAATTGGAATTGGGAGTGGGTTCTGCTCCTCGGGTTTATCACTCCTAGCACAAAGCTGTTGATGTGTTTTAAAATGGTCCTTTGTAATCTCTCCTCATATTTCTGGGGGATTTTAAGGGCTGGGTTTAGTGAGCAAGCAGGCACTGTGGGAACGGTCCCAAAATGCATCTGCTGCAGTGCCTGAATACAGCTGCCTACAGAGCTGGACATTTCCTTGTGTTGCAGTTCGTGACGCTGCTGCTCGCCTTCCTAATGGGGAAGGAACTCGTGCTGAAATCTGTGAGCTGCTCAAAGATTCCCAGTTCCTAGCTCCAGATGTCACCAGTGCTCAGGTAAGTTGAATGTCATGTCTGGCCTCAGATTCTCCTAAAAATGCACTGCACACACCCAGGCAGTATTCAGTGGCTAAGGCCCAGTAATTTTGATGCTGCTCTGATTAGTAAAAGGGAACTCCTCTGCTACTCTGAGCTGCTGCAAATCTGCACCAAACTGTGCATGATGTAAAAGAGCTAGAAAAGCCACAGAATTAACACTGTCATAGAGCTGCTCACATTTTAGTTTCAGAAACAAACCATTTTCCAAGCTTTCAGCTTTGGTGGAAGCTCCATTTAATCCAAGATGACAAACAGCATCCTCTCATCTGCTCTCAGCTGGAGATTGCTCACAGCTTACTCAGCTTTTATACCAACTTTTTTATTACTTTTTTATTCCTGAATTTTGGCCAGCCCAGCCAGGGACACCTTGTAATGTGTGAATTGTGAATTTCCAGGTTAACACTGTTGTCAGTGGTGCTTTGGATCGATTGCACTACGAGAAAGATCCCTGTGTGAAATACGACATCGGGCGCAAGCTGTGGATCTACCTGCACAGGGACAGGAGTGAGGAGGAGTTTGGTAAGCCCTGCTGATACCTGGAGAATTGAAAATGTTTATAACCACTCTTGCAGAGCAGTGTGTCACTTCGAAGTGTCTGTTGGAAAAATAATATCCCATATACAAGAACTGCAGGTGTATGTTCATTCACAACTTCTTGTGTGTCTCATTTTCAGCCTTTCTGGCTAATTTTGCTTGGTATTTTTCTTTGCACTATTACATGACTTAGTGTGTTTAATTCCTTGTCTGAAGATGAATTTATAGGTCTGAACTGGCCTCCTCCTTAAATCAGTTTGCTTGTGCTCAGGAGCTCTAACCATGAACTTGTCCTTGCAGAACGGATCCATCACGCTCAAGCTGCTGCAGCAAAGGCCAAGAAAGCTCTTCAGAAGCCCAAACCTCCAGCTAAAATGGTAGATTTCTTTGCTCAGGTTTGCACAGCTGCTTTTGGGATTGGGAAGGAGATCCATAAATTCTGCATCCATAGTGGGTGATGAAAATTCCCACATGTTTGAGTTGGCAATTCATGATTTATAGCAATGTCAGTGTTGGTCTGGCACCAGTGTACAAAATACAGAGGGAGCTTTTCCTCCATTCAGCTTCCACTGCTATCCCTGTTATCTCAGCAGAAAGGGCAGTGGAATTCATTTTGATCCCTATCACAGGCATAGCCTTTCAGATCTAGTTTTGAGGTTAATCTGTAGCAGATTAATCTCTCTTGCTGTCAGAGTTTGGATATCTTTTTGTTGTTACTGATATCAATAATCTCTAAAGCACTTTCTGCTGGCACATTAACCAGGGTGGAAACCTGAATGTTTGTCAGAGCTGAGGTGCAATTCTCCCTGAGAACAGGAGCAGCCTGATCCATGGCTGCAGCTGGGGCAGGCAGGCAGTCAGTCATGTTTGATTTCATCATTCACAACCCTACAGACCTCCTGTTAAGGTGCTCAGCCCACCCCAGGCTGCAGCAGTGCCAGGTTTTGAGATGCTGCCCATGGTTCCTTTGCAGAAGTCAAGCAGCAAGGAGGGTGCTGTGAAAGCCCTGCCCAGCAGCACAGCAGAGCCCAGCCAGCTGAGCCTCAGTGACTCCAGCATGCCACCAACCCCTGTGACCCCTGTGACACCAACTGCACCAGCACTGCCACCAACACCCATTTCACCCCCTCCAGTGCCTGCAGTCAGCAAGAGTGTCTCCAGTGCTGAGCCTGCAAAACCCAGCCAGAGGTACTGCTCCTGTCTCCTGCATCACTTGGGAATGCTGGTAGTTGGTTAATTCAGTAGTGAGGGAGCTGGGGGGGCTCAGCCTGGAGAAAAGGAGGCTCAGGGGGGACCTTCTGGCTCTGCAACTCCCTGACAGGAGGGGGGAGCCGGGAGGGGGTCGGGCTCTGCTCCCAGGGAACAGGGACAGGAGGAGAGGGAACGGCCTCAGACTGTGTTGGGGTGGGGTTCACATTGGGCATCAGGAGGAATTTCTCCATGAAAAGGGTGGTCAGGCACTGGAAGGGGCTGCCCAGGGAGGTTTGGAGTGCCCAGCCCTGGAGGTGTCCAAGGAATGACTGGATGTGTCACTCAGTGCTCTGGGCTGGGGGACAAGGTGGGCATCGGGCACAGGGTGGACTCCATGGGCTGGGAGGGCTTTTCCAACCTCAGTGATTCTGTGGTTTTCCTGCATTTCTTTGCTGACCTCCTGGCTCTCTTTCCTCCAGTGTCCTTCTGGTGTCATCCCCCACCATGCCCCAGCTGGGCACGTTGCTCTCCACAGCTCAGAGCTCTCAGGCACAGCCTGGGCCAGCAGCACCCACCCCAAGGGTGGCAGGTCACAGTGGCTCCTCGGGGCTGCCACAGGTGAGGGTGGTCACTGCCCAGCCCAGCCTGCCTGCAGTGCCCCAGCAGGCCCCAGTGGTGACCCAGCAGCAGCAGCAGCAGCAGCAGCCCACATCAGTGCCTCAAATCCGTGTCCCAGCTTCAGCCACACAAACCAAAGTGCTCCCTCAGGTGAGTTGGGCTGCCTGGAAGTGGCTCTGAGATCTAACCTGACTTCTTCTGGTGCTGTGGTGTGGTGCACAGTGTTCTGTGCTCACTTGGGGCACATAGCAACTGCAGAGCAAGGGCACAGGTACAGTTTTCCACTTTTCCCATTGCCTGTTCATTAAATTGTGCATTATGTAAAAAGTCCATAGAACTTAGAACCACAGTATCATTAAGATTGGAAAAGATCTCCCAAGATCACCAAGTCCAGCCATCAGCCCAGCACCACCACCATGTTCACCACTAAAACATGCCTTCAAGTGCCACGTCCACACTTCCAGGGGTGGTGACTCCACCACTGACTGCCCTGGGCAGTCCATTCCCAATGCTTTACAACCCTATCTGTGAACATTTTTTTCCTGATATCCAACCTAAACCTCCCCAGTGCAACTTGAGGCCAGTTCCTCTTGTCCTGTCCCTTGCTACTTGAGAGAAGGGCACAACCCCCACCCCACAACAACCTGCTTTCAGGTGGTTGTAGAGAGCAGTGAGGTCTCCCTGAACTTCCCAGCTGAGGCACAATACAAAGAAGAATTATCAGTGTTCATGGTGTGTTAGTGTGCTCACAGGCTTCCTCCCTGTCTTGTGTAGGCTGTGATGACTCTGCCAGTGAAGGCCCAGAGCAGCCCTGTGCAGGTGCAGAGGGCAGCAGGCACCGTGGCAGGGCAGGCAGCCCTCACTGTGGCAGGGCTGCCTGCAGCCCCCAGCCCAGCTGTGAAGCCAGTGACCAGCTCCCCGGGCAGTTCTGCTGCCAGCACCCCCTCCACCACTGTCATCCAGAACGTGGCTGGCCAGAACATCATCAAGCAGGTGAGAGGGAGGGAGGGAGAGACAAGGAACTGGGCTCTACAACTCCTGTTTGTTGGGACAGATGTGCAGACAGGATGCTGTGTGAGTTATGGGCTGTGCAGATGTAGGCATTGCTGGTTTGGTGTGTTTGAGCCCTGTCTGCAGGTACAGGTGAAAGATTTGTTTGTGGAAGTTCTTTAATCTTTCATTCATCTTGTTTGGAAAATGAACCAGCACCACAGCATTTCATATTTTATCTGGGTTTGGGAATGCTGTGGGATATGAAACCAGCACCAGAGCATTTCATGTTTTATCTGGGTTTGGGAATACTATGGGATATGAACCAGCACCAGAGCATCTCCTGGTTTATATGGGTTTGGGAATGCCATCTGATACACAGCCTGAACTATTTTCAGTATGTACTGAGTGCCAGTGTCACTCCAATTCTGGTGCGAGCAAACATCACCCTGTTGGGAAGTTGTGCTCTGAGCGTGCCCTGCTTTGACAGAGCCATTTCCCTGACCTCTCCCAGGTGGCTATCACAGGACAGCTTGGCGTGAAGGCCCAGGCTGGCAGTGGCATCCCTCTCACAGCGACCAACTTCCGTATCCAGGGCAAGGACGTGCTGCGCCTGCCGCCCTCGTCCATCACCACGGACGCCAAGGGGCAGACGGTGCTGCGCATCACCCCGGACATGATGGCCACCCTGGCCAAGTCCCAGGTCACCACTGTCAAACTGACTCAGGACCTCTTCACGGCAGCTGCAGGCAGCAGTGCTGGTGGCAAGGGCATCTCTGCCACCCTGCACGTGACATCCAACCCTGTCCAGACTGCTGACTCTCCAGCCAAGACCAGCACGGCCACTCCGGCCTCCTCCAGCCCCGCTGGGAGCACGGTGGTCAAAGTGACCCCCGAGCTCAAGACTGCAGAGCCAGCGAGCTCTGCCTTCCGCCTGATGCCAGCCCTGGGCATGGCCGTGGCAGAGCAGAAGGGCAAAGCCATCACCACGGTGGCATCCACGGAGGCCAAGCCAGCTGCCACCATACGAATCGTGCAGGGGCTGGGCGTGATGCCCCCCAAAGCTGGGCAGACCATCACTGTGGCCACCCACGCCAAGCCCTCGTCCTCAGCGGTGAGCGTTGCTGGCACAGCCCACACCTCGGCTGTGTCCCTGCCCACTGTGAGTGCCACGGTGTCCAAAGCAGTGGCTGTGGCCTCGGGAGCTGCAGGGACCCCCATCACCCTCAGCACGGGAGCCACGGCCGTGCGGCAGGTCCCTGTCAGCACCACCGTGGTGTCCACGTCCCAGGCAGTGAGTAATGCTGGGCTTTCACGGGGGGTGGGAGGCACAGGAGGCACCAAAATGTACTGGTGGTTTATGGCCAAACAGTCCTCTTTACACCCACAAAGGCTCAGGTTAAGTGTGGTACAATCAGGGAATGGTTTGGGTTGGAAGGGGCTTTAAAAGATCATCTCATTCCTGCCATGGCAGGGACACCTTCCACTAGCTCAGGTTGCTCCAAGCCCTGTCCAGCCTGGCCTTGGACACTTCCAGGGGTGGGGCAGCCACAGCTTGTGTTCTGGATGGGTCTGCAACTCATCTCATGGTGTTGGAGTTGTAGCTCAATGCCCCCAGAAAGTCAGATACAGCTTCTCTTAGCCCCTGTTGCAAGTGAATGAAATAAGCTTTGTGTATCTAAAGTTCTGCCTCAGGCAGCTCAGTGTCTTGCCTTGGGAGTAATTTCCCTTGGAATGGTGTCATAGAACACTCAGAACTAGAAGTGCTTGTAACTTGTATTGACTTTTTTACTGATTTTACCCCTTTAATGCCACCATAAACTGTACTGTGGTAGTTGCCTAAGTGAATTGACACCACTAAGGATAAAAATCATGGATACTGTGCTGCCAAGACGATGTGGCTTTTCAAGGCTCAGGCAGCTGTGAAGTGACTGAGATGGAGGTGAATTTTAACGAGCCTGAAATGGAGCACAGATTTCATCAGCAAAGCTGCTGTTGGTTTGTGCTCCCAGGGCTCCCACAAAGCAGCTGAGTAGTAATTGTGTGTTGTCAGGCAGTTTCTCTGCTGACCTCCCTGTGGCTCCTCACGTGTTCCTCAACTCCCCCAGGGTAAACTTCCAGCGCGGATAACGGTGCCTCTGTCGGTGATCAGCCAGCCAGTGAAAGGCAAGAGCCTGGTGACTGCCCCCATCATCAAGGGCAACCTCGGGGCCAAGTGAGTGCTGAGCACCCCTTAGCTGTGCTCTGGAATTAGGTCTGTGTTCAGCAGGTTCCAGGGCAGTGAGCAGGCAGAGGGTGGAATAGATTGCTGTCCCTGAACAGGTCCATTGGCTGCAAGGAGCTGAATGAATGTGGTGTCTGCACTGAGATTATAGTCTTTTTTAGTTGCTCTGAGATAGGTTCTAGCAAATACACCATTCTTTGTCTTGAAACCAGCTGTTAGATTGGTCCTGTGTGTTTGAGCAGGAATTAACCTGGCACACACTGAAAAATGTATCTAATCTGAAACCATCTCTCCATTCAAGAGGCTAGGGAAGTGTTAACTGCCTCAATGAAAATTCCTCTGGCATTCCGATGTCCAAGTCTTCTTGTTTATTCTTCCATGAATTCTGATAGTGTCTCCCTTAGTTAATATTTCAGGGCAGAACACTGAGTGCTCAGCTGTTTTCTGCACAGACAGGGGCTCAGGTCTGAGCAGACTAACCCAGACAGTCCAGAGTCAGAGGGTGTAATTCGTGTGATAAATTACTTCTTTATCAATGATAGATACTGGCATAAATTTGTCACTTGTGCATTCACCAGTTTTGTGGGGGGGGAAAAACCCCACTGCTTAAAATCATTAGTAAATGAAGTAAGAACTGTAATCTCCTAGCAACTGAGGAACAGCCTGTGAGCCTGCTGTGCTGTTTACTAACCTTCCAACCATTATTTTTCCTTAGCATCAGTGGGCTGGGTAGGAATATCATCCTGACTACGATGCCAGCAGGGACTAAACTGATTGCTGGGAACAAGCCTGTGAGTTTCCTGACTGCACAGCAGCTACAGCAGCTGCAGCAGCAAGGCCAGGCCACGCAGGTAAGGGCAAACAGAATGATCATTTTATTTGCTTTTTTATGATTTAACATCTCCAGGAGGGCTTTACACTTGATACATGGGGTTCCAGACAAAGAACAGGCATGCAGCTTGGCTGTAGTGTGTGCATTAAGCATGTGAAGTCCATCACCACCTTTACCTTTCCTCCATCCAAATAAAGGGTTTAAAGGTTTTTGGAGCACTGATAGTATTATAAAACCAAAAATCCTGTCAGGATTTTTCCTTACACTCAACACTTTGTAGTGCTTTGTACTTTGTCGTCTGTGGGTTTCCTGAAGAAAACACATTACTGCTTTGCAATTCCATCCTTCTGTCTGGAAACTTAGTGCCCAGTAATTCCAGAGAATTAATCTGCATTGAGATCTGCTGCAACAAATCTGTGGAGGTGGATCCAAGTCCTTCTTCTGAGAACTTGAAAAAGCAGTTGACATGTAGGTCTTTATTCCAACTAGTTTTTAAATCTTCCCCTCTAATCCGTAAATCTCTTGCCACCATCCCTTTGGACAGTGGATGGAATTATCTTGTGGCAGATTCTGTTCCTGACATGTTTTGGTGTTTGGTATTGTTCATGTGACTGAGTTTTTGTTGGCAACAGAGGCAGATCATTTACCAGAGCACGATGCAAGTGCAGCCCTTGTGTCACCACATTGTTCTTGACACGAGTTTTTTCTTGCCATTTCAAACAGGTGCGAATTCAAACAGTTCCAGCCTCCCATCTCCAGCAGGGAACAGTCTCTGGCTCCACCAAAGCAGTTTCCACCGTGGTTGTGACAACAGCTCCATCTCCAAAGCAGAGCCAGGATCAGCTGTGAGCACTGGTTTGAACATGGATCACTTCCTAAGAGCTCGTTGTCCTCCTCCATCCCACCCAACCACCCCAGACTGCCCAAGCACAGTCATGGATGGGGATGGGCTCAGCAGTGGGATCTCCGGGTAGAAATTCCACACAAGAAGGTGCTGTACCTGCAGTTCAGCCCAGATGTGTAAAACCAGGTTCTGTGGCATTAAGGAATGTCTTCCTGATCTTTGTTCTCTGCCCATCCAGAGGGCTTTTGCCCAGCACCATTTCTGTGCATTTTGGGTTGTAGACAAAGCAGTTGCCTTGGGCCTTCCTTAAGCAGGGAGGGTGGCTTGGCAGGGCTGATCCAGTGGCTTTGCCAAGCCTTGGAGAAGATGCCTCCCTTTGCTGGAGTCTGGCTGTCCCTGCTGTTGCCAAGTAACTTAGGGTGGCTTGGGCACCTGAGTTGGTAACAGAGCCTGGCAGCAGATCCCTGGCACTTCAGTGTGCTGTTGATAGACTTTGAAATCCCTCTCCCCTCCCTCTGAGCTCAGGCTCCTCAGCGGATCCCACATCAGGGCTCCGTCCAAGGCAGGATGAGAGTCAAGGGGGTTTTGGGTGTAACAAAGTGAGTGACCACAGTGGGGAGAGGGACAGGAGGAGACTGTGGTGTGAACAAGTCTGCCAGCAAATGGGAACAGAGCAGAAAGGAAGAAAAAGTTGTTCACCAGGAAGATCCTCTTTTAGTTTTCCTCAACAAATAAACCCAGTAGAAACAAACTGCAGCTTGTTTTAAAAGTTGGGAATATGTTTTCAAACACACCCAAACTGTTGTCTCTTAGATTCTGAAGAAACAATTTAACCCATGACCCCCACCTTTAGTTTTGTTTCTACTTTTGCAATTTTCTCTATGTAAATTTGTTCCAATTTTGCACATACCAGAGATGAATTTGTGACTGTTCTGACCTGACCTTGAGGATGTGTTGGACCAGAAGAAGAATAAAAGTATAGAAAGCCTTACAGGTCTCTGCCATGTCCTTTCAGTTCTGTGCAGCATGTTTTGTGTACAATCATTGTCCAGCTTGCCAAGGGCTAAAAGATTGTCCATCTTCATGGTAAGATGGTTCTTTATAACCTAGTTTCTCTTGTAGTTTTCTTTTTAAGGATGTGGTTTGCTCCAAGAGAAGTGGCTGGGTGTAAATATTGGGTAAGCAGCACACGTGAGTTCAGCATGTGAAAGCAAGCACTGGAATTACAGTTTAAATAATATTAAATAAATTAGTTGCTTCAGGAACAGAATTTGGAGAGAGAAAGGTTTCCTGAGCTCCTGTCCTGCTTTGTCAGGTCTTGTACCTGTTTTGTACATTTGAGGAGCCACCAGAAAGTGGTGTGGGAAGGAGGTGAGGATGTTCTTCAGTGTTCCCAGTTAAATTAAGAAATTAAAGAGACAACAAGCAACTTCCTGGTCTTGCTTATGCAAAAAAAGCCTCTAAATTCAAAACACAATGAAGCTAATCCTGCCATGTGCTGCTCATAATTAATAAATCAATCATTAACCTAATGGTTACAGAGTGAAACCCCTTGACTGTCTGTCAATCCTGAATTTCTCCCTGGAAAGAGGAGGCTTTGGCAGAATTAAGTTTAACAGAACAAGAAACCTGCATCTAATCCCAGGAGTTGTGTGTTGATCATTACCATCCTGCCTTTGCTGAACTGGCTGCCAACCAGGGCATTTATTGCTGCTTTTCTTAGGCCCCTTTTTGCTTTAAAAGTCTGATTTTTGGGGAAAGAGCACGAGGCTCTGATGCTGCTGGTTTGAATGGCCACATGCTGCTCAGGTAGGATGTGTTTGCTCCCAGCTTTCGAGGGCAAAGTCCAGCCTGTCGTGGTTCAGCTGCTGCTCCACTGGCTGAAAAACAGCCCTTAAACCACTGCGAGTCAAGAGCCCTTGTTTTTAATAAGTAACTTTTAACTCCTGCACAGGAAGGGCAGAGAGGGGCCCCAGTTTGCTGGGCTGGGGTGGGGTTGGGGGGTATTTAAGGTGGCCTGTGGCCCAGGTGGTGGTGGTTGCTCCTCTTGCTCTGGAGGAGACCTGCAGGGGCAGCCTGAAGGGCAGGAGGGCCTGGAGAAGGTATTGCCCTGCCATTTGCCATCTGTGTAACCTGAAACTAAAGGGCTGCTCAGCCTGATGCACCTTTGCCATGACCTTTTTCAATTCAAATATGAAGTACAGCCTGGTTTTGCCACAGTGAGATGCTCCAGCTGTCCAAGAGCCTTGTTTATGCCCTAAAAACTGGGGATTAGATGTTTATTTCCACCAGGGGAATGTTGTGTAAGCTCACAAGAAGTGGGCACGCCACACAAACAGCCACAGGCCACTTAGAACCTTTCTAACCTTTATTTCATTTAAACCACGAGGGAAATGTGTATCTATGCACCTCAGCAGGACCCCCTGATAACCCAATGAATTCACCTCTAGGTTACCTCGAGTGTTCTTTCAAATGAATGGTTAATTAGACATCAACCTGGCATCTTTAACAGACGACTTTTGTTTTCCAAATACCTTGGAAAATGGTTTTTAGTAAACACAAAACCTTCTTAGTTGTTTTCCTGACTTATCTCAGTGTGAGGTTTACTTGTGGGTGGATCAGATGTGTGCAGACCCAGTGGTGGGAGGCTGGAATCCTCTCTCTTAACTGGTGCTTGGAGCTCCTCAAGGGATAAATCTGAATTTCTCACCCTCCACTGCCTTTGCAGCTGCTGAGCCCTCCAGAGGGCAATTCCCTCCAGCTCCCTCCTGTCCTGAATCACCCTCTGGGCACCACCACGTCGTCTTGTGGACTATAGAATGAATTCTGCATGAGTAGTTCAAATTCTGGTTATTAATGGATTAATTTGGGGTGACACAGCTTCTGTCAAGTGACCCCTTTGATGTGGATTAGCTCATTTTGAGCCTGGATTAATATTGTTTGTGGCATCCTGCACTGAGCCCTGAAAACTGCTGAATGAGAGGTCAGCACTGTAAGAACCAAGTTGTTTCCTTATTTCTGGGGGTATTTACCAAACCAGCTTGGGGAGCATTTGCATCCATATCTTCTAATGTGATTGTTTTTCCCACTGCCCTCCAGTTTGCAAAATAACTCACCTGCAGGACCCAAATCCTTATTTATCACATATGAAAATAACTAAACATTCTAATCCCCAAAGGCCCTGGTGTCTGTGCTACTTAGAGTCAAACTCTGTAAATCAGAGAACAAGATGGACCTGGACCATCAAGAGGGGAGAAACCCCTTAAATTCGTCTCTAATTAAAATGGAAAAGATGTAACTTGATAGAAGGTGCTACCACCTCGCTGAAAAACTTCTTAACAACAGTTTTTGTTTGTTTGTTTATATCAAAGCCTCTGTTTCCATGAGAATTTCTCGTAAATTATCAGTTCTGAAAGTGATAAAATAAACTAAAAAATAAATAAATTGGTGTGGGCCTATGAGGAAGGAAATAAAATAGAATTTGAATGAACATCTCAACATTTTGGTGTTTAACCTTTTGCCTTTTGAGACATTACTGAGCAAAAACAGGTGTTAAAAAGTTAAAAAAATAAGTATTAAGAAAAACTGTGTGTCATTCCCCATGAATTGTTGGTCACAATGCAAGATTCTTCAGCTTGGGCTTGGGGAAGTCAAGGGCTGCTTGGTATTTACAAGACATACACAGAAAAATATGCTGCTATACATAGAAAGATATGCTTGATTACTCAAAAAAAAAGGCATTTGCACTGAGGACTTTTCAAATGCTTTAGCAAGTTGGTCCCAAGTCACGCTGTGGTGAGAATTGTGCGCTCAGTTACTCGGGGCAGTGATGGGGATGAGACAGTCACAAGCCCTGGAGTCACTGTGGCTTTATGAGTTGGTTGTGACAGCAAATCAATTCTGTTTCGTGGCTGGACTGAGAGTCATCTCCAACCTGGGCTGGCCCCCGAGATGACTGTGAAAGGGTCTTAAAGGCGGTGCAAAATGGTAAAATAATGTTATTTGCCAGTTTTCTCACCGCAGTGTCCTGTGCAGGCTCTGGGGGAAGCTGGGGCTTCACCAAAACTCAGAGATTGCCTGTGTGGCTGTGCTGGGACAGCTGGGAGTGGGAAGGTGTCAGTGGGCAAGGCTCGGGATTTCTGCTCCTTGGCACAAAATTGGCACCTCATTCCTTTGAAGGAAGGGCTTTGCCCGTGTTTTTAGGGAGCTGTGACCAGGAGAGCCCCGTCAGAGGGAGGAGTCCTTTGTGAGGTAGTGCTGCTGGATGGCATTTATTCTATTGTGCTGTCTGATGGCATTTATTCTATTTATTCTTATTTTTCAACTTGTGCTGTGGGGGTGACTCAAAGTGATGTGGGCATGGTGAAAGGGCTCCATTAATCTGCTCAGAGAGCAAACCCTGGAACTCCTTCCAGTGGAAATAAAGTTTTCACTGTGTCCACCCACCTGGATTTCAACAAGAATTACAGTTTGCATTAGGGCTGGATTTAATCAACAACTAATGGGTGGGAAGAGTTGGTTCTTCCAGGGAAGTGCCCTCTCTCAGGAGCTGGGATGTGTCGCAAGGTGAGGCAGGTTTGCCAACATCCATCTCCCTGCCATCTGGTGGAGGGAATGCGAGGGCTCTCCTTCAGCCCATGGACAACCCCTGGGAACTTGGGAACCACCAGCAAATGTCTGACATTCAGACAATTCATCAGAGTTTACCAATTTTTCAATTATTTTTGGATGTTCTGTGAACTCAGAGAATAAACCCCTCTTAATGATTCTCTGGAGAGGAGGGGAGTTTCCAGGCACACAGTGATGCTGCTTTTGGGGTGGAAGATGGCCTAGAGCAGGTCTGCGAGGCTGCCCCAGCCAGCAAGGCTTTGTTCCAGCCTGACACCTCCTTTGGGGGGTTCTGGCGCCGTCCAGGAGGGCTCGGATTGCTCCTGAACTCCGGGGAGGAGCTCACAGCTTTAGGTGGGTGCACTGAGAGCATGTGCAGTGTCACTGTCCCCCCAGTGTCCCTGTCCCCCCAGTGTCCCTGAATCCCCCCAGTGTCCCTGTCCCCCACAGTGTCCCTGTATCCCCAATGTCCCTGTATCCCCCAGTGTCCCTGTACCCCCCAGTGTCCCTATATCCCCCAGTGTCCCTGTCCCCCCAGTGTCCCTGAATCCCCCCAGTGTCCCTGTCCCCCCAGTGTCCCTGTCCCCCCCCGGGTCCCTGTACCCCCAGTGTCCCTGAATCCCCCCAGCGTCC
>JAWWMP010000068.1:0-16429 GCA_035047865.1 Dendrocincla tyrannina | reverse complement strand
TGACCAAGCACTGTCCTTGCCCCCCCAGACTGCGGGACCCGCTCCTACGTGCGCAAGTCGCGCATCGTCGGCGGGCAGAACTCGGACGTGGGCGAGTGGCCGTGGCAGGTCAGCCTGCACGTCAAGGGCCAGGGCCACATCTGCGGGGCCTCGCTGATCTCCGAGAGCTGGCTGGTGTCAGCAGCCCACTGCTTCCTGCCCCTGCAGGGCATCAGGTACGGCACAGCTGGAGCCATCTCTCTTCAGGCACTGGAGGAGAAAAACGCCAGTTTTGAGAGTTGGTTCTCAAAAAAACCCTCCAAGAGGGTGAGCTGTGGCACAGACCCTCACCCCGTGCCCTGTGCCCCATGCAGGTACTCAGACCCCAGCCTGTGGACAGCCTACCTGGGCCTCACTGACCAGGGTGACCGCAGCGGCCCCAACGTGCAGACCCGCAGGGTGAAGCGCATCATCTCCCACCCCCTGTTCAACGACTACACCTACGACTACGACATCGCCGTGCTGGAGCTGCAGAGCCCTGCCACCTTCTCGGCCGTGGTGCAGCCCATCTGCCTGCCCGATGCCACCCACAACTTCCCCGTGGGCAAGGACCTGTGGGTCACCGGCTGGGGGGCGACCACGGAGGGAGGTGAGTGTTGGAGTGGGGATCTGGGTGGGTGGTGGTGATGTCTCTTGTACAGTTTTCCCATGACTTGATGTCTCTTGTGTACTTTTCCCATGACTTGATGTCTCTTGTATAGTTTTCCCATGTATTGATGTCTCTTGTATAGTTTTCCCATGTATTGATGTCTCTTGCATAGTTTTGCCATGTCTTGATGTCTTCTCTATAGTTTTGCCATGTCTTGATGTCTTTTCTAGAGTTTTGCCATGTCTTGATGTCTTTTCTAGAGTTTTGCCATGACTTGATGTCTCCTGTATAGTTTTGCCACGTCTCGATGTCTTTTCTAGAGTTTTGCCACGTCTCGATGTCTTTTCTAGAGTTTTGCCATGTCTTGATGTCTTTTCTAGAGTTTTCCCAGAGAAACTGTGGCTGCCCCACCACTGGAAGTGTTGGATAGGGCTTGGAGCAACCTGGGCTAGTGGGAGATGTCCCTGCCCATGGGACGAGCTTTAATATCCCTTCCAAACCATTCCGTGCTTCGATGATTTTTGCGTTTCTTGAGTGGGAGCTGCTTTGAAAACGTGTGTTTTTACTCCCCCTTGCAGGCACTGGAGCGTCCATCCTGCAGAAGGCAGAGATCAGGCTCATCAACCAGACTGTGTGTAACCAGCTGCTGACAGACCAGCTGACGCCACGCATGATGTGTGTGGGGATCCTCACGGGGGGTGTGGATGCCTGCCAGGTAGGGCAGCACCTGGCCTTGGTGCTCTTTGGTGATTATTAGGCAGGGACACTGATATTTACACTATTAAGCTACAAAAAGTCTGTGTGAATCCTCCTGGATTCAGACAAGGGCAGCAACTTGTGTCACTGCCTGAGTTTGAGACTTTTTGAGACTAAGACTGCAGGACTTAGGCTCAAAACCATCCCACAAGGTAGGAGATACAACCCCATCCCAGCTTCTTGCTGTTGTTCTTAGTTATCAAGACAGGCTGCTTGATTTTACATCTCTTTGTCCTGCCAGCCTTACATACTCATTTCAGGGAATAGCCAAGAAATTGTACTGACTTAGAACTGGGTTTGAATTCCTGCTGGGTTATTTTGCACTGGGTTTTGACTCCAACCCTTTGCCTTAGGCCCATGCAGGGGGGTTGATGCTGATGCTTGCTGTGTGTTTGTGTGCAGGGGGACTCTGGGGGCCCCCTGGTCAGCGTGGAGCCCAGCAGTCGGATGTTCCTGGCCGGAGTGGTGAGCTGGGGGGATGGCTGTGCCCAGAGGAACAAGCCTGGAGTGTACAGCCGGCTCACCAGCCTGCGAGGCTGGATCCAGCAGCACACTGGCCTCTAGGGATGGATGGATGGATGGATTCCAGCCTGGACACCTCTTGGACACTTGGCAGTGCCAGCCATGCACGGCCTCTACTGTGAACTTCAACCCTCCCTCTACCTCGCTGCGAGTGCCTGGGACTGCCAGAGCTGATGGTTTGGTTCAGCCCATGGTCTTCCCAACTTAGAAATCCATGTCTGGAGAAGTTTCTCCCTTGGTGGGTAACCTAGTGCAGCTCCTGTGAACGACTTGAAAGGGCCATCATTCAAGATTACAGAGAATAATAAACTTAAGAAATTTAAAAAAAGAGAAGAGAACACTTTGTGGTTAGAGGCAAACTTCATTGGACAGGTTCAAAAAGATGCTTTCAGAATATAATCTAAGACCTGGCCATCCTCCCCGCTCTGGTGTTCAGTCATGGAGGGGGAGAAAGGGAGGTCTTAGCATGGTTTTGGGGGGATCTCCTGCTTGCCCCATACTGTGATCTCCTCCTTCTGTGCTCTGTCCAACTCAGTCCAGGGCTGAGGGCCTGAAAGAGAGAAGGTGGGGTCAAAGAGCACCCCTCAGCCCAGGGGGAGCCAGGGAAAGAGCTGCTGGCACAGATGGAGAGCCCAGGGCCACTGGCATCACCACACTGTGCCTTTGCTCCGTGCTGGGCTGAGCTGCTGCAGCTCCTGCCCAGCCCCAGGGGCTCTCCTGGTGAAGAGCACAAGGGCTGCACTGAATCCTTCCTGGAGTGCTCCCTGCAAGGGCAGCACGGGTCAGCTGTGCCCTCACCAGCCTCCCACCCAGCTTAGTTTTGTAAAGACAAATGTGACCTGTGAATGTGCTGATTTCCTTCCTCTCCCCGGTGTAGCCTGTGCCTTGCCCCAGCAGAGCACATTCCACTTGAGATGAGTTAGCCCCTTCCTTACCTGTAAATACTTTGTTTTGTAAAACTCTGTGAATTGAGATGCTCCAATAAACTGGGATGTTTTCTAATACTGTGCCTCTGTGGTTCTTCCTGAGCTCCTGTGCAAATGCTCCTGAGTCAGAAACCTGGAGCACAGACCCCCAGTGCTCAGGGGGAGTGGAGCTGCTCCAAGGAAAACCCTGGAATGCTGTACCCCTGTGCTCTGTGGTGGAGAAATCCTCACCAAAAGCAGCTGTAAGGGCTTGCAGGGGGATGGTCTGTGCCCCAGTCCCCTCTGCAGAGAAACAAAGGTAAGGAACATTTTATATCTGCTTACATGAAGCTGCAGCAACATGAAAAAGCATTGACTGTGGTCACCCTCTTGCCCAGGGAGCAGCAGTTTGCAGCACTGAGCTGTCTCAGCTAATAAAGCACAAGTGGTTTCATTCCAGTGTTAAATTCCAGTTTGCAGACAGCCCCACAAAAAATCATCCCTAAATTTGAGGAGCTATGGATGGTGATCCCCTGAAGGGGCCTGAAGTAAAACAGCACCCAGGGGAACATCCAGTGGGATGTGCTAGCACCTTGCAGAGCCCAAGATCCAGGGTCTGCTCACTCTCTGTGGTTTGGGGATCCTGCCCCATCCAGGAGGATTGCTGAGCCAAGCAAGGGAGGCAGGAGATGCTTTTCCAAACAAACACGACTCCTGTGCACCCAAATGCAGAAGAGAAGTGTGTTCAGACAGGTTTTCCTTCACCAAGAGCAGTGCCACCTCCACAGTTCCTTTCCTCCCCAAAACCCCATTCCAGGCTGGCACTGAGCACAGGGAGGGCTCTGAGGGGCTGGCTCAGCCCTGGACAGCACAGACCAGCAGAGCTCCTCAGCTCTCACTGTCACCTACCCTGAATTATTGGGGTGGGGAAGATTTCCTAAAAGCCTTTTTGGCTCAGGCATCAAGTTCATCCTTGCTTTTGCCAGTGTATTTCCTTTGAGCCCCAATCACTCACACACAACTGGGACTGAAATACCTGGGAACACCCACTGGCTTCTCCAAGCAACCTCAGTGAATTTGGGATGAAGGATTGCTGTGGGCTCACAGTGTCAACCCAGCTCCAGGGGAGGATTGCAAGCCTTGGGTACCATCACCTGCTGCACAAGCAGAGACAAACCCGCTGTGTTTGTTCTTGGCATCCCAATATTTCAGCTGTGCAGAGGAAGGGCCTGTGTTCCCATGCCACCCTCGGTGCCACACCTGCCAGGAAGGGCTCAGCTCCTCCCTCTGTTCGAGTCCAAAGGGACAGTCAGGTTGTCCCCCCCTTCACATCTCCTCGTACTCATGGAAAAGAGCAACAAGATGGGCATGGATAGAAATATTCTTGCAGCCCAAGCACAAACAAAGCAGCAAGGGCAGTGCCTGACTCTGCTGTGTGTGGCTTCAGGGCAGCAGGTGCCCCTGTGTGCCAGCCCTCACTCACCCCACATTTCTCCCTCCTGCCACACTGCAAGGGGAAAGGTCACCACAAAACCTCTCTGCTTCCTTCTAGGAGACATCTGCAGGCTCTGGGGCTGACCCGGGTGCCCCCCTGCTCACACCTTGCTGCTCCCCAGCCTCCCATGGGGACAGAATTTCCCCTCAGACATCCCAGGACAGAGAGGAACATCCCACCAAGTGGTCACCAAAGGGCCACCTTTGCCCCCAGGCCATCAGGACTATGTGGGACCTCAATTCCTGCTCCTGCCAGAACCAGATCTTCATAAGGATTACAAATAAATAAGTAATGCAAGAAAATAAAGGGGAAGAAACCCAGGTCCCTGAGCTCCAACCCCACTAGGTGTCCCTCTCGGCCAAGGGAAGGGCTCCTGAAGCAGCATCCCCGGGAAGGAGGTCCAGGGAAGTGGGAAGGAACAGGCTGGAAGTCCCAGATCCCTCTGCTGAGGTCAAGAGGGGAGGGAGCCAGGAGGAGAAAGAATGAGTGGGCAGGGAAGGGAAACAAGTGTAGGCAGGGTGGAGAACTGAGCCAGGCAGCTCAGAGCAGCTGGCCCTGCCTGCAAGGTGCCCAAGTGAGGTGCTTGGGGGGAACAGCAGCTCTGAATCAGCCTGGAAAGTCCCATCCCCCAGTTAAAGTTCCACGAGTTCACTGAGAGCCACCAGCCCACTTGAGTTTCATTCTCCCCATCAGTCTCTCAGCAGCTCCCAGCCCCTTCCCCCCTTGAAAGCATCAGAGAAAACTCCTTAACTTGTTTCATGGTACAAGAACCCTCTTGTCAGCCCCCCCCAGCTGCATTTCGTGTCGATGCAGCACATTTCTGACACCACAGGATGCTGGCAACACAACCCCAGCCCCAGTCTGTGCTCAGAGCTCATAAACACCACTGACCTGGGCATGGGAAACTGCAGAGTCACATCCAGTGGTGGCAATGCCAGGGCGTTGGGGAGTCCAGCAGCAGCTCAGGCTTGTCCCCAGGCACACAAAATCCAGGGGGCTGATGTTTGTGTCTCACTGCACTGGCTGTCTTAGAAACTGGGGGAAAAGTAAAGAGCTCAGGGAGCCCAAGGCACCCCCTGGGGCAACCTCTCACCCTGGGAAGCCAACACAAAGAGCAGGGCCAGGAAAGTGGGAGCAGAGAGGGGTCTGTGCTGTTGGGATCGTGGGGGGGATGGAAAAGGGGCATTCCCTGGAAGGGACCTGCCCGGTGGGACTCCAGAAGACAAGGCAGCAAAAAGGCATGCCTGGTCTGCAGGAGGAATTACAGCTGCTGACTCAAAGGCAGACATCCCACAGCACTGCCTGGAGAGCCTCTCACAGCACCTGCTCCCATGGGATGGGCAGCAGGAGGAGCCCCCCAGAGCACCCTGAGCCCCCCAGAACACCCTGCTCCACATCCTCTCTCTTTTGGATGCCACAGGCTGCTCCAGGTACCTTCACACCCAAAGCACCCCCAGGCACCGATGGGGGAACTCACCATGAGTCCCTGGCTCTGCATCCACCAGCAGATCCCCTCTGTGCTCCCAAACCCAGCCCCACCACCATCCTGAATCCTTTCTTTCCTCACATTCACTACACCAGCTGTTCTTCCCTCCTGGCAAAGTTTCATCCCTCACTTCCTTACCCACTGGGGCTGGAGAGGCTGAATGCTGCTTGAGAAGTGCTAAAGAAGGGAGTAAAAAACCCCTACAGACATTTTGGGACTTGTCTGATTTGGGAGACAAGAGCCTTTCACGCAGACACCTGTGCTTGCTCACCAGTTCAGCACCAGTTCCCACCAGTAACAGCCTGTCCCCCACCACTTATGAGCTCTGCAGAACTCAAGTACATAAAACCTCATCTGCAGAGTATCCAACACCTCCCACAAACCAGCGGGTTCTCTCCTCCTTCCTCCAAACCATTTTAGGGCTGGCAAGTGAGAAAGCAACATGTTCTCTTTGCCCTCCTGCCCCACATCCCGAGTCACTGGGTGAACCAGCTCCCACCTCCTGGGTGCTGCAGCATCCCCCCTAAGCCAGAGGGAAACACCTGTTCTCCCCCCCAGCCCTCAGGGGACATCAAGTGACACTATTTCCAGCCATGGCAGCTGCCAGAGTTCCTGGAAAGCGCCTGATGAGGTTGAGAGACACCTCAGGAGAAACCCAGGGCTGAGATAGAGCAATGTGGGGACTCAGGGGAGACTCTGACCAGCCCTGGGAGAGGAGATTTGGGCAGAGAGGCAGTGGGAGAGCTCCAGGGGAGGCTCCACTGGACACAGAGCAGACAAACAACCCCCTCTCCTGCTGGAGCAGAGCCTGCCCCTGATCCAGCACTGCCCCAGGGTGTCACAGCGAGGGACAAAAGTGACAGCAGCTCCTCTAAACCAGCAGCACTGTCACCCCCAGGGAGCAGGGGGTGCTCGGGCTGAGCCAGCTCTTCCCATGCCCTCACTCGGCTCCAGCTGTGCCAGGAGAGCAGCTCTGGCTTTCTCCCAGGAGATGGGAGTCCCTCCCTGCACAGCAGTGACCCCAAGGTAAGGAATGGTCAGGAAATGCCTGGTTTTAGGCACACAAAGCTGGTCTCAGGGCCATGTACAACCTGACACGGGGGTTCTTCCTCACAAGCAGCACATGAAGTTTTCCTCTGACCTTGCTCATCCCTTCCACAGAAAACACCAACTGCTCAAGAGGAGCTCAGGGAAGACACTCAGGAACATGACAGTGAACTGCAGGTGAGTTGGTTCCTTACCATGAGTAGTGCTGCAGACAACTGGCAAATCCCTTGGCATCCCTCCTCTGGAATGAAGTCTCTTTCCAACACACACCAACAATGTCCAGTGACCCCCCTGGCAGCCCAGACCTTGTGCAGGCACAGCTGGGCATGGGCACAGCACACAGAGAAGGGAACCAGCAGGAGGAAAAGCCCCGAGGAGTGGACAGGCAGCACCTTCTAGCAGGGAATGCCATCCCAAGGCAGCAGCAGCTGGTCTAGAGCTCCTTGGCACAGGGAAGGTCTGTCCCTTGCAGCTTCTTTAGGATCCCCAGGAGCTTCCAAAGGGGAGCAGCACGGAGGGGTTGCCTTGGAGACTGAGCAGATGATGGGTCTGGTGCCACAGTGGGCACAAAGGTGAGCTCAGCCCTGGGAGGGAAGAGCTGGATGTGCAGGGATGGGCTCAATGGCTCTGCAGAGCCTGTTCTGTGTTACCCTTGGTCGTGTTCTGTGTTACCCTTGGTCCTGTTCTCTGCTGCCCCAGCGCTGTCAGAGCACAGACACCCCTTGTCCCCAAGGCAGCAGCAGCAGCTCCTCCCTTGGCACGGGGAGGTTGGCAGGACCCCGTGTGCCACAGAAGCCCCTCCACCTCCCTGGCAGAGGTGCAGGTGCAGCATTGTTCCCTGTACCTGCCCAGTCCTGGTTCCCCACCCTGGCTTGAGGAGAACCCTGCTTATTTCAGATAAACCACGAGCCAGCTTCCCAAGCAATCCAACAAAGAGCCAGAGCTTCCCATCCCATGATGTGTCAGCCCACCACAGACCTCTTAACCACGACCAGCTTTCCATCCTGCCCGAAATATTTCTGGAATTCTCAGTGGTGGACGTCGGAACTGCTTCGTTCTGTGCCTTGCACAGCTTTAGAATTTATTTCTCCCTTCTTGTGCAGGCTCCTGTTTGAGAGCAAATCCAGGGCCTGATCCCACTCATCTTTCATGGGAAAGGGCTTTATCCCGTCATGACTGAACTGTTTAGCAGAAGATATTTTAAGAATTACTTCAGCATTACAGTCAAGCTACTGGTTACACACCATTGGCAGCACAGGCAGGAGAGCAGAGAAAGGGATCCATGGGAAAATCCTCAGCTTGTTAAGACCAAAAAAATAAAAAATAAAGTCCTGGGCACAAGCAAAGCCCAAAATCAAACCAGCAATTGCCATGTGGCCATGTAGGGGTGATCTTCCCAGGTTCCACCAGCTGCAGGTTCATTTATATTCTATAGACTAAAATCTTCCACAAACCTATGACTCCTGGAAGGACCTCAGTGCTCACATTGTCAGTGCTTGTCACCCTTCGAGTGGCACCACGACATCTGTTTCAAAGCCTTTTTATTCAGGACCTGCACCAAAGTGACCCAGGAAGAGTTCCCAGTGCTCAAGTCGTTCACTTGATGAGCTTTAACCCCCTGTAGCTTTTTGCTGACCACTCTTGCAGTTCAAGGCTGGAATCAAGGAGGGGAACAGATCAGGTGGAGGCTTAGGAAAACATCTCTCATGGTGAGCAATCTGCCAGGCTCCCGAGGGAAAGGATGAAAAACCCGGGCTTGAGTCACTGAAAACTGGAGCCAGTACAGGAAAATCCAGTGGAGGGAACAAACCTTCCCCCACAGGGGGAAAACAGAGAGTTGGAAAGATCTGAGGTCATCCCAGCTCCAGTTTTTGCTGTTCCAGAAGTTTGCAGAGCCCATGGCTTGCACAGCACAGGTAAGGCAGGGGATGAACAGCTGCCACCAAACCTACCAGAGGGAGTCAACCCCACCAAGGCACCCCACACAGCAGCACTTGGGCTGCTGGGGCTGCACTGCGGAGGAGCAGCTTCTACCAAGAGGAGGAACAGGAGCCTCTGCAGGAAAACCCACAGCCAGGACAACAACAGGAGCACAGGGCTACAACAGGCACCTTGGTGGCCTTTAGGCTTGGCTGGTCAGACCTCCAAGCTCAAACACTTCAGCCAGAAGTTATCTGACAAGGAATTGACACTTCACAGAGTGAGGGTGTGAGGTTTATGTGTTTTCAGGCGAGCTGCTCATTAAGTCTGAAACCTCAGGAAAAGGAACAGCCAAGGAAACAGCCCTGGTAGGTCTGCACTGCTGGGTGTTGTTTGAGAGCCACGTGCTTGAGGACCTGCCTTACCTGGGCTGGGCTGAGGAAGAAAGGCCAGGGAAAGCTCACTGCTTGATTAATCTCAGCTTCTGGTGCTCTCCTCAGGAGACAACTGCTGCAGATGCCTGGAAGACACCAGACCAGACAGATCATTAGTCTCCTACAAACCCCAGCACGCAGGAGATAACTGGAACACACGGTCCATCCGTCAGAGACCTGCCCTGGCTGCTCCTGTCTGCAAGACAGAGGAAAACCAACCCTCTGAGCCTGCCTGGAGCTCTGAAAGGCAGGAACTGCCCCTGCAAGGACACCTGCCCTTGGCAGAGACCTGCCAGATGAGCTGGGAGGGCTGTTGTTGTTGTAGCACAGAACCTGCCTGGCTGTTAAAACAAGGCATTTTCACAGTGAAGAATTCTGGTCTCAAGGTAATTTGCAGCCTTAGAAAATAGACAGGTTTATATACACCTGTACAACAGCCCTGGGCAAGCACAATGGACCCCTCACCCCACTCCTCCAAACACAGCTCTCACTCACCCTTCTCTCCACACCCCTCTGCCAGAAATCCAAGATTGGAACATGACAGGGTATCACATCACGTGCCTTTTACACCAATCAGTCCAACCTGCTGCACACAAACCTGCTCCAGTTCCACCCCACCTGTTAAAACAGCACTGCACAATAAAAATTAGAGTTATGGCTTCTGCTACTGTTAGGATTTCGTGTGGTTTTTTGTGATTTTTGTTTTTTAATGGGGCTGATAGGACTGGACAGCCTGCAGCCTGGTTTAGTCACCAAACTAAATCACCTTTGAAACCAGAGTCATTTGGATCCACTTCCTTTTTTTTCCTGTTCCCAGAGGTGTTTTCGAGGGGCTGAATCTCCCACAGCACAACTGCAGTGAAGGAGCAGAGATGGTGGTTCAGTTCAGATTCCCCCCTTCAGCCAAGCAACCACCTGCTGCCCCAAACCCAGGAGAAATCAAGGCACCAACCTGGGGGGAAGCAGCTAAAAAGCTGCCATGAAAGAAAGAACCAGCTGCCAGATCCTGAAACACCTCTGGGCAGTGGAAATACGGACAATGCAAGGGTCTGGATATTCCCTAGCAGTCATGGAGGGACTGGGAAAGGGAAAATTTCAGCTGCCTCCCAAGGACTGCTCCCAGGAGGAAGGTTTGGATGAATCTCTTCTTCCAGGGAAGGGACAGAGTGTTCTCCCTGCAACCAGCTTATCAGCCCAGCATGGCAGGAATGGAGGAACAGCCCTGCCACGGCCAAGAGCACGGAGGAGATGAACTCATTCCCTCCCCATGTGCTTGTTCCTATAGACCAGCCACTGGGAACATTGATCCCGTGTTTCGGTCGTGCCTACGGGGCTGCTGGGCTCCCTGCCCTGGAAAGATGACAAGCAAGGAAAGGGGAATCCATAGCCAAGAGTGGCAGGGCTTCCAGCCCCCCTGGGATGTGTCCAGCAAGACTCCCAGCCCAAGGAAAGCTGGCGCAGAGCAGCGTGACCTGGTGGCACTGAGGCCAGGGCAGCAAGGAGAGCTGGAAAAGCTCTTCCAACCATACCTTGCACCAGAACACATGAGGGGAGAAGTCTTGACAGGATCCAAACAGGCAGTTTCCATTCCAGCCTTGTGGAACATCCTCCATTTCCTTCTCCAAGGTAGAACAACGCTCCAGAACCACCTTTGTGATAAGAAAACACAAGACAGGCTGATACTGCAGGTGACCTGATGCAGACACACAGAAGGTTGCAGCCCAGCCAGAATGTTCCACAGGGATGATGCTCCTCACCTGAGGACACAGCAGAGCCAGTTCCCACCTGGTCCACACCCCAATGTCCCTGAACTCACTGAACATGTATTTGCCTGCAAAACACCTCACAGATGCCCTCAGAAGGGAACAGGCGGGGTTCAGAGCAGAGGAGGCTCTCCAGGGACATCACCCCCTCTCCCAGAGGTTAATCCACAATATCCTGGAGTGCCCTGCCCAGAGCACGACAAGCCATAATACCCAAAGTCATGGGGCACAGCTTGGCCAAGGCTCCATCTCACATCTCACCCACTGCCATAGGCAGGGTGTCCAACACCAGGCACTAGCTGGGGTCACACCAAACAGCCCAAGACACCTCTCCCTGATTTCCTGCCTCCTCTGTGCTCCCCAAGCCTTCCCACAGGCTCACTGCTGCTCACAGGCGTAGGTGTTGCTGAGAATCACTGCTGCTGGGAAGGATTGTTCAGCAAACACCCTTTGAACAGGATCCATCTCAAAGAGGGTTGTGTTTCCTGAATGGAAACGAAACTCCTTTATATTGGCTCGATTGGAGAGTCAATGGCCAAACTGTTCCCTCCAGACCTTATTTTCTTTGGACCCTGAGCACACCCCACATGAGACATCTGGCACAGAGCTTCCAGGACACAGTTTGCTTTGGCACTGGCCTGGTTTTGGAGCTCAGAGTGTTTAAATAGGATTTTATGAATTGAACAGTCTCACTCTCTTCTGTAATGCTTCAAATTAAGGTTTCCACATGTGCCTTTAATAGAGATTCACTAAGACACTTATTGCATGTTAAATAAACATCACTCAGTGAAATAGAACACCCTCACTGAGGATTAACAAACACACAATTCACTCAGGCTGCTGCAGCTGTTAAACCTCAAATACAACTTCAATGTCATAATCAGTCATTTTATTAAGATAATAATTGCCCTATTAATGCTAATTAAATGACTAATGCCTTCACAGTCCTGTGACTCTGCTCACCAACAAGCCCTAAACCACACACAGCACCAATTCCCTCCATCTCCAGAGGCTCCTGGGCCAGGACTTGCTCCCTGTCCACTGCTCCAAATAAGCTCCCAGACAAACGTGAGGGAAGGATGACGTGGGTTTGGGGAGAGGGAAGGGGGTGTGTGCAAAACCATGGATGCTTTCCTAAAAACCGATGGGCAGGTTTAATTAACCCAGGGGAAGAAAGACCCGGACTTGCTTCTCCCCAGGTGAGCAGGGCAGGACCCACAGCGGGGTCTGCACCTGGGCAGTGGCCACAGGAGGAGGGGACACCTACCCGAGCCACAAAAGGCACATGCCATGCCCAAAACACCTGAGCAGGGCCCTGCTGGAGGCACTGGATCCACCCAGGATGGGGCAGGATGGGGCATCACAGCCTGCACGACCTCACAAGCCGAGCTGTTTCCCCACGAGCATCCCCAGCAATGCAAGCTTGAGCTCTGGGTCTCATAGCCCAGACAGAGCAGCCCAGACCCAGCTGTGCAGCCCCAAACCCAGCCCCAAGTGCAGCAGTTGGGACCAGACTCAGCTGTCCAGGCTGACCTTCCATGCTGAGATGGACCAGATGTTCCAGCATGGGCTACAAGGGGCTCAGCAGCAGCCTGAGGCCAGGGCTGTGTTGTAACACTTGGCTGTCCATCCACACACAGAGATTCCCCTGCCCCTCGTTCCCGGATTTTTGGGGAAGGTTATTGCTGTAGGAGTTGAAAAGAGAGAACATGAAAGCGGATTCCTTGCACCCTCATCACTTTAATTGGAGGGATATCTTCCTTAAATGGTAAATATGGTTGACCTCATCTCAAAGGAGGACGGGAGGAGCAAGTTATCCCTCTCCATGTGCTAGTCACCTTCCCTGGAGCTCAGGGAGTCAGCCCTGTTAGCACAGGCAGGCTCCCAGTTCTTAGACCATAAAACAGCCCATTGCCAAGCCCTGTAATGGACTGCACATTTAGATATTGATTAATTGTTGAAGTATCTCTGAAATGTACTCTGTTAAAAGGGAAATGACTTCATGTTTCCTCTGAGACTCTTCACCTTCCTCCTGCTCCAAGAATTCCTACAGAATGGCTTGCTGCAATCCCTGCATCCCCCTTCCTGCTGGAGACACCAGCACAAGTTGCATGAGGCATTTTTGGGGGCTCAGGTCACTCTCCAGAGCTCAAAAACCCCAAACAGACAACTTGTTAACCTGTTCCCCTCTCCCTCAAGCTTCCTCTTCTGGCATTGAAGGAAAAAAAGGCACTAAAAGGGGGATAAAAAGTGAGATCCAGGTTTGTGGAGACTGACCCCCACAGTCCTGCTCACTTCATCACTGTGGTCTGATATCAGAGACGAGGACAGGGAGGAGATGGAGCTTGGCTGGTCCCTCGGGGAGTGTCCACGGGAGGCACTGCCTGTGCTGAGCCCCCCACCCAGAGACCCCACAGCCCCAGGGGCTGCAGCCCTAAATAAACCCAGAGATGACTTCATTGCAGTCACCTCTTCCCTGTTCTGAAGGCTCAGGCAGGAGCACCAAAGGCACATAAAAGCCAGCACAGCGTGACAAAGCAGCACATCTGGAATTCAAGGTGCTTGGATCTGAGTGTGATCTCCACAGGAGGCACACCCTGAATCCTCCCCCAAGCCCGAGCTCCCGAGAAGACACCTGGCAAGAGCAGGGAAGGAGGCAGGTAACCATGACAACCCCTCATTTCTCAGCAGAAAGGACTCCTGAAGACTCAGGTCCCACGGCCACCACCTCTTCCCCCTGGCCTGGGAGGGCTCTGCATCGTCTGTGCCATGCACAGGGTTGTACCTGGGAATACAACACCCAGGGAGCCCCCAAAGTGCCCCTGAGCTCAGCACACGCAGGGGAACCTGCCCCATTTCATGTCCCTGGGTCACAGTCTTCCTTATTTTCCAGACACAGACACCAGGCAGTGCCATCCGAGCACTTGGTTTCCAAAAACCCGAGGAAAACAAATGGAGCGATGAAAGAGGTGAGAACAAAGCCAGGAAAGCCACCATTCCTGGCAGGGCTTCATCTGCCTGCAAGAGCAGGAACCACCCCAAAATGTGCAACTTCTCCTCGTTGTGACTCCCTGGACAAGTCAGGTGAGCAGGGGCACCCCCACCATTGGGTTTATGAGCTGTGCACGCACACAAAGTTGGGAATAAAATTAAAACTCTTCAGACCTCAGTGCTGAAGGCAAAAGGCACTGAACCAAGAGCCAGTGAAAGAGCCCACACCCCAGAGTTCTCACTCCTGCATCTCCTGGTCCTGTTGTCTTCTCCATGTGCTCCTCCAGACACACTTTTGTTGTTTTCTGCTCCTGTTTTAGAGGAGAAAAAGGTTTCCAAATCTCTGGCCCCCCAAGGAAGGGCTCAAACAGCTGGGTGAGGAGGAACTGGAAACTGGGGGGAGAGGGGAAGCCCTGCATTGCTTTTACAAGAGCTTGGCCCTCAACTCAGTTTGCTTTTCTAGATGATCTTTGCAAAACACACATCCCTTTGCCTCCTCTAGCAGAGGCATCCCCAACTCTCCACTCCCCAGAGAGTGATTACACAGAAACACCCCCCAGTTCCACCAGCTGCACCACTGCCACCTCACCTTGGTTTGCCTGTGAGCTGAAAACACACACCTTGGTCTCCTGGCTCTGCCAAAGGTGGGGTTTCAGCCAGGCTCTCCAACATCCCCCTCCTGCAAAACCATATTCCCATTCAGAGCTTCTCTCCTTCTCCTCTGGGGAGAGGGAAGGGGAAGGACAGCTCGACGTGCCCAGGAGCAGCATTGGAGCCCAGCCAGGTGCTGGTGCTGAGCCTGATGGCCAGATCATGTCCAGCTGCACCTCAACCCCACCCAAGCCTGGCCTGAAGTCCCTCTGGGCTCCACCACAGACAAACTCACCCAGTGGAGCTGCCCCAGCCAAATAAATCTCCCAGTGCCCCAGCCAAACTGGGAGCTATAAAACCAGCCCCAGGGTCACTCTTTTCCTAGCTAAGAGTTGTTTTTTGTCTTCCTAGCTGAGCATTCCTCATCCTCGAGCACCTGCCTGTGCCCATTGCAGTCGCAGAGAGCAGCTCTGTGCCATCCCCAGAGCCAGCAGTGTCTCACATGTCACACTCTCCAGCTGCTGTGCTGGTTTTTGAGGGAGCAGATGTGCCCAGGGAGGCAGAGAGGTTGACATAACCCTGTCACTGCTCCGTGCTACACAAAGCATTGAGGTTCAAGGAGTGAGCACACAGAAACCTTATTTGGGAATGAACCGATTCAAACACTCCAAAAGAGAAAAATGGGAACAAAATGCACAGATTTTCGAAGCTGACATCAAGTGAGCTGTTAATTAAACAATATCAAAGGTCCCTTTTTCGGGAGTTTAAAGCTGTCGTTTTCTTTGAGAGATTTTGTAATGCATTATATTAGATATATTGTTATCTATGTAGATATATCTATTCTATCAAGGGGTTTGGAACAGGGAAAAAGGTGCTACATGAGCACCGGGTCTTAATATTGCCAGGGAGCCCTCAAGTTGTTAAAAATAAAATGTAGAAAATAAAATTTTAATGGATCTTACGAGAAAAAAAAGGAAAAAAAAAAAAAAAACAAAACTGTGAGGAAAAAAATGCTGCTGGCCTAAATAATAAAATGAATTCCCCTAATTACCACAAGATGCTGCCCATGTCTGACAGTATCTCTGGGAGCAGATGTGTTGGAGCAGTGTTTCCTCAGCCTCCAGCCTGCGTGGGCAGATTCCAGCCCAGCCACCAATGTCAGAAGTGCCTAATGAGCATCGACATTTAAGAGCCTGCCTTGGCTCTCGGTGCCTGCATTTTTCCCATCCTCCAGGCCAAGCTGCAAACGTTTTGCTGGTATTATTCACATCAGAAAGTACTTGACTTAAATAAAACCCAAACCACTAAAATCTGGATCCATGAGAGCAATTGCTAGAAAGGAAGGACTGGAGTCCTTGAAGTTTTTCTGTAGCAGAAGTGCAAAGGGGCAGCTCTGAGCTTTTTCTGGCAGTGACAGCGAGCTCTGCCTGCCTTGCCCAGGAGCCCCTGCAGATGTTATTGGGGGATGAAGGATTAGGCACACTCACACACCTCCCAGGCAGGTTCCTCTCCTGAATTTCCCTGGTGGTCAGCCTGCTGTGCTCAGCCTGCTCGTGGAGGTTCTTGCAGTGGTGTCTTGGCTGAGCAACAGGCAGGTTGGCAGCTGCAGAAATGCAGAAGATAAAATCATGCCAGGTTGTTCTCCACCACCCTGCCCTTGCAGCTTGGGAAGGGACTGTCCAAAGAGCTGGGAGGTTTTGTAGCATACCAAGAACAAATGTGCTGAGTTCTGCCATCCTTTGCCTGCCCTCCACCACTCCTGTTCCATGGCTGCTCTACAAATGTGTAAGTGGAGATCATTAGAGCAGCTTGTCAAGAATGACTGCACAGAGTCTCTTTTCCATTTCCTCCTCCCTTTCCCCCCTTTCCATGTCCAGAGCAAGCTTCCTCT
>JAWWMP010000063.1:6310330-6320683 GCA_035047865.1 Dendrocincla tyrannina | reverse complement strand
CAGCCATGGGGGTCCAGACCCCACTCCTGGTTTTAGGGGGACTCAGCCATGGGGGTCCAGACCCCACTCCTGGTTTTAGGGGGACTCAGCCATGGGGGTCCAGACCCCACTCCTGGTTTTAGGGGGACTCAGCCATGGGGGTCCAGACCCCACTCCTGGTTTTGGGGGGCTCAGCCATGGGGATGGGGTGGTCAGACCCATCTCGAGGTGACCCTTGGGCTCTGCCAGCCCCACGTGTGTTAAAGATTGACGGGTGTTGGGACACACCAGGACTCTGCCCGTGTCCCTTGGGTCGGGGTCCACTGCCCCGGCCCCATCCTGCCCCCGGACACCCTCACACCCCCGGGGGTCCCACCAGGGGGTTCCCCCGGGGCTGTGCACCTTGTCCCCCTGTCCCTGTGTCCCTGTGACAGCCCCTCCTGTGCCCCCCAAGGCGACCCCTCTCTGGGCCAGGCTCTGCCTCCTGCACCCTGCTCCCTCCCAGTGCTCCCAGTGCCTCTCCCAGCACCTGCAGCTCCCTGCTCCCAGTTGGAAGGGAGGGAGAGCCCATTTTTGGGGGGCCATGCAGGGGCTCCCCAGCCCCTCCGAGGCTCTGCCAGGCAGGGCACAGAGGATGCCAGTGACAGGTACTGGGGACACGGAGGGGGTGACACCCTGAACCCCCCCTCCAGCATCCTTGTGTGGTTTGGGGGGGCTGCTCTGGGAGTGTCAGTGCTGGGGACACTGGGACCCCCTCATGGGACACAGACACCCCCTCTGGGGACACTGAGACCCCAGGCAGGCCCAGGAGAAGGTGACAACTCAGACCCCACAGGAGCCCAGCTGGGGTCAGGGTGGCCATGAGAGGACAGATGGGCCAGAAGGGGTCCTGATGTCCCCAGAGGGTTGTAATGTCTCATGGAGAGGGTTCTGGTGTCCCCAGGAGCTGGAGGGGACAGGGACAGGGGCAGTGCCTGCTTTTAGGGGGACACACAGGGTGGAGGTGGCTGCAGTTTGGGATAGACCAGGGGTCCTGAGCCCATGTCCCCCCAGCCACCCACGCTGTCACCGGGAACCCCACAGTCCCACCGTTCCCAGCGGAGATGGAGGTGGCGATTTTTGGTGAGTGGCTCCTGCAGTGCCAGGGGAGGGGGGTCCCAGCAGCCCCCTGAGCCCCCCAAGCCCCGATCACCCCCCCTGACTGTCCCCCCCCAGGCATGGGCTGCTTCTGGGGGGCCGAGCAGCTCTTCTGGAACACGCCGGGGGTCTTCTCCACCCAGGTGGGGTTCGCAGGAGGCTTCACCCCCAACCCCACCTACGAGGAGGTGCGCACAGGTAAGCAGGGGCTTCCCCTCCCCGGCTGCCACGAGGACCCCCAATGTCCCCCACGGGGGGGGTGACATCCCCATCCAGCATCACAGGGTGTCCCACAGCCCCTGCCTTGCCCTGGCCGGGATCCCATGGGGTGTCTGCTGGATGATGACCCCACCCTGTCCCCCAAACCCCCCAGCCTGGACAGACAGCCCTGGCTTAGCTGGACAGACGTTTTGCAGAGGATTAACAGCCTGCAGGGAATATTATCCCAGCTGCCCTGTCCAGCTGGGGGTTTATCCCAGGGTGGGATAGACTTGGGTATCCCACCCCCACCAGGCACCTGGGGTAGGGGGTCTGGGGGGTGAGAGGATGCTGTAGCCCCTCCCTATCCCTGTCCCAATCCCTCCCTCCAGCCCTGCCATGCCGGGGCAGTGGGAGGTTGGGGGGCAGGAGATCACAGTGAGGGGCTGCAGCAGGGCTGGCTCTGGCCACAGGGCTGACGGGGCACGCTGAGGTGGTGAGGGTGATCTTCGACCCCCGGAAAATCAGCTACGAGGAGCTTCTCAAAGTTTTCTGGGAGAACCATGATCCCACCCAAGGTAGGGACGAGCCCTGGGGCTGGGCAGTGGGGAGTTTGGGGGGGGCCTAACCCCAAATGGGCTCCAACAGGAGGTTTTGGTGCTGGGTGTGGGGGAGCAGCACCTGGGTTTAAGTCCCAGTTTTGGGGGGCTTAACCCCAAACAGGCTCCAACAAAGTCCTCAGCATCACCCCAGTTTGGTGCTGGTGGGTCTTGCAGTGACTCCCCTCACCGACCCCTTTACGGGACCCCCCTGCCTTGCCCCCCATGCCTCAGTTTCCCCACTGTGGGTGAGGGCAGTGCCTGGTGGGGTCTGGGGGTGCCCCATAACCCCCCCCCGGGTGCTGCCCCCCAGGCATGAGGCAGCAGGAGGATGTGGGCACCCAGTACCGCTCCGTCATCTACACCCTGAGCCCCCGGCAGCAGCAAACTGCCCTCCAGAGCAGGGACCTGTACCAGCAGGTACTGGGGACACTGGGACGCCCCGGGGCACTGGGACCCACCCTGGGGACACCGGGACACCCCTGGTGACAGCGGGAAGGCCCCTGGGGACACCCAGACTCACCTTGGGGGCACCGGGATCCCCTTGGTGACACCAGGGTCATGCTGGTGGCATTGGAACATGCCTCTGGGGACACTGGGACCCCCCCATGGGACACTGGGATTCCCCTTGGGGATACTGGGATCCCTCCTGTGGACACCAGATCCCCTGTGGGGACACTGAAACCCACCCATGGGACATCGGGACATGCCCCTGGGCACACTGGGAGCCCCCTGGGTACAACAGGACCATCCCTGGGGACACTGGGACCCTCCTGGGGACCTGGGACCCACCCTGGGGATATTGTGGCCCCCTCTCTTGGAAACCCTGGGATCCCTCCTGGTCATGCCAGGAAGCCTCTGGGAATTCCGGGATGTCCCTGGAGACACCAAGAGCACCCCTGGGGACACTGGGACATACCCTTGGATCCCTGTGACCCCCCTGGGGACACTGGCCACTTCCCCTCGCCCCAGGGCAGAGGACAAGCCCCTGCCCTGGCTGTGCCATGCATGGGGCAGTGGGGTGGGGGGTCCCTCCATGCCCTCCCTGCCACGGGACTGTCCTAGGAGCTGGGGACACAGCGGCGTGGGGACATCACCACTGCCATCGAGCCAGCCCGTGACTTCTACTACGCCGAGGATTATCACCAGCAGTACCTGCACAAGGTGCCCGGGGCCTCCTGTGGCATGAAGGGCACCGGGGTCACCTGCCCCATCATCTGCTGAGGGGCCACCCCTTGTCCCCTGGGCTGTCCCCACATCCCTGGGCTGTCCCCACAACCCTGGGCTGTCCCCACATCCCTGGGCTGTGCCCATGTTGCTGGCATTGCTGGCCCCACATGTCACTGCCACCCCACAGTGCCCACACATCCCGTTGTACCCCACGATTAAAGCTCTGTGCCCCCCACCCTGTCCTGGCTATTCCTGGGGGGGCTCTGGGGGTCGCGGGGGTGGGGACACACACTCGTGGGTGCTGTTTGTGGGGGCTGTGCCTGTGCCACCCCCGGGGGAGGATATGGGGGGGTTGGGGGCTCGTTGGGTGATGGGGGTGGTCTGGGAGGGGCTGGGGGTCCATGGGGGTCCCGGAGTTGGTGCCATGGTGGGGGCAGAGGAATGGGGCTGCACTCGGGGGGTGCCGTGTCCGTGGGGCCATGTCCGTCAATGCCATGTCCATCGATGCTGTGTCCATGGGGGCCACGGCCATGCGTCCCTGTCCCTGTCCATGTGTCCCTGTGTCCCTGTCCCTGTGTCCGTGTGTCCCTCTCCATGTGTCCCTGTCCCTGTCCATGTGTCCGTGTGTCCCTGTCCGTGTGTCCCTGTGTCCCTGTGTCCCTGTGTCCCTGTCCGTGTGTCCGTGTGTCCGTGTTCATGTGTCCCTGTCCGTGTGTCCCTGTGTCCCTGTCCCTGTCCGTGTGTCGCTGTCCCTGTCCGTGTGTCCCTGTCCGTGTGTCCCTGTCCCTATGCCCCTGTCCCTGTGTCCCTGTCCATGTGTCCGTGTGTCCCTGTCCGTGTGTCCGTGTGTCCCTGTCCCTGTGTCCCTCTGTCCCTGTCCGTGTGTCCCTGCCCCTCTGTCTCTGTCCCTGTCCGTGTGTCTGTGTGTCCCTGTCCTTGCGTCCCTGTCCCTGTCTCTCTCTCTGTGTCCCTCTCCCTGTCCCTATGTCCTTGTGTCCCTGTGTCCTTGTGTCCCGTGTCCCTGTCCGTGTGTCCCTCCTGTCCCTGTGTCCCTGTCCCTGTCCCTATGTCCCTGTCCCTGTGTCCCTGTCCCTGTCCCTGTGTCCCTGTCCGTGTGTCCGGGCGCTGGCTGCAGTCCCTCTCTCCCCCGCCAGGTGGCGCTGTCGGGCCGCTCCCGTTCCCGCCCACCAGGGGGCAGCAGCGGCCGCGGCGGTGCAGCGTGGGCGCGCCTATACGGTACTTACGGTACTAGCGCTACATACGGTAGTGCGCACCCCAAACACGGCACAGGTGTGGGTGGCACACGGGGACAGAGGGGACGAGCCTGGGTGTGCTCAAGGACATACAGGTCACCTACATATACCTACATACGTGCACGGGGCCATCCAACTGGCACACATGCACATATGTGCATGCACAGGTGGCACATGCTGTGACCTCCCACCCCTGTGTCCCCACGGGGGGCTGGGTGTCCCCCCAACCCCAGGAATGGGGGCACAGAAGGTGCCACCATGTCCCCATGTCACAAGAGCCGTGCCTGGTGTGGGGTTTGTCCCCAACCCCACAGGGGATAACACACACAGGGACATTTCAGTAGAAAGTGAAGCTCCCCAGGTCAACAGAGAGTGAAAAACTTCCCCAAGAGCAGAGAGAAAGCGAGTGCAGGTTGGCTTCCGGCACCTGGCCCCGCAGCTGCCACAGCACCCAGCCCTGCAGAGGGAGCTGGGGACAGGGACAGGGGACAAGGCGCCCTGGCCTTCAGCCTGGCGCCCCAGCATCCTCCTCATCCCATAGAATGGCCCCGGAGAGGTCGTGGGCACTCATGGTGGGGTTTCATGGCTGGGATGGCGATGCCCAAATGTCAGGATTTGTGGGTTCCTCCCCCAGGACTCCCTTCCCCAGCTGCTGATGGGACAAGGAATGGGGTTCAAAGAATGGAGGAGCTGGTGCAGGTTTGGGCTGGACCAAATCATTCCAGCCCTGGATTGTGGTTTCCATCCCCAGCAAGGCAGGAGAAGCTGAATTCAGACCCTGGAGTGGGGAAACTGAGGCAGGGACAGTCACGGTGCTGGGGTTTGGGCAGGGGGTCCCCCAGCTTGGCCACCCCCAATCCTTGGACTGTGCAGCCACAGCCCCAGTGGGCTGGGAGGAGCACTGGGATGTACTGGGGGGACAACCCCTGTGTCCCCCATTCCCTGCAGAGCCCTGTAGGGATGTGGCTTGAGAGAGGAGATGGAGAGGCCCCTCCTCACCCCCCCCACTGCCCCTCACCTGGCACCTGCTCCGGGACGATGGAAACTGTGTGTCAGAGGAAATGGGGGGGACACCCAGCTGTCCCCCCCGCGGGGTCTGTGCTGAGCCCGACCTACCCTGTCCCCCTGCACAGCTGGGATGAGCTGGGCCAGGCTCAGCCCATCCCCAAGGGGTGGGTTCCCAGCAGAGGGAGGGCACAGCCACTTTGTCCCCCATTTTGCTGCCTGGCACATCATGTCCTGCTTAAACCCCATCCAAAGACCCCCAGGACTGACCAGATTGGGGGTCCCTCTCCCCAAACCCCAGTGCTGACACTGTGCCTGCCCCAGTTTCCCCACTCAGGGCCTGAAAAGTGGCTTCCCATCTCACACTGGGGCTGGAAAGACACAAATCCAGGAATGGGGTGGTGCAGCCTGAACCTCCACCAGCATCCCAAAGCTATGAGGATGCTCGAATCCCATTCCAAGAAATCGGGGTGGCAGAGGCTGGATGAGTGGGGAGGTCAGGGAGGGGATGCTGGTGGGATATTTATACCAGGGGGAGGGAGGGAGGGATCTGTGGGGCTTCTTCACCGAGTGAAGAAAATAACAATTCGGGCAGGTTTGAAAAGCGCCGAAACCACGACAGGAAACCCAAATTGTACAAATGCAGATGTGAGTGGAAAAAGCTCTTGAGCTGGTGGCTCCGGCTTTCACCTCTGCTAAAAATAAACCTGCCTTATTAGGGGCCGATGGGGGCCAAGATAAAACATCTCTCCCCCCTCCCAACCATGTTTTTCCATGGGGGGGTTTGTTCCGTGCCATGCCGAGGGATGTGGGTTTCTGGGGCTAGTGGGGATGAGTGGTTGGGCCAGAGGCTCGTGCTGGGTTTCGGGGAGGATCTGAGGGGTTCTAGGGTGTTGGAGAGGGGGTGCCAGGTTTTCGGGGTGAGGGGTTGGTGGGGCTGGTGTGATTTGGGGCTGGGCAGTGCAGGGTGGGGGCTGTGATGAGCTGTAACCGTCCCTGGGTGTAACGAGGCACCCTGGCAAAGCCACATCCTGCAGCGTGGCAGGACCTGGGGGGAGGAATTTGGGGGGCTGAGAAAGGGAGGGATCTTGGGGGAACAGCAAAACCCCTCCTGGGACCTGCACATCCCCACAAAACCCTGACTGGGCTCCTCTTCCCCCGAGAGTTTCCCCTCTCCAACCTGGAGCCCCCCACGTGTTGGGGGGCTGTGGGGAGGGCGGTGCCAGGTTTGGGTGCCCTCTGTCCCCCCCCGCGCCGCACCCCGGCCCCGGGAGGATATCGTGGGAGGCAGGAGGTGCCTCACTTGTCACCCCAGCGGTGGCAGCGGGGCCCGGGCTGCTCTGAGTCACCCCAGTGTCCCCACACCTGCAGCGGCCGCGGGGGGAGGGAGCAGGGATGCTCACACCTGCAGCCTTCACACCCTCCAGCCCCATCCTCCTCCTCCTCCTCCTCCCTTTGTAGGGGAAATGATGGATGCAGTTTGGAGAGGGAAGAATCAAAGGCGTGGAGGGAGAAGGGGGCGGGGATGAGCTCCAAATTGGGGATGCACCCACAGTGGTGGCACAGCACCCGCATGTCCCCATGGACCCCCCGGGGTTGGGGGGGTCACCCCTTGGGGTGACACCAGGGTGTGATGCTCCAGCCCCCCCCAAACACTGGGGATGCCCCAAAAGGTCCAGAGGGGAAGGGATTAAGACCCCCCAGCGGTGCGGATGGGACAGGAGGGGGCTGCTGTGGGGTCAGGCCTGGGGAGGGGAAGGGGGGAGCTCCGGCCGGCCTTGGGGGGAGGCCGTGAGAACGGCGGCCGGGGCCGGGGGGGCAGCGCAGGAAGCGCCGGGGGGGCGGCCGCTCCCGGCTCCCCCAGATGTGCCCGTGAGATAGGACGGCAGGAAGCAGCTGCGGGGAATCCCGGCGCTGGGAACAGCGGCTGCCGCCCGCCCGACGCCCCCCGGGCCGGCCGGACCCCCGGCCCCGCCGCCTCCTCCCCCCCGTCCTCCTCCTCCTCCTCCCCGGGTACCAGCCGGGGATGCTCCGAGCGCTCCCGCCTGTCCCCGGCGGGGAGATGGGGGTGCCCAGGGTTTGCCCTGAAGGAGCCCTCCTGGGAATACGTGGCTCCCTCTGGCTCTGACAGCGCTGAGGGGGATGGAGATGGATTCGTGGCTCTGCTCCTGGCTGGGCTTTAGATGGGTGGGGGGAAACTGAGGCACAGGCCGTGGCTGAGCAGCTTGGCCATGGTTAAAGTCATCGCCCCGCTCCAGAGGGATGGGAGCGCTCCCCTCCCTCCTCCCCTGGATGCTCTGGAACACGGCAATGCCTCCCTGTGATCACTCTGACCCTGACGACAACCAGCAGTGCTGGGCGCTGCCTCCAGGCTCGCTTGGGGTGGGACACACTGTCCCTGCCTCGGGCACGGGGCCGAGGGGGGTCCCTGGGACTAATCCCCTGCACAAACAGCCACACATTCCCCAGGGCTGGATCCGGTCTCCTGGTGACAGGGCTCGGGGGAGGGGGGGCTCACTGCCCCTTTTTGGGTGCCTATTCCCAGCAGTGCCTCTCCTGGGTGCCCCCAGATTTCTCCCCCCCATTTCCCTGTGTATCCAGCCCCTTTCACGGCCCATTCCAGAGCCTCTGTCTGGCTCTGGTGGCTGGTCCCTGTGGTGGGTGAGGGGGGAAACTGAGGTACAGAGAAGGCAGGTGTTTGGGCCAGGCTCCTTCCAGCAGCTGCAGACCCTGATGTTCACCCAGATCTGCCAGCTCCAATCTATAAGCCCCATTTATCCCAAAACACCCCAAATCTGAGACATCACAGCTCAGGATAGGGGTGGCACTGCAGCCACGGGGACCCCAGGGAGGGTTTGCCAAACCACGCTGGGGCTTTTTGGCACCTTGTCCATGTGACCAGTGGCCACAGCAGGACCACGATGTCCATCCCTGCCCGTCCCTGCCCATCCCAGGCTCGGCCCATCTGGGAACACTCAGCCCCTGCACAAATCGGGGTGTCAGGAGAGCTGGCACCTGGGTAGGAGGGGGATCACCAAAGGTCACCATGTGGCACAGCCCAGCCTGGCCCTGGGCTGCCTCCCCGAGCCAGACACAGCCCTGGGGAAGGTGGGAAGGGGATCCCAGACCCCATTAAAGAAGCCAGAATCCCTTCTTCCCCTTGAGCATCTGGATTTCTTCTCCGGCACCAGAACTCCCTGGGATCGCTGCCATGCCATGCCATGCCATGTGGGTGTCCAGGCTGGGGGCTTGGCTTGAAGCATCTCCAAAGATCAATGAATTAAAGTCATCTCTGAGCTCTTGCTCCCACGTCATGCCAAGCCAGAGCACAGCCAGCCAGGCTCCCCCAGCTTCCCTTGCTCCTGAAGGATCCTGAGGGTCTCTGAAGATCCCAGGGAGATGGGATTTATACCCCAGCCCCTTTTGAAAGCGAATCCAGATGACCCCTGGGGACGAGCCCTTCCCTTTGTAGCTGCCTTGGGCGCTCTGCCACGTCTCTGTTCCTCCCCTCTCCCGTCCAAATCCCTTCCCTGCAGCCAGCCCTTCCAGGCAGCCTCCAGCTTCCAAAACACCACAAATTCCCCCCAAAACGCTGGTGTTGTCCCCCCAGGACACCAAGGACCCCCACGCTCGCCCTCCCTACCCCGCAGCAGCCCGGCTGAATCCGGCCCTGTCCACTCCACGTTCCATCCCTCACATCCTGCCACCTGTACCGACTTATTTCAGGAAAAAAAATAAATATATCAAACCAAACCCAAGCCCAAGGGGGGCGTTTTTTTTTTTGTGTGTGTGGGTGCAGCTGCTTTTGACCCCCCCTCTGAGCCACAGGGACCTCCACAGGTATTTGCAGCATGGGCAGATCCCATGGGATTAACGACCTATTCCAGGGAAAGGGGGAAAGGTCGGGGGGGACACGGTCATCCCCCCGGGGCACTTGGGGAGGCTTTGTAGCGTTTCGGGGGGCTCGCCGAGGTGGATAATCCCGGCTCCCGCTTCTTCTCCTCCTCCTTTTAGCTTTTCTTTTAATAAAACACCCGGTGTGGGCCCTTTTCACCATGAAATCATCGCGCTCCGGAGCATTCCCGCTCCCTTCCTCCCCCCCCTTTTCCCTCCTCCACGCCAAAAAATCCGCTCCCCTCAAGGAGGACACCCCAAACCCGGCGCTGAGGGGGCGACAGCACCCTAAAAACGACACCCACAAAAATAAAGCGACGCACCCGGAGGGGGGAGAAGGGGGGGAGGCAGCACCAAGTCGGGGTGACCCCACAGAAACATCCCCTCTCTCCCAACCCTTTGCACACTCGGGGTACGCCAGGATCGCGCTGAATCCCCCCGGAATTTGGCCGTGGCGGTGGTTTGGGGGTGGTTTGAGGGGGGGGTTGTTGCGGGAAGGAGGGGGGGGAGGTTGCCTTGGCCACGCATCCCTGTGTGAATGCATGACGTGCGCAGGGCTGGCGCCAGGCTGTCTGGGGCCGGGAGTTAGATCAACACAGCTGGAGGGCCCGGGCCACAGCTGGGCAAAGGCAGCGGGTCCCGCCGCCCAGGCAGGGCCTGTGGGAACCGCCGCCAACAAAACCCCCCTGCAAACAAAAGCTCCCCCCCCAGCCTTTGAGCTCCCCCCCCCCCCAAATCCCTTGGGAAATAATGGGGGGGGGTATGGGAATAAGCGGGGGTTGCGCGATGGTGTTTTGGGGGTTGGAAGGGGAAGGGGGGGCGTTCGACTCGTTAAAAAGCGTTTTGAAATGTGTTGCGAACATTTTTGGAATTTTTGTTAATTTCGCTTGAGTTTTCACGTTTATTTCTTTTTAATTTTTTTTTTTTTTAAAAAAAAGTTTCATTTTGATTTGTTCTTGTTTTTTAGGGGGCTCTGGGTTGTTGGCTCTTGCTCTCGAACAGGTTAATGAGGGTAATTATGCCTCTTCCCAAGCTGCCACCCTTCACACGGAGGCGATTTCCCAGGAAATTCTTAACGAGGTAGGGCGGGGGGGGGGGGGGGAAAAGAAAAAAAAACC
>JAWWMP010000063.1:6273957-6303775 GCA_035047865.1 Dendrocincla tyrannina | reverse complement strand
TATGTGCACTCACACACGTGGATACAGACACACACATGTGTACATATGCACACACCCAAGTGCACTCACACACGTGGATACAGACACACACACATGTGTACATATGCACACACCCAAGTGCACTCACACACGTGGATACAGACACACACACGGATACAGACACTCACACATGTACATATGCACACACCTATGTGCACTCACACACGTGGATACAGACACACACATGTGTACATATGCACACACCCAAGTGCACTCACACACGTGGCTACACTGCCACACGTGTCTATACACACATGTGTGCGTGTATGCATGTCTGCCTATGTTTTTTTGCCCACGTGCACTTACATATGTGCCTACAGACACTGACATATGTGCCTGCACATATACATGTGTGCATGTATGCACACACACCCATGTGCACTGACACGTATGTCTGTAGTGACACACATGCCTACAGACATGGACACACCTGCCTGTGCTCACTTACACACGTGTGCACATTTCATGCATGTCTGTGTGCATTGCCACGTGTGCCTAAAGACCCTGACACTGGTGTTTATGCACACTCACACGTGTGTACTTGTATGCACATGTGCCTGTGTACATTTACACACACGTGTGTACTTACAGACACACCTACATTGACATATGTGTCTGTGCACACACATCATGCGTGCCTATGTGCATATAGACATAGAGACACTGACACACGTGTCTGTGCACTCATACACATATGTACATGTGCACACACGACTACATGCATTTACACACACCTATATGCACTTACACATATGTCTACACTGACACACGCGTGTGCACACACCCGTGTGCACTTACACACGTGTCTGCAGACAATTACACATGGATGCATGTTTGCACACACGCCCGTGTGCCCTTTTTCACACACATGCAGGCACCCATTCCCCGGTGATCACACACACACATGCACGCTCTGGCAGACACACGTGTGCACCCACACACCTCCAACAAGGCACCAGCCACACCTGTGCCCCTCCAAGACGTGCACACACATGTCCCATGGGCAGTGACACACATGGGCACCCCCTGGGCAGAGGCACACGCATGCACACACGTGTGCCCACCTGCACACCCCGATGCAGCCAGCACGGCCACACGGCCACACGCACAGCATCCCAAATCCAGCCGTGAGCCCCCCCTGTGCCTCAGCCCGCCCTCCGGGCACCAGGAGCCGCTCCCAGCCCTCTCCTTCGGGTGCACCCTGAAGCCCCTCCAGCTCCTCCCGTCCCAGTGACCGTGTCAGGGGTCGGATCCCGGCCTGTCCCCGTGGGTGGGGTGAGTGGGTGCCCCCATCCTGCCTGGCACTGGGTGTTCCCGACGCGCTGCTCGCACCTCTCCCTGCTCCAGTTCCCACGCCAGCGCTGAGTGGGGAAACTGAGGCACGCTCAGGATTTCCAGTGTGGGAAGGGTGTTCCCACCACCCAGCTCCCCCACCACCCTTCCAGACCCCCCAAATTTCCTCTGGCACCCTCCACTCGGAGGTTGTGAATTGCCAGGCCGGGAGGGATCATCCTGCAAACCAAACTGGAGGGGGCTGGGGGGGCTCAGCACCCCTTTGGCCGGAGCTCCTGACAGTGCTGGGGGATTCCAGGGGGCTATTCCTGCCCTCTCCCCACCCCTCTGGAGACCACCAGGTGTCCTGGCAGCCACTCTGCATGTTCCTTCCCCTTCCCTTCCCACGGGTGACATCGGGGCTCTGTCCCCCGGGGGGATCGGGGGCTTCCCTCACGCCCCAAAATCCGCCGGGGGCGAGGACTCCATCTCTGTGTCCGTGTGCTCCAGTGTCCCTCCATGCCGTGTCCATCCGTCCCTGCATCCCTCCATCCCACCGTACCGGGGCAGCCGGGGCGATGCGGGCGCCGCAGTCACGGCTCGCTGCTGCCGTCTCCAGGGCATGGGAGGAAGAGCCCGGCTCACCGGGAAGGACCGGCTCCTACGCTAGTGTTCCCCTCGGGAAGAACCGGCACCTTCCCCGGTGTCCCCCGGGCAGGACCGGGACCCTCCCCCGGTGTCCCCCCGGGAAGGACCGGGACCCACTCCAGTGCCTTCCCCGGGAAGAATCGGGATCTTCTCTGCTTCCCTCATCCATCAAGGACTGGGACATCCTCTGGTGTCCTCCCAGGAAGGACCGGGACCTCCTCTATTGCCCCCCCTGCAAGGACTGGGACCCACTCCAGTGCCTTCTCTTGGAAGAATCGGGACCTCCTACGATTCCTCCCCAGGGCAAGTTCCAGGATCAACTCCAGCGCCTGCCTCGGGAAGGACCTGGAGTGTCTTCAGTGTCCCCATCGGAAGGACCAGGACCTCCTCCCCTTGCAGCCCCTCTCTCATGGGAATATTCCTGGGGACAGAATATTGGGGGAAATGGCCTCATTTGGGGTCCATAGTGCAGCTTCAGCCCTCTGCTCCTGGAACATCCTCCTCCTCCTCCTTGTGGTCTCCCTCACAGTGGGGTCCCTGATCCCTAAGCTAAATATCCAGAAGATTTTCCAGATCCTGAGGTAAGCCAGGGCAGGGGGGGTCATACCCCAAAGCCTCTCGTGACCCCATCTTGGTCTGGGCAGAGTTTGAGTGGTCCAGTCGTGGTTCCTCCTTCCCACGTGCTGGATCTGCACTGGGAAAGGCTCTTCATCATCACCTCCTCACCTTGGTTTGGGGGTGCAGACCTTCCCCAGACCCTCAGGGGAGAGGCCATGAGGGGACTGAAGTCTCCTGGCTCCTTCCCCCACCATGGCCAGTGCAGTGATGGGATGTCTGGCCTTGCCCCAGGGTGAGGAGGCTGGTCAAGGGGCTGGCTGGGATGCTTCAGGCCACCCTCAAGGTCATCCTGGACCTCTGGAACATCAGGAAATGAGATGGTCCGTAAGGCCCCTTTCAATCCAAACCCCTCTGGCTTGGAGGGTGGAATCTGGTGGCTGTCACCCTTCTGGACACACAGGCCCTCCCCAGTGTCCCTGTCCCAAGGGAACCAGCCCAAGGCAGCCGAGTGACATGGATTTATCCACCCTGCTGGGCATGGCTTTGTCTTTGTGCACTGAGATGGAGATGGCAGTTGCCTTCTTCCTGCAGGGGGGAAGATGAAGGTCTGGGTGGGTTGAGCTGCCAAGCTCAGCCTAACTCCTGGCAGAGGACACGGTGCCCAGCCGAGGTGGCATCGCTGCTGCCAGGCCTTTTGTTCTGCCTCAAAGCCCCTGCACGGTGGGAGACAAATGTCTGCCCTGGATCGGATGCTCCTGGCACGTTCTTGGGTGTCCCTTCCAGCTGAGTTGGAGTCTGGAGGTCTGGAGTCCATCCTCGTCCACAACAGGGGCCGTGCATGGCGTGAGTGTGTCTGTCTGTCTGTCTGTCTTCCAGGAGGCTTCTTTGCAAGGAAGTCCATCTCTGTGCACCCCCATCCCAGATCTGGACATGCTGGAGAGGAGAGCAGTGGAGAGGAATGAATGGATGGAGGCAACCAGGTGACGGAGGGGAACCAGATGCTGAAGAGGAATCAGGTGGTGGAGAGAATCCATCTGCTGTGGCTCAGTGGCTCCAGCAGGATTAAACCCTGGCTCATCTCACTGGCTGTGATGACCTTTTATTGGTAAGTCTTGGCGTTGTCCTCACTCAGGGGTTTGTCATTGCCTCAGTGAGTTCTGTCACTGCTGCACCCTGAAATACCACGTGGACCAAAGTGGGGGCCCTTCACCCGCTCTTTGTCCCTCCCCTTTGCCAGAAAGGCCTGGTGCACTCCAAGGACACATGGCAGGGACACAGAGGGGACAGTGGGTGGCAGGTTGGGTGAACGTCTATGAGTGAACCAGGGGCCAAATCTGCTCATGCTGAGCCGTCCTGAGGTCCCTGTGCCCCCAAACAGCACTGAGCCCTGCCTGTGGGGTGGGGGGTGCCAAACAGCCTCTGGCTGGTGGACCCCAAAATGTTTTGTCTCCCAAATTGATGCAGCCCCCTCTCCCCCACCCCAGGGTGCTGCAGCTGGGGATGTGAAGGGGGAGGGTGATGGGAAACGGGGGGATGAGGGTGGGGAGATGTGGAGGAGGTGATGAGGATTGGGGAGTGATGGGAAATGGGGGGGATGACAGGAATGGTGGGACAATGGGGATGTGGGGGATGATTGGGATGGGGACCGGGGAAGGTGGGAATGAGGGGACGATGGGGAAGAGGGGGTGATGATGAGGCTGGGAGGGGTCACAGCCCCCAACCTGAAACCTCGGGTGGGGCAGGGTGCCCTTTAATAAACAAATGACAAAAAAATGAATCCTAGTCACGATGCCCAAACTCAGTGACCCTCTATCCCCATCCCAAGCCCCCGCCTCATGCTCTGAGGTGGCCCTAATGAGGCCACGACCCCCTGATTCCCATATAAGACCCCCCTCCCTTTCCCCCCCTGCGCGGCCCCTTTAAGGCCCCTCCCGGCGCGGGGAGGGGGGCGTGGCCACGGCGGCGCCAGCCAATCAGCGCGCGGCGTTTTCCGCGGGAAATCCGAATTTCGCGGGACGGGTTTTTGGCGCTTAAAAAAAAAAAAAAACCGGAAAAAAAAAAAAAAGGAGAAAGAAAAAAGAAAAAGAGAGAGAAAAGAAAAGGAACGCTCGGGGCCCGGCGCGATCGGCTGGGAGCGCAGCCGGGCGCGGGGGGTCCCGGCACAGGTCGGGGTGGCGCCCTGGCCCCAGCACGGCCGATTTTTGGGGCCAAAAGCGCTTTTTTCCGCCGGTTTTGGCGGCATCCCCGCCGCGTTGCTTCCCTGCGCGTTTTTCGGGGGGGTTTTGGGGACGGGCCCCCCTCTCCCCGCTCCCCCAAAATGCCCCGGCTGAGATCGTGACCCGCCGCCCGGTGCGGAACCGCGGGGCGCTCCTGCCCCCTCCCCCGGGCCGGGCTTCTCGGAAAGGACTTTGCAATGCTGCGGCTCCCCAGGGGAGTGTCCCCCGCCCCGGGCAAGGGGGGCACCGCCCTCCCGGCCCCCCCTCCCCACCGCCACCCGAAGAAGGGCATGTCGCTGATGGGCTCCTGCGAGCGGGGGGCTTCCAGCATGGGCAGCCCCCCGTTATCCAGCGGCTGCCTCACCCAGCTCTACACTCCGGCGGCTGTCAGCGTGCCCAGCACCCGGAGAGGGTGTTTCTATGACACCCCGCAGGGCCCCGAGCTCAGGACCCCCTGCTCAGCCCCGGCGGGACGGCTGCCGGTAAGGTGTCTGCCCCCCATCCCCTCCCCGGGCATCGCTTGGGGGGCGTGCAGGGTGGGGAGCAGGGGGTGGGGGACCCCAGCGCGTACAGCCCCCCTCCCTTCCAAATTTTGGGCGTATAGCGGGGTCTGCGTTCCCCCGAGGTGTCTTTTTGGGGTGGGGGAGGGCGAGGTCTGAAATCAGAAGTCTCAGTGAAATGGCTCAGATGTTTCTCAACTTCCCCTCGCCCCTGCCTGCCCGCGGCTCCGGCTTCCGCTTTTCGGCCTTTTTTCGGCCCTTTTCCCTTTCTCCAGCTTGCGAAAACGCCGGGTTGTGCCCCAAAACCCACGCAGGATTCCCAGGCGCTTTGCGAGCCGCTTTCCACGGCGGGGAAGGGCGGGCTGGGTGCAGGCAGAGCCCCTGCCTGCTGCGGGTGGGGGGCACCGGCCCTGCCCTCGGGGTGTCCCCTCTTGGGGGCTGTGACCCCCGGGGTGGGGCGACACGGGGCTGGGGTGGTTCAGCATCGCTGCCCAGCCTTGGTTCCGGCCCGTGGGTACAGCAGGGCTTGCAAGGACTGGGGTTTTTTTTGGGGGTCCCATCCTCCAGGGGTCACCCCAAGGCTTTCACAGGGACCCCGTTGCCGGGAGCTGTGTAGGGGGTCGCTGTCCCATGTCCCTGTGACCAAGTCCCTAAGGGGGTCACGGCTGTTGCTTGCCGAGCCCAACACCCTAAACAGGGAAGCTGAGGCACAGGTCGGGCGCTGGCCCCGTGCCCCGTTTTGGTGGCTCTGGCCAGCCTGTCCTTCCTCCCGGAGGGCCCCTGCAGAGCCCCCGGCCCCATCAGCCCTGCTGGCAGCTGGCATTTAATTCCTGCCCGCCCCAGCCTGGGCGCAGATCCAGCCCTCACTGTGAGCCTCTGTTCTCCCTCGGTCCTGGGAGGGATCCCAGGCCCCGCTCGCTCCGGTTTAGTTTTTTCAAGGCTTGATTTATTTATTTATTCCCCCCCCTCTCCCCAGTCCCTGATGCTCGGTGCCAGCTGGGGACATGGCCACTGCTGGGGGGAGAGGAGGTGTCTTTGCTCCCCGCTTTGTGCCATGGCTGGAGGGTTGGATGGGGCCATTGCAAGCCCCATCCCGGGGGGCTCCGAGACCACCTGTCTCCCCTCTGGCCCCTTTGTCTCTGAACCGTGTGAGATGCCACATCCTGCACTGCCAGGGGCTGTTGTTTGAGGAGGCGCCATCGGTGCTGCCCCCTCCCCTAAAATCACCCCACAAATCATCCCACCCTATCACTGTGGAGCTGGTTTTGGGCTTAACGGCCCCTTTGGCATCATCATCATCATCATCATCATCACCCATGCTGGGAAATGCTCCGGGTGCTCTCGCTGTCCCCTGAACGGGGTCTCGGAGGGCTTGTGGGACACCCGGGGACATGAAATGCTTGTCCTCAAGTGACATTTGGGATCAAGAAGTTTTGGGCTAATGGCCTCTTTGTCATCACCATCATCATCATTATCACGCACACCAGGAGATGCTCAAGGTGTTCCTACCCACATCTGTCCCCTCAACAGGGTCTGAGGGGCTCATGTGACACATGGGGACATGCCATGCTCCTGCGTCCCCCTTGGTGGCTTGCAAGTGGGTTCCCCTTTGTCCCCACCCCATTCCCTGCTACCATTATCCCATTGCCGGCACTGGAGATCCCTTTTCCAGCGCCGGTGCAGCACTCGCAGCCCTGACAGCTGGGGTTCCTGCCCCACACACCCCGTTTATGGCACAACCTTTGTGTGCAGAGCCGAGGCAATCAGATAATGAGCGTTTCCTCCCAATTCCTGAGCAGGGCAATTGTGGCCGCTCCCACCCGGCACCGGCTTTGTGCCACATGAACGAGCCGGAGTCACCTGGAGGAGCCCATCACCCCTCGGGAAAGCAGGATGGGTTGTCTCTCATGCTCCAAAAAACCCTTAATTTTCATAGACTCTCCGATTTGAGGGGTCTGGAGTAGGAAAATGTGTTTTCCTCCATGGAAAATGGGTATTCTGGAGTGTTTTTAGCCCATGCCAATGCCATGCCGAGTGTTTGAGGTCTTTTACAGGGGCTGTGGGGTCTCTGTAGGAGCTCAGGGCTGTCCAGGAGCACCAGGGACAGGGGTGTCTGTGCCATGGGGTCCCGGCTCTCCCTGCCTGCTCCGTGCCAGGACAAGGGTGTCCAGAGTCCACCGTGGTTTCGGTATGACCTGGCAGGGCCGAGCCACCCGTGCAAAGAGCACCCGAGGGTGGCAGCCCCTGTGGGTGCTGGGTTGGTGGGAGAACCTGCTCAGCAGCGCCCCAGATTCCATGGGGGTGACACAGCATGATCCTTGACCCCATCAAGGGCTTTTCTGCACGGGCAGAAGGGGGGGATTTGGGGGATGGGTGGAGAGGTGGTTATTCTCCCTTTAGAAGGGCTTCTTTTTGGATGTGGCTTTTACAGCCTCCAGCTCCTCTCCACTGGGGAATGTCTCCTGGGATGGGGATGCTGCCTGCACCCCGGGGTGGGGGTTACTGCCTTCCTCCCCAGCGCAGGGTGGTCCCCCCATCACCTCTCCCTCCCCCTGTCCACAGTGGGGCTGAAAGCCCCTCTGACTCCCCCAAATCGGGGGGTTCTGCATCCCCCTGTCCCCCATAGTGCCCCACTAGCCCTGAAACCCCCCAAGGCAATGGGGGCTGCACCTGGGGGGGTCTGACACAACAACCCCGTGGCATGAGCAGCATCCTGATGCTGGGGTGCCCCGTGGGCCCCCGCCAGCCCTGGGTGCCCATCCCCAAATGCTGCGTTCCCACGCCCCCGTGGGGGCGGTGGGGCTGGCAAAGCGGGGGGAAACGGGGAGGGGGAGCCCCATAAAGGGCTGGGCAGGGCCCGGGCAAGCCCGGGGAAGGCAGCAGGCGCTGTTGAAAGGGAGGGTTGGCAGGAGGAGCCCCCCGGGGCTGAGGGATGCTCTGATGCTTGGGCTGGGTGCAGGGTGTAGCCCCTGGCGCCAGGGCTGGGCCGAGGGCTGCTTGGCAGGCAGAGCTGGCGGGGGGCCCAGCCTGCCCCCCCCCACACCCCCACCCCCCACTGCTGCTTTACAGTCCCCCAAATTTTGGGGTCGAGCTTCATTTCCCACCCCCAACCATCCTGTCGGGGTGTCCCCACATCCTGGGCTGTCATACTGGGGGCTGGTGAATGGTGTGCTGGGTGGGGGTCCCGCCGTGCCCTGGTGGGGGGTGTCTTTTTTAGGTTTGGTCGCTGCCCCCCCACCTGCTCTGGATCATCCCACCCTCCCCAGTGCTGGCAGGGTGCTGGGAGCCCCTCGCTGTGCCCCGCTCAGCTGTCGTGTGCCTAATCCTGCCCGGCTGCAGGGGGTGGCAGCTGGGGCACAGGAGGGACCCCCTTGTCCATTGTCCCTTGCTGGGACGCTCAGGGTCCTGTCCCTGCCTGAGCCCAAACTGCACATGGGGCAGCAGGGCTCCCTTTTTCTCCCCTCCTGCACAAGGGGAGGGGGAGACTTGGAATGCTTGGAGGTCTCTGGGAGCACCAGGACCTGCCGTGGGGCACTCCGTGCCTCAGTTTCCCCACGCCTTGGGCAGGGGGGGGCAGCTGAGCCCCCCCAGCAGCGATGGGAGCACAGGGTGGTGCTGCAAAGGGGAAGGGGGGGTCAGGGTGATGCCTCCCCCCTGTGCTGGCAGATGGATGGGGTCTGATCCGGGGCAGGTGTTTCCCATGCACTCAGCATTAACCCTTGGGGTGCCGGCAGCTCCGGGGCAGATCCGGGGGCACGGGCATGGGGATGCATTCACTGGGAAAAACCTGCTCGGGGAAGGGTGGGAGGGAACACATTCCCACAGGAGCTCGGGACCAACCTGGCTCCCTTAGGGGGGTGGAAAACAGCCCCCGGGCACCTCTCCCGCCGGCCCCCTCGGGTGGGAACACGCCGGGGTGCCCAACCCTTCCCCACAAAGTGGGGTGTGCTCCCCAGGGAGCGGCACGGAGCCGGCACAGGGACCTGGGAGCCATGAGGGATGTGCTGGGGGGGACCCTGTGGGACAGCCCAGCCTGGCAGCAGGTACTGGGGGAACAGGATGGGGCTGGGGGGACACTCTGGGGCAGCCCAGCCTGGGAGCAGGTACTGGGGGGAGATTGGGATGGGGCTGGGGCAGACCCTGTAGGACAGGGGGAACAGGATGGGGCTGGGGGGACACTGGGACAGCAGGTGCTGGGGGAAGGTTGGGATGGAGCTGGGGGGCTGCTTTCTGCTGCTGAGCCAAAATGTCCCCCCCAAAATCCCTCTGTGGGTATTTTGGGGCAGTGGGGCATCCTGGGGGCTCTGTTTGCTTTGGGAGTGGTTTGGTGACACCCCCCCCAGCTTCCCTCTGTATCCACTCTGCTGCACCCACCCTCTTTTCCCCGTGTCCCTTCTTCCCAAGTGCTGCTGGGGGGGGTCCCTTAGGGGGGGATTTCAGGGAGCTGCTTGCCCTGGCGAGGGGACACATGTGCAGGGATGTGTGTCCCCCCCCCTCCCAGGACCCAGCACCCAGCACCCCGCCTGAGCTCGCCCCAGTTCCCTTCCAGCTGGGTGCACGTGCCCGGGGCACCCACAGGTCCCGGGGGGGCTGAGCCCTGCTGGTCCCAGGTGTGCTGGTGGCAGCTGGGTGCCCTCGGCTGCCTCAGCCGTGACTGGGGCGGGAGGAGGGGGGTGTGAAACCCTGCACCCCAGAGAGCCAGCTGGCAGGGTGGGAGGGCCAGGATCCAGCTCCAGAGCTGCTCTTTTCCCAGGGCTCGGCCCCGTGGAGCCCTGCCAGGGCAAGGGGAAATCCCACTGGGTTCCTGGGGAGCTCTGGGGTGGGCAGGAAATCATGGGGGTGATGGGACACCCCCACCTCCTCCCCACCCAGTTCTGCTGGTGGCCCCTCATGCTGCCCTTTTCCAAAAAGGGGTTTTGCAGCTGGACGAGCCTCTTTCAGGAACCCCCCGCTGCAGGATGTGGCACCCAGGGCTTGGCTGCTGATCCAGGGGGAGCTCAAGGGTGTCTGGCTTGGGCCCAATGTGGGGTTTTCCCTCCTGCTCCAGGCCAAGAGGAAGCTGGACCTGGAGGGCCCCGAATTTCGCACGCCCAAGGGGAAGGGCCGGACGCTGGCACAGGTCCCCAGCCCCAGGAGTAAGTGGTGCTGGGTGAGATGGGACAGGGGGGAGCGGGGAGAGGGCCAGATCCCACTTCTGTCCCCTCTTAGAACCATGTCCCCTCTAGTACCACCCTGTGTCACCTACATGCCATGCTGAGGAGAGGACAGGGGACTCATGTCCAGCCCTGTGTCACTCCCATCCATACTAAGGAGAGGACAGGGAAGTCTCTTGTATCCAGTTTGGTGTCACCTCTGTCCTGTAGCCCTGGCTAAGGAGAGGACAGGGGTGTCTTTCATCTCCAACCCCATGTAACTTCTTTCCCACATCTCTTGGAAAGGAAAGGTCATGGTGGTCTCTCGTGTCCAGCCCCATGTCACCCCTGTCCCATGTCCCATGCTGAGGAGAGGATGGGGGGTCTCTTGTGTCCAGTCCTGTGTTACCTCCATCCCACATCCTGTGCTGTGGAGAGGATGGGGGGTCTCTTGTCCAACCCCATGTCACCTCCCTCCCAAATCCCAGACTAAGGAGAGGATGGGTGGTCTCTTGTCCAACCCCATGTCACCTCCCTCCCACATCCCAGACTAAGGAGAGGATTGGGGGGATCCTCTTTTTTCCCCACAGCCCCCAAGTCTCCTGGGGAGAAGACCCGCTACGACACCTCCCTGGGGCTGCTCACCAAGAAATTCATCCGCTTGCTGAACGAGTCCCCCGATGGTGTCGTGGACCTGAACCGTGCGGCCGAGGTGCTGGAGGTGCAGAAGCGCCGCATCTACGACATCACCAACGTGCTGGAGGGCATCCAGCTCATCCGCAAGAAGTCCAAGAACCACATCCAGTGGATGTAGGTGATGCTGGAGGGCTGGGCAAGGGACCTGGAGCTGGGACATCGGGGGGGACGGGTGGCTTGGGGGTGTGAAGGGTGTGCTGTGGTGTCACTCAGGTGCTGTCCTTGCTGGCAGGGGGACAGGGATCTTCGAGGACACGGCAGTGACAGTGAGGCAGCAGGTGCTGCGGGGGGAGCTGGCCGAGCTGGCGAGGACGGAGAGGGCACTGGAGCAGCTCGTGCAGGACTGTGCCCTGCAGCTCAGGCAGCTGGTGGAGGACGAGGCCAGCCAGAGATATCCTTGCTGGGGGAGATGGGAAGGAGGGCAGGGTCTTGGGGAACCCTCGGAGCCTCTTCTCCAGCTGGCTTCCCCTGGGCTTGGGATGTTTGGAGGGATGGGGGGTGATGTCCTGCATGCAGCCCCTCTTTTTCCTATACCTCGTCCCCGTCCACGCTGGCGTATGTCACCTACCAGGACCTCCGTGCCATCAGCAGCTTCCAGGAGCAGACAGTGATCGCTGTGAAGGCCCCTCCGGAGACACAGCTGGAGGTGCCAGACTTCAGCGAGGTGTGTGTGGGTGCTGCTGGATCCACAGCACCCTTGGTGGGTTCCTCTTGGGAACCAGCCCAGCCTGACCCTGGGTGGTTTTGGGGTTTCTCCGTGGGGCTGTTTGACCCTTTCCTGGTCCTTTAGGGGTTGCAATGTCCTGTGTGGACCCTCTCCGGGTTGGGGGCAGTGGGGTAGGATCTGTGAAACTTTTGGGGTGCCCCCCTGAGCCTTGCTGTGTCCCCCCAGGACACCTTCCAGCTCCACCTGAAGAGCACCAATGGCCCCATCGAGGTGTACCTCTGCCCGGAGGAGATCACAGAGGAGAGCCCCACCAAGGACCACCCTGTCCCCTACACCACCACCTCCCCACGGGACCACACCATACCCCTTTCCCCACCAAACAGCTCCAGACCAGCCCTACAGCCACCCCACGCCACCCCCCAGGGCTGGGGGGGCACAGGAACCCCTTCCTCCCCCTCCTCTCTGCCTCTCGCCATCCCAGGGGGGCCCAGCTCGCTGCTGGAGGTGGAGCCCGGGCTCCTGGGCTCACCTGCCCACCTCCTGCAGCAGACAGAGGACCAGCTGCCCTGCACCCCCTCCCACCTGGACTTGGGACCCTTCGTGGCCTTCTCTCCCCCCCTGGAACAGGACGATTATCTCTGGGGGCTCGAGGGCGAGGGTGTCACTGACCTCTTCGACGCCTACGACCTGGGGGACCTGCTGAAGCCCTGAGTGTCCCCCCAGGCCCCATTGCCTTTGTCCCCTCTGGTCACTTGTGTCCTGAGCACGTGGGGTCTCTGTGGGGTGGCTGGAGAGAGTGGGGTGTGTTGGGCAGCGCTGGGTTTTCTGAGGGTGGTGGTGGGGGGCTTGTGTTGCCCACCCTGTGTGGATTGTCCTCACTGTCCTGGGTTGGGTGTCACCTGGGGCTGTGTTGGTGCCAGAGAGCGCCCTGGGATCCATCCAGGTCCCATCCCAGAGCCCTCCCAAAAAACTCTGGGGTGCCAGTGCTGATGCTTCCCACCATAATCCCCCAGTGCTGGAGGAGTGGGGGTGCCTTTGGGTGCCCCAGGTGGGTTAGGACCACCGCTGGGTGGCGGAGAAATCCCTGCCCAGAATGGGCTGTGTCCTGTGTTCCAGTTGCTCCCCAGTTAAACTGGTTCTTCGGGGTCATGACAGGTTATTTCCAGCAGCATTTACTCCCCCCCCAGCTGGAATATCCTTAAAAAAACATTTAGAGGGGAAAGCTGAAGTCACCTTTGGGTGATGAGAAGATGAAGCTCATGAGGCTCCAGCAAATCCCTGGCCAGGAGGGCCATTCCCTGGGGAGCTGCAGCCCCTCTCCCCCAGGTCCATACAAGCTCCTTCCAGCCTCTTGGAGCTATTGGTGCTGGGATTCTTGAAACTGGAGTGTACTGGGAGGAGGTGGTGACCTGCAGAGAGGGGCTTGGGAAGCAGCATGGGAAAAGCCCTGGGATACAGGGCTGGGTACAGCTTTTAATCATGCTATTCCTTGCAAAATACTCATAATTATTGCACTGTATTTATCCGGGCCCCCCCTTTGGTGTGGGGCTGGTGTGGGTCGGGGAGGGTTTGGATTTGTCAGTGGGTGTATTTAAGTTGTCCTTCCTTGAGTTTTTGGTGCTCCTGCAGTTTGGCTTGGAGGTGGTGTGGGTGAGAGTGTGTTTTGGCCTGGAAAAACTTGTGGCACTTGAGGTTTTCTGCCCGGGAGGGGTTGAAATAAAATAAAATTTTGAAGTTTGTAAGGGGCTGTTTTCCTCTAAGCAGCAAAATGCTGGAGCAGTTTGGCAGGAGAGGGCTGTTGGGCTGTTTTTGCTCCTGTTTTCAGTATAAAAAACCCATTTTGGGGCTTTTTTACTGGCCAGCCTTCTCTGGAGGCACTGGTGGAGAAGGGGGTTGAGGTGAAGCCGTGAAAACAAGTCTGACCTGCTCTGATCGGTGACTTCCAGCCCAAATCCAGCTGGGATGAGCCTTCCTGTGAGCTGGAGCCCCTTGAACCAGAAGCCTGGGAAAAGCCCCAGGGATGGGGATCAGGTCCCTGTGGATCCTGAGGCTCGTGCACCTGGATTTCAAGGCAGGTTTGGGGGTTGCACAGGAAGATCCTGGGGGAGCTGTGCCCACAGAGGGTCCTCCCCCAGGGTGCTGCCTGTCCTGGGGGTGCCAACAGTGCTGGTGTCACCAGTGATCAATGGTACCAGGTGATGGTGGTACCTGATGCCCCGTGGGACCCAGTGATGCCCAGTAATACCTGGGGACTCTTGCTGGTACGTGATGCCCACTGGTACCTGATGCCCAGTGGTACCCACTGATGTCTGGTGGTACCTGAGCTCGTGGCACATGTTGCATAGTGAGGTGGAGGAAGAGGAGGAGGAAGAAGAAGAGGAGAGCCCTGGGCCAGGTGAACTGGGCAAGGGGCACAGAGTGCTGTAGACACGACGCTGTCCCCATGTCCCTGTCCCCATGTCCCCGTCCCCATGTCCCCATCCCCCGTGGCGCTGCGTGTCCCGCAGGAGCTCGGGGGAGTCCCCAAGCCTTGTGGCCCCCCCGCAGTCCCCGGGCCGGCCAGGAGATGGCAGGGCCACCCCAGCCAAGGGGCTGCTCCGGCCCCAAGCCCGAAGGGGAAGCGAGGGTCGGAGGGTGCCTGTCTGATGGGGGGGTCTTACCCGTGGGGAGCCCCCAAATCGCTCCTGCTCCCGTCCTGCCTGAGCTGCAGCCTCTTAACCCTGTGTGTGCCGGGGGAGATGTCCCGGGAGCTCAGCAGATGCTGGTCCTCCTCAAATTAGGGTGGCACCCCCAAACCGTGGGCACCCCCAAGCTGTGGGCAGCCCTCCTTGCAGGTGCCTGGAGGATGGAATCTTTAAAGCACGGCTATTCATCCAAGGCCTGTGGTGGCTCTTTGCACACCCCAGTCCCCCCAGCACCCCAGTGACACCCAGTTAGAGCAGGGCTTGGGACTGTCCCTGCTTAGGCACAGACCTAAATTTTACTGAGCCCCAGTCCTGGCTCAGTAAGGGGGTCGAGGGTCTGTCACCCCCTGGTCTACCGTGGTGAGGGGTGCGAGGGGCATGGATGGGGCCACAAAGCACCCTCATACCCATGTTGGCCTCTCTCATGGCAAACCAGCCCAACTGAGGCTTTTTTGTCCCCTTCTGTTCCAGTCTGCCACCAGCCCCAGCCTCGTGGTGGGATGTGCTTGGTGTCTGTTCAGCCTCGGCTCCTGCTCCCCGGGTGTCCTGGATCTTCCTCCTGGAAGAGCAAATAACCAGGAACGGGACACCAAAATCCAGCTCCTTGGGCCTGGGAGGGGTGGGATGAGTGAGGGGACAGTGTGTGCAGAGGTCCCCTCCAGAGGGCTTTGGGAATTGTCCTCTGCTCAAGGACTGTCCCCTCCGGGTCTCAGGAACGATAAGGTGGGGGCAGCCCCCAGTTAAACCAGTGGCTTAATCCCATGCCACCGTTTTGTGCGTCTCCATCTCCTACGGAGCCGGGGTGAGGTGGGTGCTGGCGCGGGGTGGGTGCGGGATGCCTGAACTAAGTGGACATTGGGGTGACACGGGTGCTGGGCGCCTGGGAAAGGTGGGAGCCAGTTACTTTGGGGAGCCCGGAGCTGCGGATCCATCCAGAATCAGGGTTTTCCCTCCCTCTCACCTCCGCACCGGGAGAACCCCGCACCGCGCCGTCCCCCCGGGGGTGCGGGGGTCGCGTCCGGGGGGTGTTTTTGGGGGCATCACGGGGACTCTTCGCCTTTAAAGTGCTGGCGGGCGGGGCCGCCTCGTGACGGCGGCGGGGCGGGCGCGGGCGGAGGGACACGGCGGGGAAGGAGCGGCTCCCGGTGCGGGGCTCCCGGTGCGGGGCGCGGGGCGCTGAGCCGCGCTGAGCCCGCACCCCCGGGGGAGCCCCCCCTGCGCTCCCCGTGCCCCCCACCCCGGGTATCCATCCCCCGCACCATGCCCGAGCAGCTCAGCGTGGCCGAGTTCCTGGCCGTGACCGGCGAGGATCTCAGCGCCCCCGCCGCCGCCTTCGCCTCCAAGATGCAGAAGTGCCGCGGGGCCGTGGGGGCTCTGGAGGAGGTGAGTGGGGCCGGCGTGGGGGGATCGGGGGGTCGGGCTGTGCACCCCGCATGGGAACACCCCGCACCCCGCATGGGAGCACCCCCCGCAATGGGAATACCCCGCATGGGAACATCTCCCGCACCCCGCAATGGGAACACCCCCCACATCCCGCATGGGAACACACCCCGGACCCCGCAATGGGAACATTCCCCACATCCCGCAATGGGAACACACCCCACATCCCGCATGGGAACAGACCCCGGACCCCGCAATGGGAACACCCCCCGCACCCCGCAATGGGAACACACCCCGGACCCCGCAATGGGAACATTCCCCGCACCCCGCAATGGGAACACCCCCCACATCCCGCATGGGAACAGACCCCGGACCCCGCAATGGGAACATTCCCCACATCCCGCATGGGAACACACCCCGGACCCTGCAGTGGGAACACCCCCCGCACCCCGCAATGGGAACACCCCCCGCACCCATAGGTGCTGGTCTCTTGATGCTTGCGCCTCCCTCGGGCTTCTGTTTTTTTGGGGTCCCCCCCATCTTCACGCCGAGACAGTGCCGGTCACCCTAAAGCGGGTGCTTTGGGACCCTCGGGTGGGGGGGCTGTTTGCACCCTCCGAGCGGACCCGGCGTGCGTTTTTTGGGGGGCAAAGCGTGTAGAAATGGGCAAAAGGCTGCTTTAAAGTCTCCTTTAAAGCTCCACGTGCCCCCCGGGGCCGGGACAGCCCCCCGATGCCCCGGAGCCAGGGCGTCCCTCTGCATCCTTGAGGCCAGAGCATCTCCCCCTTCCCAGGGTCAGGGCATTGCCCCCTGCCCCTCCCGGGGACCAGGACATCCCTTTTTTACCCTCAGGATCAGGGCACGCCCACCCTCCCAGGGCAAAGTCATCCCCACAGAGCATCAGCCCCACATCTGCTGGAATCAGCCCCGATGGGACTCGGAGAGCTCCCCTGGGATTAAAACCCGGGGAGTATTTTTAGCCTCCCCCAAAATCCCCGGCAGCATTTGTGGGAAGGCCGGAGGTGGCGGGGGGTGCCTTCGTCCCCCTTCTCCCGCCTGGAATAAAGGCGCTTTCCAGCTGGTCCTGTGGCTTTTGCCAACTCCTCTTAGCGAAGGAATGGCTTTGAAGGAGAGCCAGGGCTGGGGGGAGTGGGGGGCCCAGGTGCCGGGGCTGTTGGGATCCCTGGAGGCAGCGGGATGGGCGTCCCGGGGCTGGAAATCTGGGGGCACACCACGGAGCATCCTGGTCCCCACCTGCCCATGCTGGTCACTGTCATGGATCTCCTGCCATGAGCCTGGGAAGGGGGAGGCAGCTCCAGCCAGGAGGGAGCAGCAGGAATTTTGTTTGGCTGCTTGGAGAGGCTGAAGTTGGGAGGGATGGGGATGGAGGGGAGAGACGCCCCCCAGGAATGGCAGGGGGTCTCTGTGGGGTTGGCTCAGTAAAGCTCCAGCGACCCTGTGAGAGCTGGGAATCGTGACTGGTGTCATGTGCCATGGGGGGCACGGGGCTGAGCTCCCCCATCCCACTGGAGGCCACAGGGAGGGGACCAAACCCCTGCCTGGCCTTTGGCATCCCCATGTCCCAGCATGAGGGGAAGAGGGAAATCCAACCAAACCAGCCCCACGCTGCCCTCAGAGCCCAGATGGGGCGATAACATTGGGCAAAGGGGGATAATCAGTGACGGATTTGGGGAGGGCTGGAGGGTGGGAGAGACTTTCTGTGGGCAAACCGAGCTGTGGTCACCACCCTGCATCCTGATGGCTTGGTGAGCAGGAGAGAGTGAGGGATCCTGGTCTTACTGCTGGGTGGGAAGGGGTGACCGTGTCCCACCAGGTCCCTGAGACAAAGCATGGCCATATGCACCCATCTGGGAGCAGGTCCCAAACCAGGGGGACAGGAGTGAGCAGGGTGAGCACTGGAGACTGGTGCTCACCATTGAGGAAACATCCTGGTGTTGGCTGGAGCTGCTCTGTGCCTTAGCTTCCCTCCTGGGATAAAAGAGGGCTGTTTCCCCTTCCAGGAGGTTTGTGTGACTTCACTGTCCTCGGGGCTGCTGTGGACACACAACCCAAAGTCTCTGGAGGGGGCTGGAAGGTCCAATCCAGCCTTTGGTCAGCGGGGACTGGGCACCTCCAGGCTGGCACAGGGCGACATAGCAGAGGCTGCTGATGCACCCAGTGGCAGAGCTGGCAGATGAGCTCCCAGCTCACCCTGTCAGCCCCTCCAGGGCAGCACCACATCAGGCTGGCAGTTTGTCACCCTGGCCCTGGCACCCGCGGCCGCTCCTTCGCCGGGCGGCACGAGCCGGTGCCGGGGGGAGGATGCAGAAGAATGGCCCCCATTGAGCATCCTGCCCGGGGTCCCCAGGCTGGGAGCCTGGCTGGCGTGGATTCATCCCTTCCTCCATCCCACAGGGAATCCCTCCTCTCCCGTGCCCAGCTGCCCCATGACCCAGAGCCCTTGAACTGGGCCAGGGGGTGATGGGTGCTGTGAGGGGCTCCAGACATCTCTGCACCCTCCTCCGGAGGGTTGTCCCTTTGCAGCCAAGGCCTGTGTTCCCGGCAGCCAGCCTGGTACATGAGGGGTGCCAGTGCTGCCAGGGATGGGGCAACACCATGACATTATTTCCTCTGCATTTACCACCCCAGTGCCAGGCTCTGTCTGCCCTGTCCCCACCAGTACACTCATGGACTCTTCCCAAAAGCCTTGTGTCCTTCCCTGGGTCATCCCTGCTCCACATGAGCCCCATGTTCAGCCTCCTGTAGCCATGAAATGGCACCAGGATGAGCTGCTCCATCCTGGACACTCCGAGCAGTTCCTTCCCCTGTTTGCCTGGTGATGCATCCAGAGCATCTCATGCTGCCTCAGTTTCTCCTTCCTGAGACTATGCCAGGTTTGCAAGCTTGGATTATCCAGGCATCCAGCCACCGCTTCCCCCCTGAGGCAGGGAATATCTCTGCTCTGGAGAGCTTGGTGTGCCCAGATTTGGGGCCACGGGGGGCTTCGGTGCACCCCACCATCCTCCCCATTGTAGATGCATTGCCAGGCCCCTCTGGGTGGGGGGTTTGGCTCCCACCTCAGCCCCAGTTCCCTCCCAGCCAGCTCATCCCGGCCAAAGCTCATCCCCAGCATCCCATCCAGCGAGGAGGGCCTGGGAGAGCAGCACTGCAGCCAGGCTGACCCTGCTGTCAGGAAATCAGCCTTGACATCAGCCCCAAAACCTTCGGCAGAGCTCGAGCAGAGAGAGAGCCTCTTTATTGTAATTCCTCCGCGGTTTCATCCCTCACCCTTCTTGCTGTTCACGCCCTCTAAATATTTCCAGCCTGTTATCATGGCTCTGGTACCTGCAGCCAAGCCAGCCTTAACCCTTTCCTGTTGCTGGGCCAGCGTGTTTTTGGTGGCGATGCCACAGCCCCTTGGCCTGGGGTTGGGTTGGGATCGAGTTTGTCATGGTGCTTGAGGGGCAAATGGGTGTTGGGAGGGATGGGGGACCAGGATGGGGATGGGGAGGGCTCTAAACCAGTGCAGGATGTGGCTGGTGGGGCTACAGGAAGGCTCACGGTGCTGGGGGCCACAGGCAAGACCCTGCCTGAGCTCGGGGCAGGGGGATTGTGGAAAGCCACAAACCTGGTTGTGGGGTTGTTGTGGTTCAGCACACAACTGGCCCAGGCGTTTATGGGATTTAGGTCCCCACCAGCGGGAGGTGGGTACTGGTTTTGGCTCTGGGGGGAGCTGGGCATCCTCTCATGCTGTGCCTGGTCCTGGGCATCAGCTGATCTGCTACGTGATGCTTCATCTCCTCCTCGGTTGAAACAGCCCCTGCAAGATCCAGGGAGGCATTTTCTGTGGTCGCTGGAAGCTGCTGGGATCCAAAGAGCCTCTCACCCCCTGCTACTGTCTTCCCCAAACCTCCCTCTCCAGGGGGGCAGCCAAAGCCCTGCCTGGCAGCAAAGCCACAGGGGCCACATCCCCAGGATGCCTGCAGCTCCTTTCCCAGCCCTGGGAGCTTGGCTGCTGCCCCACACATCTGCATGGCAGAGCTGCAGCCTTTCCAAGGGCCAGCTGGGCTGGGGGAGCGGCGGCCGCGCTCGGGAACGAGCTCCGTTTGTTTTCCCTCTTCGCTTTCGCAGAGCCTGGATGGGGACCAAGCTGTGCTCCAGAGGATCAGGAAATATGTGAAAGCCATTCACGCCTCCGGGCTCAGTGAGTTGGGCTTTGGGAAGTGATGGGGACACGGGGACCGTGGGGTTGGTGGGGACTGTGGCAGTCCCAGCCTCCCCCAACGCTGGTCACGCCGGACAATGGGGTGGCCACAGGTGCTGGCCAGCTTGGGGGCAACGTGCTAAGGTGCCAAAAATTGTCCGAAAACAATATAAAAATTGAAATGGAGGGCCTTAGGAAGGTTGGTTCGGACATACCAGTGCTGTCCTGCAGCAGGATCAGCCCAGCTTTGCTGCGGAGGGACGTGGGGCTGAGTGCTGGGTGCTGGTGGCACCTCATGATGTGACACCTCATGATGTGACTTGGCAACATGCTAAGGTGCCAAAACTGTCTGAAAGGTGTGTTAAAAGGGAAACTGAGGGCCTTAGGGAGGTTGTTTTGGGCACACCACTGCAGCAGGACCAGCCCAACTCTGCTGAGCAGGGGTGGGGAGGTGGGTGCTGGTGGGACCTCATGGTGTGACCATGGCAGGGGCTGCAGGGCCACCCCATGGCCCTCTCTGGTGTCTCCCCATACAGCCCACGTGGAGAACGAGGAGCAGTACAGCGAGGCCCTGGAGAACTTTGGCAACAACCACCTCTCCCAGAACAACCACGAGCTCTCCACTGGTTTCCTCAACCTGGCCGTCTTCACCCGCGAGGTCACCGCGCTCTTCAAGAACCTGGTGAGCCACCCCAAATCCCCCTGGATTTGGAATCCCCACCTTCCCAGTGCAGCCTCCCTCCTCCCAGTTTCATCCAGCAATCCCCTCTTCCCATCCTGGGGCTCGGGGACACATTCCCAGTGCTCCCAGACCATCTGATACCCTCATTACTGGATTTACAGCTCATTCCCAGCTCCCTGGGGCTGTCAACCCTGGGATCCGATGGGCAGCTGGGGCTGCTATTTTAATTATTTCCCTTTTTTCTTTCTTTCTTTCTGTGTTTTTTTTTTTTCTCACATCAATTGCATCTCTGATCTTGCTTGCCAAGAGTAAATCAAAGCCACGCTGGGCTGTGCAGTGGGGAGCAGGCAGAGACGGCTGTGAGTCGAGCCAGCTCTGCCTTCCCCACCTTGGGAATGGCTCTGCTGGAAAACTCCGTTCCTGAACGGAGCTGGATCTTTGCACACCCACCAGCAAAGCCCCACGTGGCTCCCTCTCCGTTCCCTTTCGAATCCCCCTCTCCAAGGAGGGATTTTGGGCCCTGGCTCTGCTTGAGGAGGAGATTGATTTCTGCTGCCCTTCCCCCAGCAAGAATTTCAGATTTTTGGCGTCTCCTCTCCCAGTTTCCCCAATCTGGGCCTCCCTGCTCCTCCCCTTCCCTATCCTGGCTGTCCCAGCCCACCCAGACCCTCGTGCTCTGGTGGGGCTCTGCAAAACTTGTCCTGGTGGAGGAGTCAGACCAGTTTTGGGGGCCCCCACCTCCTTCCCCCCATGCTGCTGAGCTAAGTTACGTGCCAGGACCCTCAACCACATCCCAAAAGTTGTGTTTCCCCTCCTGGAGTCTCCCTGGAACTGTCAGAAGTGGGGTGCCCCATTCCCCCTTTTTTGGGGCTGGTCCTGTGCCCGAGGGTTGAGTTTGTCCCCAGGGGACCAAAAGCCTTTCAAAGGAATCTGGGTGCAGCAGGGAGGTCTCATGTGGGTGCTGGAGCTGCTCTCACAGCTCTAAAATGGGGTGCACAGAGGGATGCCAGGACTGGAGTGGGCTCCTGTGTCCCCACCAAGGCTCCCTGCCTGGCACTGGTGGGGCTGGTGGTGGCTGAACTGCTGTCCCCAAACCCCAGGGAAGGGGGACATTTTGGGAAGCCCCTTTGACATTGGGATGCTCTTTGCATCACGGGGCCACGGAGGGGCTGGTGGCATTCCTGGCTGTGGGGACAGGGACTGGGGACAGGGATGAGGTGTCGATGGAGGGGGAACAGTTTTGTTTTTGGCAGCCTCGGTGCTGATGTGGTTTGTGGGAAGGGCCCTGCGTCAGACATCTTGCAGCCAGCTCCAACAAGCCCCAGCCTGCCCCGTGCCTGGATCCTGGATCCAGCTCTTCTTCCAGCCTCTTTAACCCTTCCTGGGGCAGTGATGGAGCCGGGGGGAGGTCCCTGGCACCGGGAGGGACCTGGGGCTACGGTTCCCTGAGCTCCCCCACCGTGGGGTAACCCCATCTCTGCCTCTTGCAGGTGCAGAACCTGAACAACATCGTGTCCTTCCCCCTGGACAGCCTGCTGAAGGGGCAGCTGAGGGATGGCCGCCTGGTGAGTCCCCCCCAGCCCTGTCCCCAGGGTCACCCAGTTGGGGACATACTGCAGTGAGACCCCGGTATGGGCATAACTCGTGCCTGTGGGCAGAAGGAAGGAGCAAGTACCAGGGGCTGGAAGGGGACAGTGAGGGTTGGGTGTGATGGCAGCAAGGGGTGAAGACCCACTGAGGACATCCCTTGTCCCCAGGGCGTGCAGTGATGCGGAGCAAAGCCCTTGGCTGCTTTGATTCCACCACTCTTTCACCTTCCCCGACAGCTGAGCCCCCTCTCTCCTTTGCCACAGGACTCCAAGAAGCAGATTGAAAAGGCCTGGAAGGATTATGAGACCAAAGTGTAAGGAACACGCTGCCTCCGACAAAACCCACCTAATCCTGCTCTGCACAAAGGTGTTTTGTCCCCCAGGCTGGAGCCGGGCACCAGTGGTGCCAGTTTGCCATTGGGAAGGCTCTGGTTGAGCCAAAGGGCAAAGGGACGAGGAGAAGGGCAAAGGGACGAGGAGAAGGGCAAAGGGACAAGGAGAGGGGCTGGGGATGTTTCTCCTGATCCCATCCCTGCCATAACCTCCAGCATGGAACACCCCTCGGAGCAGGGGTGTCTGCAGCTGCCCACCCTCCCCTTCCACAGGGGGAAGATGGAGAAGGAGAAGGAGCGATCCCGCCTGGCCGGGGTGGTCCCGGCCGAGCCGGCGGCCGCGGAGGGGGCCGAGGACACGCAGAGGGAGCGGCGGCTCCTCCAGCTCCACATGTGCGAGGTCAGGGCGGTGCTGGGGGGCTGCAGGGGCTGCTCATCCCCCGGGGGACACGGGGGATTGCTCTGCTGCAGCTCTGTGGGGACATCAGAGACTGTCCTTGTCCCCACCCCGTGTGGTGGTCTGTGGGACCCTTGGCTGTCCCCATCCCATTGTGTCCCTGTGTGGTCCTGGCTCAGGGATCCCCATCCCATCCCCAAATTGAGGTTCCTGGGGGATGCAGCTTCAAATAGCACCCATGGCACCCCATAAGGGTGACCTCTCTCTGCAGTGAGGCACCTGGGATCCCACCTGTGCCCTCCCAGCCCAGCTCCTACCCTTCACTGGGTGTGGCAGTTGGGGCAAAAAGTGTGCTTTTTGGCTAACATCCCTGAGTTTGGCTTTGTGGTTTTGCCCTGTTCTCAAAACTGATCCTGGTCTTGGTTAGGGGGACTCATCAGTCACCCCAGATCCCCCTGGCAGTCCCAAATCCTGCAGTCCATGCTCAGGAGATGAGATGGGAGCAGGTGAAGGATGGGGACCCAATTTCAGACCCCCTCAGCAAGGAGGAGCCCAGGTGTGTCCTGGCTCCAGATACTCAGCAGCCCCATAAAAACCTCTCGAGGGTGACACGGAGCAGGGAACAAATCCCCAGCGAGTTGTTCCGGGTCTCTCCCATGTTCCCCAGGGCCAGAGCCCGGTGCTGCCCTGTGGCCCTCGCAGCAAAGGGCAGGGGGTTGTGGGGAGGAGCTGTGCCCGCCGGGGAGCTGGGACCCTGCCAGATGAGTCACTGCCTTGAATAGCTCCACTGTGGGATAAATAACAGCACATGGAGAGGCTGCAGGAGCTGGAGCCGGGCGCACGTGAGAGCTGCTGCTGGCCCTGGCCATGGGGGACAGCTCTTTTGGGAGGTGTCTGATGCACGTGGGTTTATGGGGAAGTGGGTTCTGCTGCTTCCTGGGGTGGGCACACAGTCCTGTTTCATGCCGTGGGGTGGTTTTGTCTCCCTATCGTGGGCCAGCTCACACTCCTGGGGCTGTGGGTGCAGCTGGCTCAGGACCCAGGGGTGCTGGGAGCATCCCTTTGCACCCCAGGGCATGGGTGGCAGGGCAGGGATGTCCCATGGGAGCCAGGCATGTGTGGCCTTTTCTGGGTGGGACTTGGTTCAGGGAGTGCAGTCTCGTGACACTGACTTGGCATCTCCAGCTTGCACGGTGCAGTTTAACAAAGTTTAACAACCCTCCCCAGCCCAGTGACCCCTCAGGGTGCTCAGAGTGCCCAGGGCACAGCGAGACTCCATTCCAGAGGCTCTATCCCACCTTGGAAAGCCCCTGGAGCCCAGGGCTGCCCTGCCCTCCCCAAACCTCCTGCTCAGAACCATTCCAGCAGCTGGAGAGGAGCTTGCAGGGGGGAAAATCTCTTCCCCTCCTTATTTTGCTCAGGGTGAGCGAGACTCTGGGTCTTTCCTTCCCTGCCTGCAGCTGATGGATGGGTTTGATGCACGAAGCTGAAATTCCCCATCCCACGGGACACCTCTGCAGACCTCCAGGGCTGGTGTGCTGCAGGTGCTCGCTGCTTGGAATCTGATTTTTTGGGAATGAAAGGGCCATGTCTTAAAAAACATTTGGGATTTTTTTTTTTTTTAACTTCACAAGCTGCCTTGAGTTTTGGTTATTTATTAACTCCAGAAGTAATGAGCAGCAGGAGAAGCGTGCTTGGCTGGAAACCCTGGAGGCCTCAGTCCTTGAACTTTCCAGGTCTTGGAGGACTTCCAGGGCCAGGTTTTTGGAGGGTGGTCCCCAGTGAGCTGCCTTCAAATCCGACGTCGTGACTCGACTCCTTGAAGCCCAGCCAGTGTTTTAACCCTCCTCCCCGTGCCAGGAAGGGAAGTGAGGGCTGGGCAGGCTCTTGCTCTTTCCTCTGGGATATTTTCAGCTGGTTCTTGTCTCCGTCACCTGATGGGATGTCTTCTCCTCCTCCAGTACCTGCTGAAAGCCAGCGAGTCTCAGATGAAACAGGGACCAGATTTCCTGCAGAGCCTCATCAAGTTTTTCCACGCTCAGCACAAGTAGGTGCTACCTGGGTGCAGGTGGTTCATCCTTAGGGGGTCCCGTGGGAGTCTGGGGGCTCCTTCTGCCATCCCAGAGCCGTGAAGCTGTTGGTGGAAGTGCTGGGCACAGCCCATCACTCTCTGGTTGAAATGTTGGCTTGAGAAGTTGTAAACGTGTCTGTGGGGCCGGGGGAAGGGGGTTGGCTCGGGATAGATCCATTGATTTGGTTTCTGGATAGGTTTCCAGGGATGAGTTCAGCTGAGCCGCTCCAACATCAGCGGTGGGGCTCGAAATGAGGGACTTTGGAGCAAGGATTAACATCCCCTTGCCTTTCCCATTGCTCCATGAGGCTGCAGTGGGTGTCATCATCTCCTCCAGCTCTCCAGTGGGGAAACTGAGGCAGGGAGGCACAGTCCTGCTGGATAAAGGGGTGTCCTTGCCTGGGGCTCTGACCCAGTGACCCCCAGGATGTGGCCTTTGGCAGTGAGATGAGCTGGGATTGAACAAGAGGCCAGTCCTGCCTCCCAAACACCCCAGATATTTGGGGTCAGCTTAGCCTTTGCTGGGCTCTCTCCAGCTCCTGCCAAACAGGGAACCACAAAGCAAGAGCAGCTTCCCAGCCAGGGGGTTGCCATGATCTCCTGCCACATTTCCTCTAAAAGAAACCCTCTTTTTCCCCTCCATCCTCCCCGTCTGCATCTTAATCACCCTCAACAAACACCCAGTTTCTTCCAAGACGGCTGGAAGGCTGCCCAGAACCTCTACCCCTTCATTGAGAAGCTGGCCGTGTCCCTCCACGCGGTGAGTCCCACACGCTGCCATCCATCCACCCAGGCGTGTCCCCTGGGATGCCACTCCCCTGTCCCCATGCCAGCCCCTGGGAATGCCCCTGCTCGGCACAGCAGTGAGAGCAGCTCCTCCCTTTCCAGCTCCACCAAGCCCAGGAGGAGGAGGTGAAGCAGCTCACACAGACCCGCGATTCCCTGCGCAGCATCCTGCAGCTGGAAAACAAGGAGGTGAGACCCCCGGGGTGGGCAGGGAGTGTGGGGAGGGTGCTGGGGTTAGGTTGGGGATGGGGAGAACCTGGGGACCAAAGGGGACATCTGTGGGAGCGGAGCAGGAGGCCTGGGAGATGTTTAGATGCTTGGAGGGCACGGGGGTGTCTGGCATCCTGCTGGACGCTGCACACACATGAGGATGAGGTCACCTGCAGCAGCCACCCCTGCATCTCTCACTTTGCTTTTTCACTGCCTTTTCCCAGGAAAACCTGAGCAGGAAGAACTCTGGCAGTGGCTACAGCATCCACCAGCACCAAGGGAACAAGCAGTACGGGACGGAGAAATCGGGCTTCCTGTACAAGAAGAGTGATGGGTGAGGATGAGTGTTATCCCAGAGAGCTCCCAGCTCCATCCCAGTATTTTTGATGCTCATGGGAGGCCCCAGAGCTGGGATCCCACAGCCCATGGCTCAGCAGGACATTTTGGTGCTGTGTGAGTTACAGGAAGCCCCACAGCCCCACATGAGCACGCCGAGGGCTGCCCTGGGAAGTTTGGGATGCGGATGTGGGTGATGAGGGCTGGGCAATCCTCACTCTTCCTCTTCCTCCTGCTCAGGATCCGCAAAGTGTGGCAGAAGAGGAAGTGTGGTGTGAAATACGGCTGCCTGACCATCTCCCACAGCACGGTGAGGAGCAGGGGGGGCTGCAGCCCTGACCCTTCTTTGGGCACCCTTTGAGCCTCGGAGTCTGTTGGATTTCACGTTTAGTTTCGCCCAAACTGGTCTCAAATCTGCCTGGCTTAAAATTTAACACAAGATGGGACTGGAAAGTCTAAGTGGGGGGGGTCCCTGTGTCTGACCGGGGTCCATGGGAGAGAGGGGTGGGTTTGGTTGGGGCAGTGAGTTGGGCGATGAGGGTCCAGACAAGCCCAAAGGGGCCAGGGTGGTTTGGGAAGGAGGTGCTTCCCTCTGGCGTTGGAGGCTGGAAACTGCAGCAGGGACAGAGGGCCGGGGTCAGGGACAGTTCTCCTGCAGAGGGTCCTTATTCTTCTGCAAAGGGTCCCTGTTCTCCTGCGGAGGGTCCTTATTCTCCTGCAGAGGGTCCTTATTCTTCTGCAAAGGGTCCCTGTTCTCCTGCAGAGGGTCCTTATTCTCCTGCAGAGGGACCTTATTCTCCCGCAGAGGGTCCTTATTCTCCTGCAGAGGGACCTTATTCTCCTGCAGAGGGTCCTTATTCTCCTGCAAAGGGTCCCTGTTCTCCTGCAAAGGGTCCCTGTTCTCCTGCAAAGGGTCCCTGTTCTCCTGCAGAGGGTCCTTACTCTCCTGCAGAGGGTCCTTATTCTCCTGCAAAGGGTCCTTATTATCCTGCAGAGGGTCAGACAGGGTCTGACTCACCTGGTTATCCCAAGAGGAGCCATCTGTGGTGGTGGTGGTTGTCCCACCACAGTTGCCATCAGAGATGGTGATGCCCAACCCTTGGTGATGCCCATCCCACCCCTTTCTGGCCCCTGAACCCACCTCCATGCTCTCCCCCTGCAGATAAACCGTCCCCCTGTCAAGCTGAACCTGCTCACCTGCCAGGTGAGGCCCCACGCCGAGGAGAAGAAGTGCTTCGACCTGGTGACACGTGAGTGCCCGAGCTGGGGGGTGTGGCTGGGGTGGGATATTGGACCCAGAGGTGGAGTTGTCCCTTTTTGCCATGGGTTTTCCCTCTAGAACACCCGGGCATGCTCTTTAAACCCTTTAAACCCAGCTCTGGGTGCCTCCCTGGCTGTCTTTATGGAGGAAGGAGTAAGCTCTCCAAGAAGATCCAGAAAACTTGGCCAAAAAGAGGTTGTGGCAGGGCTTAGGTGATGGGAGAATGGTGTGCAGTGATTTAATTTTTAATTAAGCAGCTCCTTTGGAGTGGTCTTATCTGATTCTTGCTATTCTGGGCATCCCTAAATCATAGAATTAGAGAATCACAGAATAGTTTGGGTTGGAAAGGACCTTAAGGACCATCTTGTTTCACTCCCTGCCATGGGCAGGGACACCGTCCACTAGCCCAGGTTGCTTCAGCCTGGCCTTGAACACTTCCAGGGATGGACCAGCCACAATTTCTCCCCTTTCCCCTCTCTCCCCATCCCTGCAGACAACAGGACATATCACTTCCAAGCGGAGGATGAGCAGGAGTGTATTGTGTAAGTGTCACAGCCCATCCCCACTCCTTGAGGTGTCAGATCCTTCTCTGCCTTCCCCATCCTTCTCTTCCTCCTCCTCCCTCCCGCCCAGGTGGGTCTCAGTGCTGCAGAACAGCAAGGATGAAGCCCTGAGCAATGCCTTCAAGGGGGATGTGGGCAGTGGGGCTGCAGCAGGTGTCGGGGTGGACGGCAGCGTGCAGGAACTCACCAGGCTGGTCATCAGCGAGGTGAAGAACATGCCAGGGAACAAACAGTGTTGTGACTGTGGGGCCCCAGGTACGTCAGGGTGTCCCCCCACCCTGGGTGTGGGTCAGGTACCCACGGGGGTCACAGCACCCCGTGGGGCTGGGTGTGATGCTGAGCCCCCCGTGCTGCTCCCACCGCAGACCCCACGTGGCTCTCCACCAACCTGGGCATCCTGACGTGCATCGAGTGCTCGGGAATCCACCGGGAGCTGGGTGTGCATTATTCCCGCATCCAGTCCCTCACCCTGGATGTCCTCAGCACCTCCGAGCTGCTGGTAAGCTGCTCCCTGAGCCTGGAGGTCTCGTGGCCACTGGGAATCACCCTCCCTGGCTCCCAAACTTTCTGGGATGCAGGGTTAATTCCTCCTCCTCCGTCCCCAGTTTGCTCCAGTGTTTGCAAACTTGCCCCAGTTTCCCCATCATGGTGATCTGGGTAAGGAGGGGCTTTCCAAACCCATTTCCTAAGAAATTGGATGTTGGGACTCCTAAACAGGCTCCTCTGCCATGAAGGAGCACCCCTGGTGGAGATGCTGCTCTGGGAGGATCCTGGGTGGATCTGGTGGATTCCTTCCCTCTGGGATGGGATCTGGCTGGGGCAGGGTGAGCATGGCCAGGAGGGCTTGTCTCCCCCATCCCTCTCTCTCCATAGCTGGCTGTCAGCATCGGGAACACCCGGTTCAACGAGATCATGGAGGCCACACTGCCCACACAGGACTGTCCCAAGCCCTCAGCTGGCAGTGATATGTGAGTTGGGTGCAGGATGGGGGCTCAGGGTGGGCTGGGAGGAGGAGGAGGAGGGAGAAGAAGAGAAGAAGGAATAGGAATGCATAGTGTGTGGTCTGTCCTTGTTCCCATGCTGCTCTAAGACCACCCTGGGATGTAAGAATGGAGAATCTTGGTGTCATCACCTGAATTTTGGTGGGGTTAGGGTTAGGTTAACCTTTTTCGAGGTTTCCCCTTGATCCTGAGGCTTCAGAAGGAGGCCGGGGCACAGGATGCCCCTGGCTGTGGTGGGAACTGGAGGGGTTTGGACTTCATGCCCACCCAAGCCCCCCTTCCCACAGGGCTGCCCGCAAGGAATACATCGTGGCCAAGTACATGGAGCGACGCTACGTCCAGAAGAGCAGCCGGGACGATCCCCACCGCCTCTGGGAAGCCATTCGTGCCCGTGACCTCCTGGCCCTGCTCCAGGCCTTTGCCGAGGGGCATGACCTGGCCAAGCCCCTGGCCAGCCCCGAGGGCCAGGTGAGCATGGATGGATTTCCTCCCTCTGGGTGCCTGTGCTTGGGGTTTTCCCAGGATTTGGGTGGGTGGAGATGTGTCCTTGGGAAGATGAGCATACTCAGGTCCTGCTTCCTTCTCTTCCTCAAC
>JAWWMP010000063.1:6252377-6273220 GCA_035047865.1 Dendrocincla tyrannina | reverse complement strand
CCTGTCCCATCCTGAGGACCCCCCTGACCTGCCCCTATCCTTGGGGACCCCCCTGACCTGCCCCATCCTGAAGACCCCCCTGATCTTCCCCATCCATCTGGCAGCTGGAGCAGGCACAGGCAGGGAAGCTGTCCCTGCAGATCCACGTGGACTACGACTGGGAGCCCCCCTCAGAGTTCCCTTACGACAGTGAGGACGAGCTGGAGGAGAAGGTACCTGTGCAAGGGCACACCACATCCTGTGAAGGGGATCCCCCATCCCCAGTGAGGGGGCTGGGGGAGTGCAGACCCTTTTGTGGGTCTGGTGACAGTGGGGCACCCCTGAACCCACGTGGCTGCCCCCAGGTGAGCCCCCTCCAGCGCTCCTTCAAGGGCACGTCCCCACTGGCCACCAGCCCCCCACCCGCCTGCCCCCAGACCCGCTGGAGCTGCATGGGGGGCATGGACATCACCAACAAGACCTACGAGAGCATCCTGGTGCCCTCACGCCCCGCGCCCCGCCGGGCCCACAGCGAGGAGATCCCCCCACCACTGCCCCTCAAAAACCCCACGCGGGGCACCTCCCGCCCCAAACCCGGCCACAGCCCCACTGGTGAGTCGGGGTGGGTGGGGATCCCCCACGGTGGGGCTGTGCTTTCACCAGGACACCAGTTTATTGTCCCTGCTGTGTGTGTGTCCCCAGAGCGCCCTGAGCTGCCCCGGCAGGCATCAGACCCCCATTTCTCCGGCCCAGCAGAGACTCCAGCAGCACGCAGCCTCCCCTCTGCCAGCAGCACGGGTGCCCTGGATGGCACCCCCGGACCCCAAGCCCCTGGCACCCGCAGCCCCACCGAGAGCCGGCGGGCAGCCTACTGGGAGACCCGCTCTGAGACCGACACCAGCAGCACCCGGCGGGGCCCAGAGCTGAGCCCCCCGCCCGGGCAGCCCCCTCTGGGCAGCACAGCCCCCGACATAACCCCCGTCAAGTTTGGGTAGGGACCCCCCTCCAGTCTGGGGGTGGGCGCTGGGGGGGGTCGGTTTCAGTCCTTGCCAACCCCAAATCGTCCCTGTGGAGCAAAGGGGTCCCCACCCCCTGAAGTCCCCAGAGGAGTTGATGTTGCCTCTGGGATGCAGGATGGGGTAAGAGCAGCCAATGGGAGTGATGGGTTGTCCCTGGAAAAGGTGATGCAGATTGTCTGGGGGTGACACCCAAGACCCCCTGCAAATTATTATGTAGAAATTTATATAATATATTTATATCATATATAATGATGTTTATATATTATATAAAATATTATATGGCTTTGCTCTCTTTTGGGAAAATGTGGTGTGGCTTGAAGGAGTTTGGGTGCTGGGGTCCCTCTCCATCAGCACCCAGGGGGATGCGGGTGGGACCCTGGTCCCTTGGGTGCCCTGGGGGAGCCCTGGCCCCACGGAGACCTGGCAGGGAGGAGGACAGGGAGGGGGAAGGCACCAGCAGGGAGGGGTGACACTGTCCCTGCTGTCCCCACAGCTCGGAGAGCACCCGCTCGTACCGGCGCATCGGCGGCGGGGTGGGCAAAGCGGGGTCGGCCGTGTCCCCCCAGAGCCCTGGTGGCCCCGAGGACCCCGCTCTCAGCAAGGTGCCCCCCGTGCCCATGCCCAGGAGATTTGCTCCGGTAGGTGCCACGACTTGGGGGTGTCACCCTCTGCATCCCCAAGCACCCCAGCTGCCCTTATCCTGGGGCGGCAGAGGGAAGGATCGGGGCTGTCACATCCCTGCACCCCCCTTGGGAGTGACCTTTGGGGGGTCTGTCACCCACCTTCCACCCCGTTTCAGGCCAAGGGGAGGCAGAAGCGGGTGAAGGCGGTGGCTGACTGCAAGGGGGACAAGGCCCGGGAGCTGACCTTCTCCAAGGGGGAGGTGATCGTGGTGACACGGGAGGAGGACGAGCAGAGCTGGGTGAGTGTCACCATGGGACAGGCGCTGGGATCCCAGTCCTGGTCCTTTTTCCCCACTGGGTTCTCCTTGGAAGGAGGGGAGCATGGATGGGGGACCCCTGAGGAGGGCTGGGAAGGCTCCTGCTGTGTCACCAGGGCTTTGCCTCTCTAAATTCCCCTGGGAATTGGGATGCCAGCCCCAAAGCTTCTCCCCTGCCCGTGGCAGGACTCCCACCTCCTTGACCCCCCTCTCTGCACCCCCAGGTCGGCTTCATCGAGGGCGATGGCTCCCGCACCGGAGTCTTCCCCGCCAGCTTCGTCCACCTCTTGCAAGACTGACCAGGCAGTGACCCTGTTTGTCACTGTCCCCTCGGCCAGGACCAGAGGCAGCTCCCTGCTGGGGGCTCGGTAGAGCCAGACCACGAGGGACACATGCCCAGGACCCTGGTGTGGGACCACTGCCCTCCCAGGGGGCTCAGAGCCCCCCATTGGGAAGTCCGTCCATGGATGGCAGCGTTGGGGAGCTGAGGGGCAGAGAACGGACTGAGGTTCCTGTGCCAGCCCCTCCTCCTGCTGCTCTCCTGTCCTTCCCACGGGCTCTGCCCATCCCCAGGCCTTTCTCCTCTCTCTGCAAGGAATTGGGGGTGGAGGAGCTGCACTCAGTGATTCCCACCCTGTTCTGCCAAGGAGCTGTGCAGGCCCCTCCTCAGCCTGGGGGGAGCAGGGCTGGGGGGCAGCCGTGTCCCCCCCAGCCTCCTTCTGTACCCCAACTGTGAAGCCTTTGGGATGGGCAAGAAATAGGAGAGGGCTGGAGGGTCTCCACGCCAGACTTGGAGCTGCCTGGGCTGGTGGGGCGTGGGGATGCTCCAAAGCTGCCCCAAAACTGGCAGTGAAATGCCAGTCCCTGATTTTTGGGGGGAGGAGGTGGGGGGTTGAGGTGGCACCACAGAGCCCCTGCCCCATGTCCCTCACCTGGGGTGGGTGCTGGATCACTGCCCCAGCCCTGGGGGCCTCTCCAGGGGGATTTTGCATTATTTTTCTGGGACCAACATCCCCTTGTGCCAATGTCTCTTGGGACCCACCTGCCTCCATATCCTTCCCAATTTACCCTCTCCCCCTTTTCGTTTCTGTGTCAAATGTTTCATCTCAAAAAACAGTCTTTTTTTTAATGTTTCCTGTCTGTGATTTCTAATAAACCATTGTTTTTGTAAGGACCTGTGTGTGTGTGTGTGTGGCACAGGCCCTGCCCTGGCCCTGCCCAGCCTGGGGATGCTGGTGACGTGACCTCAAGGTCACTGAGGTCTGTGACTGGCTGGTGCCCACTGGGGATGTGACTTTGGGGGTGTTCTGGGGGGGCTCTGTGTGTGGGTGTGCACCAGACTGGGGTTTGGGCATCAGCCACCCCTGATGGGTGAGGGACCAGGGACAAGTGAGGGTGGCAAGGTTGTTGTCACCCACCCATCCCAACAGCCTGGGGGACAGTGGCCCCATGCCTGTGCCCCCCATTGCTGCCTGCCCAACCAGTCCTGGGGGGCTCCTGTCTCCCACCACAGGCTGGCACACCATGGACTGGGCACTCAGCAGGGCCGTGCTGGGCTTCAAAGACTGCAGCAAGAACAGAATCATGGAATGCTTTGTGTTGGAAGGGACCTTAAGGATCACCTCGTTCCACCCCGTGCCATGGGCAGGGACACCTTCCACCAGCCCGGGTTGCTCCAAGCCCTGTTCAACCTGACCTTGAACACTTCCAGGGGACGGGAAATTCTCAGTATTGGACTATTCCAACATACGGAGTTTCACAACGTATTGGAATGTTCCAGTATACCGGAATCCCACCTATGCTTGAATATTCCAATATAAGGAGCATAAAGACCCCCCACCCCGGGGATCTCGCTGCCGCAGGACACCAACCTTGGGAAGAGCGGAGTCTGCCACGCACCCCACCCCACCCGTGCCCTTTGGCATTCCCTGGCTAAGCCACCCCTGTGCCAAATCCCCATCCGTGTCCCCCGTCCCCCCGTGTCCCCCGTGTCCCCCAGGGCCGCCGCAGCCGCGCGTCCCGGAGCGCCCCGACGTGCGCCTCCTCCTCCTCCTCCTCCCGCTCCTGCAATCGTGGCTCCCGGCTATATTTAGCCCTCCCCCGTGCTATTTCGCCTTCCTGGCAGGAGTTTATAACTGGCCGGGACAGCCCCACCTCCTTTCTGCTTTCCCTTCCCTTCCCTTTCCCCCCTTTCCCCCCTTCTCTGCTCGCTCCCACCCGGCTGTCCGGGACCCCCATGCTGGCAGTGCCCAGCAGTGCCCGCTGTCCCCGTCCCTCTGCGAGCCACCAGCCCCCGGGATGGGGCCCGCTGAGGAGCTGGTCCGGATTGCCAAGAAACTGGATAAGATGGTGGCCAGGAAGAGCACGGTAAGGTGGCCGAGCTCCTCGGGGTGCGTGTGTGTGTCCTGACACGCGTGTGTGCATTGACACACGTGTGTGTTCCCATACACGCATGTTTACACACGTGCATTATTTACGTGGCGTGTCTGGACGTGGCAGCGTGGATTGGGAAAGGAGGGGGTTTGTTCTTCACCCCCTTCCTATTCCCCCCCTGGAGGGGCTGAGTGGGTTTAGGGGATGCTGAGCTCCCACAGGTGCCACCAGCACCCCCTGGGCGCCACCCCAGTCCAGCCGTGTGACATCGGAGCTGGCACCCAGAGGGGTTAATTTTGTCTGGAGTTTGAGCCTCTCCTGCACCCCATTGCACACAGACATTGGGATTTGGGCTGGGGGGGGGTCAGTCCATGGGTGGCAGCTCTGGGCACCCCTCAGCTGTGCAGGACTGTGGGCGACAGGTGTTTGGCCACCGTCCCGGCCACCAACACCCGATCGGTGCTGGTGCCACGGGCTGGGTCCCAGCCAGGGAAAACTGCAGCCTGGGGGACATCACACCCCCAGCACCCCCAGCACCCCCAGCACCCCCAGCCCAGCCCGGCCTGTTGCACGAGTGTGCAAAGGGAGGGTGCTGAGCCCTGGGTCGCGGGTGGTTTGGTGTGCCAGGGGGAGCCAGCCCTGCCACCCTTGTGCCAGGTGAGGATCCATCCGGGCACCCTGGGCAGCCGGTTACGTGTGCTGAGCCCGGCCCTCAGAGTTAATATTTGACTCTTTCCACCGCCCTTTGCCCCGACAAGGTGCAGCCTCCTGGGTGGGGAGGGCAGTGCTGCCATCCCCCTGGATCTGGTGGCTTTTTGGGGTGCCAGTGCTCGGTACCAAAACAGATTCCTTGGGAGCCACGCAGGGTGTGTGTCCCACTGGGAGTTACCCCGGGGTGCTCCACAGCCCTCCTGCTGCACTTTGGGATGGGACAGGGCCAGGGTCTGACCACAGTGTGGGGACATTCCTGCACCCATCATAGGTGGGGGCCTCATCCAGACCCCATGGTGGGGGTCCACAGAGCTGGATCCCTTTGTGAGGGATACCTGGGAACTGGTGTCTGCTGCTGGGGCTCCAAAAATACGGAGGAGGACTAGGAGGAGGAGGAGGAGGAGAAGGAGGAGGAGGAGGAGGAGGAGGACTCCATGCCCAACTATCTTTAGCCCAACAGCCAGTGCAGGGGGTCAGGATGAAATCCCAGGGGAGTGTGTCCCTCCCATGCCTGGGTGGGGACACTGGAGGGTCCCCCAGCCATCCCCAGCTCCCAGCAGCCCGGGGTTTTCCTTATAGAGGGATTTTCTCAAGTTTTAAGGGAAGCTCCTGCTACCCAGCTGGAGACATGATCCGGTGCTGGGATGGTCCGGCAGGATTTGGGTGTGGGATTTTACTGTGGTGTGTTGACATGGAGGGTCAGGTGTCCCCAGGGAGTAGCCCAGGGCTGCTTTGGGTCCCCTTGGGGTGCCCTTCCTGGTGCTGCCTGGTGCTGGCAAGAGGGAAGGGGGGACATGCAGCCCCCCATTCCATTTATCTCCAGCTTCTCAAGGACCCCCATGGCTTCTCCCTGCTCTAGGAAGGGGCGCTGGATCTGCTCAAATCCCTCACCGGCTACACCATGACCATCCAGCTGCTCCAGGTGAGGGAGTGTGGGTGGGGGGACACCCCATGGGGTGGCTGGTCCTGTCCCCCCCATGCCAGCCAGCACATCCCTAAGGCCGTGTCCCTGCCGTGTGTCCCCAGACCACACGGATCGGGGTGGCTGTGAACTCTGTGAGGAAGCACTGCTCGGATGAAGAGGTGGTGGCCTCGGCCAAAATCCTCATCAAGAACTGGAAGAGGCTTCTGGGTGAGCAATGCCAGGGGAGGATGGAACCCCCCAAAGCCTCAACCCTCCCTGGGCCATCCCTACACCCCAAACCCTGAGGCTTTCCAGGCAGGATGGACTGGGATCAGTCCTGAGCTGGGACATGCAGGCTCCCATAACCTGTGACCCAGCCCTTCTAGGCAATGGATTAGATTTTCCAAGGGCATGGTTTCCCTCCGGGATGGAATGGTGTAAATCAGTGTGTGCCCCCCAAGGGCTGAGCATCCCCCCAGTGATCCCCACCCCAGGATGCAGCTGCCCAGGTGCCCTGTGCTGGTTTGGGCTGGGGCTGTGACACCCAAATCCTTCCCCCAGAGTCCACCACCCCAAAGAAGGAGAAGGATGCTGATGGGGACAAGGAGAAGAAGAAGGGGCTGGATGTCTCCAGCTGCCCCAGTGAAGGAGTGAAGCACCCCAAGAACTCGGCTGAGAAGAACAGGGAGAAGCACAAGGAGAGGTGGGGGCTCCTGCCCGAGGTTGGGGGACACCAGGGGCTGATATGAGACCACTTTTTGCTTGGTCCTTAAGAGTTAATCCATCTCTGCCTGCCCATGAATGCTGGCACATCTGGAGACCAAAGGGCAGTGGGAGCAGCACCAGGGTGGCTTTTGGAGGATGGATAAATGGGATTTCTTTGTTTTCCTTTCTCTGGAGCTAATTTTTCTTTGGATGAGGGCTGTTTGGGCAGTGCCCATCTGACCCTGTCCTGCTCTCTCTGTCCCCAGGAAGCCCAGCAAATCCAGCTCTCATGCTGCCACCACCCAGGGCCACTCTGCTGACTCCAACCCTGAGAGGTATCTGCTGAAGGATGCCCTGACCCTCCTGCTGGGGTCTGCTGGGCACTGCCAGCCCGGGGGGAGGCTTTGCTGGCAGCCTGGGGGTGGTGGGGGCTCCTGGATGACCCAGCTAGGGATGGGGTGTGCAGATGGGCAGGATCTGGCTCACAGGACGCCGGGGGATGCTGGGGCTGGGCTTGCTGAGGGCATCTCTCCCTTCCTTTGGGCTTCAGTGACGGCCGGAGCCCCACTGCATCCTCCAAGAAGTCACCCCTGGATGGCAAGAAAGAGAGGTGGGTGCTGGGCTGGGTGGGGATGGGAGAGGCTGGACTCAGCCCCTCAGAGGGCTGTGCCTGGGGGTCTGGGCCCACCTCTGGTCCCTATCACCACCCTCTGACCTGGGGCTCGTTCTGCCAGGAGAGATTCTACTGACTCCAGGTCCTCCAGCACCTCAGCCGTCTCCTCCCCACAGAAGAGGCTCTCGGGGGAGAGGTAAGGAGGGGACATCCCCAGGCTTTGGGGGTTGCTTTGGGGGTCTCCTTTGGGGTGCCCTGACCATGGGAGCCCTGTCTGGGGTGGGCAGAGATGTCTGGGAGCCCTGACCCTGCCATGGGCACTGGGACATTCCCTGGGAGGAGCAAATCCTCCCCTTGGGAGATTCCTCTTGGCTTCTCAGCGCTCTGCTCTTACTGATGTTCTGGTGCCCGAGGCCCTGCCATCATTCCCTGCTCCCTGTCCTGCCTGCCCCATGTCTGGTGTCACCTCACTGTCCCCTCCTGTGCCACCCCCAGGAGAACCTCTGTGGGCTCCAGCCCCTCTCCAGCTCCCACGGGCTCCCGGAGAAACTCCAGTGACAGCAAGGAGGAAAGGTAGGACAGACCCATCCCGCTGCCAGGGGGTGCAGGTCCCTGGGGCTGTGCCAGGCCCCCACCTACTTGTCCCCTTTGTGTCCCCCCACAGAGCCAACAGCAGCAAGGCCAAACCAGAGACTCCACGGACCCCCACCAGCCCCTCCTTCTCTCCCAGCCCCTGTTTCCTGGCCCCCTGTTACCTCACAGGGGATTCTGTGCGGGACAAGTGCATCGAGATGCTGACGGCCGCGCTCCGCATGGATGGTGAGAGGGTCTGGGGGGGTTGGACCCCAACACGGGCTGTTTCTCCTGTGGGACAGCCCTAACAGGAGCATTCAGCCCCAAAAGCAAAGAAGAGGAGGTTGGTAGGCTCCCTGGTATGGGATGATGGGGATGGGTCTTTGTACAGTTCAAGGTGGGTAAAAATAGGCATTTTGGAGATGGGGTGTCTGGGATAAGGTACAGGGGGAGAGGTGAGATTTTTTGGGGGGGTGCAGTAGACCTGGATGGTTTCATACCTGAAAGTCACCCCTTGCCCTCTCTGTCCTTTAGATGACTATAAGGAGTTCGGTGTGAACTGTGAGAAGATGGCATCGGAGATCGAAGACCATATCCTTTGGGCAGGGTGGGGGTCCCCGGGCACCGTCTGCTGGAGGGGGCACACGTGGGCTCGGGAGTGGTGGTGGGGACAGGACACAGGGTGTCAGGGACAAGGACAGAGTGTGACAGGCTCTGCTCTGCTCGCTGCCTGCAGAGGGAGCCCAGACCACGGTTAGAGGATGCTGAGGCTGATGTTGATGCTGAGCATCCCCTACGTTAGTCCGTGGGTCTGTGTGTCCCCCTGAAACTGCTCTGCTCAGGGACCTGCCTTGATCCCTGGGGAAATAAACCCAAACCCAGCCAAGGCCTTTTCCTTGAGCCTGCTGTGGGTGTCTGTGTGTCCTGCCAGCCACAGTCCATTGCAGTGACCAGGCTGGCAGGGATGGAGCTACCTCCTCCCACTCCCAGTTCAAGGCCTGGGGGTCTCCTGGCAGCCTCCCCAGACCAGGATTGACCCCAAGGTGGTTCCCCCTCCTGGGTATGGTTTGATTTTTGGCGCATCCCAAACTCTGTGCCCAAAGCTGCCAGCTCAGCCCATCTGCCCACATCCAGGCAGCAGGTGGCACTTTGGCTACCCAGGGAGGAGGGAACAGGCTGAGTCCTCTGCACCCTGAATTTGTCACAGCAGAGGGCCTGGTGGCAGTCCCTGAGCCTCCTGAGACATTCCAAGGCAACTGCAGAGCTGTTTCCCTCCCTGCACCCCAAGCTGTGCTTCATCCTCCTGAACACGAGGATGGGGACACCTCCCACACGTGGTCCCCATTGAGACGAGCCACCCCCACGTGGGCACTCACCCTGGTGACAGTCAGCAACCCCCTGGATTCCTTGACAGAGCCCACATATCTTCCAGGAGCTGAAGAGCACGGACATGAAGTATCGCAACCGGGTGCGGAGCAGGATCAGCAACCTGAAGGACCCCAAGAACCCCGGGCTGAGGAGGAACGTGCTGTGTGGGGCCATCGAGCCCAGCCTCATCGCCCGCATGACCGCCGAGGTGGGCACGGGCCACGGGGCAGGGGGCTCGGGGCTGGCTCATGGGTCACACCCATCCTTCCTCCACAGTGCCCAAGGGCTGGGGCTTGGCTTGGTGGTGCCCACAGTGAGCTTGTCCAGCATCTCTCCATCCCATCCCGGTGTTGGATGGGGCAAGGGGAGCAACAGGCATGGGGAGAAGGTGGGAGCTCTGTCCCTCAGAGCCCTGCAGGCCCCCAGCCCATCACAGAGCTGTCACACGGGCAGGAGTCAGGCTGGAAGAGTTCCTGTTCCTCCTCCTTAACTGGCATCCACAACTCAGGCTCCTGGGAATCCCAGTCTCCTGCAGGGAGCCAGATCCCTGCAGGCAGCAGTTTTGGGTTGAGGATGGGTGATTTTTCCATCTGGATGAGTCTGAGCCCTCCAGCCAGCACAGAGAGCAGCGTGAATCCTGCCCCGGGAGAGGATGGGGAGGGTGCTGGCCCGTGGCACTTGGCTGTGAGCAGAGCCCTGGCCACACTGACCACGGGGGCTGCTGCTGGTGGCAGGAGATGGCCAGTGACGAGCTGAAGCAGCTGCGGAACGCCATGACCCAGGAGGCCATCCGGGAGCACCAGATGGCCAAGACGGGCGGCACCGTCACCGACCTCTTCCAGTGCGGCAAGTGCAAGAAGAAGAACTGCACCTACAACCAGGTCAGCCCTGGCCCCTGGGGGACCCCAAGGGGTCTCTCCTAATCCAATCCCCACCAGAGGGGTCTCTCCTGACCCAGTCCTGACCCAGGTCCCTGCTCCACCCCAGGTGCAGACGCGCAGCGCCGATGAGCCCATGACGACGTTCGTGCTGTGCAACGAGTGTGGGAACCGCTGGAAGGTCTGTGCCCAGCTGGGGGAGGGCCCCTCCAACCCCTTCCTAGCCCTGGGGGGTGGCAGAGCCCCCCAGAATGGTGCTGGGGGGGCTGGGTGAGGGCTCACTGCCTGCCCTGGGCTCTGCTTCTCCTGCAGTTCTGCTGACGGTGCCGTCGATGGGGCTGGAGGGAACATGGTGTGAGATGAGAGGCTGTGATGGCCACCAGGTGTGGGCAGGAGGGTGACAGGGTGGCACCTACACCCTGGCTCCCTGTTTCCTTGCACTGGGCTCCCTCAGACATCCCAGGCAGCCAGGCTCCAGCAAAGTTGGTTTTACTCGAGAAGGTCCCAGTGAATTCAGTGGTTCTTCCCTGTAAATACCTGCCCTTTGCTGGGGTTGAGCTGGGATCCCACTGGGAATAGACTCATCCCTGGAAAGGGAGACTGGTATGTCCTGGGCAGGATGCCCTTCCCTGTGGGAATCCTGGGCTTAGTTGATTTGTGGGCAGGAGGAATGTAATCCCATGACCTGGAGGTGGGAATGGGCCAGGTTTTTTACACCCAAACAGCTCCTTCCTCACCTAAAGATGCAGAGGCGGGACACGGAGGGGACAGGGGGGTTGCAGGGTGTGTGGGGAGCTGTGTCCCTCTGTTCTGAAATACATGGACTATCCATCCTGGCTTGAGGGCGTTGTGTCCCAGGAAAGAAGAAGGGATGGCGGGGAGAGGAGTGAGGAAGAACCCTCCAGCCAGAACAATAAAGGTGTGAACTGTCTCTGTGGCACAGACTGTTTTGTGAGGGAGTCTGGGACCCTCCAGCTCGAGTCTTGTGGTCCTCTGAGAGCCCCCACCTGGCTCCAACACATATCTTGAATCCACCAGCCACAGCTTAGCATGTAACCATGGTTTGATGCTCATCCAACATCTGCCTGATGATTAAAACCCTTTAATTAATGCTGGAGCAGCTCCCTGGCTGGGTCTGGATGCTGTGGGCTGTCCCATGGCAGGGCAGAACCTCCACTGAGAGCCAGGAGGGTTTTCCAGGGAAAGGACATTGGAAACCAACTGGGACACGTCCCTTTGGCTACAGGAAACTTGGGACGGAGCCTCGTGGCACCAAGCCTGTCCCTTGTCACCACCAGCCTCTTCCAGTGGCAGTGAGATGTGACAGGGACACAGGAAGGTCACAGTGACCACAGGTGACCACGGATGGGGAGGAGGAGGGTGCTGCTCCCAAGCCAGCCTGTGTCAGCTGATATATGGGAGTGGAAGAGGAGCGTGGAGCTGTTAATTAATCCATCATTATTTTTTAATCTTGGGCTGAGGTGTGAATTTTTCCCCAGGCAGAGCCCAAGGCCCTTTGCAGCCAGATTTGGGTGCTAAACCCTCCGTGTTTGGGGGTCCAGGCCACCCCTGAGCCCCCTGAGAGAGCTCTCTGGGCCGTGGCGCTCATTAGCACGCCAAAGTCATTAATAAGCCTCGAGGCAATTATTTACAGAGCTTGCAGAGTGCGTGTGGCTGCAATTAAGGAATGCAGTGGGTCGTGGGGTGATGAATAAAAGATCAGGGTGACCTTGAGCTGGGAGAGATGCTCAGGAGGGGCAGCTCTGGGGCTCTCAGCTGTCCCCAGGGTGCCACAGGGCATGTTTGGGTGGGACAAGGCTGAAACGGGGGGATTTGGACCTGTTTTTTTTGAAGTCCAGTCCAATAAAGGCATTTGAGCAACAGCAGAGGGAGCCTGGCCCCAAACACATTATGAGGGAGCTCCTGGTATCACTTTGTGTTCTTCTGTCCAGCTGTGGGTGTGTCCCCAGGGGAAATGTCACCCTGTGCCCCCTCCCCAGGTCTCCTGGGAAATCCCAGAGGAGGAAAAGGAGCAGGGAAGGCGAACTGGAGAGCTGGACATTGCCATCCATGCAAGGATGTCCCCACTCCCAGGGAGGGCTTTCCCACCTGCCTGAAGCTGGAGGAACTCTTGGTCCTGAGGGATGCTCTGGCCTCTGGGGGATACAGGATGTGTCCCCCTGTGGCACAGCAGGTGGGTGCCACTGGGACAGGGAACAGTGAGGGGCTCTCTGGCATCCAGCTGTTTCCAGAGGTTGAAACTCTGGGTGGCTCTCGGGGACAGTTCTCAGCACTGAGGCTCTGACCCGCTCCAGGGGGAGGGCACAAACACACGTGTGTGTTACAAAAAACCCAATTCCCAAATTTCCAGCCCCCAAAACCGGGATGGCTGAGCCCCCCAGGAGATCCTGCTGTCCCTCCCCAACCCTCAGCCCCATCGGTGCCTTGTCTCCAGGGATTTGCCCTCCCTCCACACAGGTCACTGTCCCCTCCTCCCCTCCACATCCCCCAGCGTGGAGAGGAAGAGGAGCAGGGAAGATCCCAGGCAGTTCCCTGTCCTGCCAGCACTCAGCTGGGAGCTCTCTTGAACTTTGGGGGATCGGGCACTTCAGTTCTCATTTCTCATCAGTGCTGGAGAGGTGTAGCCATGGCTGCAACAGCTAATGCTGGTCCCCCCCTCCTTGTGCACAGCCCTGCAGGCAGGAGGCTCAGCCAAGAGCCCTCGGGAGCTCAGGGGCTCTGGCACAGCCCCGGCCCCACCTGGGGCTGGTCGTGACCATGCAATGATGGAGAGGCTCCTCCAGTCCCTGCCAGGGGTTGATTTGCCCCACCTGAGGCTCCAGGTTTGGATGCTCCAAAGCTTCAGCAGAAGTCTGTCCCTGAATGAATCACAGAATCATTTTGGTTGGAAAAGTCCTCCTGGACCATCGAGTCCAGCCGTTCCCCCAGCACTGCCAAGCCCAGCACTAACCATGTCCCCAAGTGTCCCATCCACACATCTTTTAAATCCCTCCAGGGATGGTGACTCAAATGAGACGCCCAGTCCTTCATCTCGTGGAGGTTTTATGTTCAACCTCCAACCTATAAACACTTTAAACACCCCCACAGTGTGTCCCACCCCAGCCAGGTCCCCTGTGAGGGGACAGCCCCCACTGGTGCCATCCCTTCCCCATGGCCTGCCCTGAGCCACCCCAGGGACACTCTGGCCCACAGAATTCAGGACAAGGCCACCCGAACATCCCTGTTTTGCTTTGCAGTCCCCTCTTGCCCAGGAGTCACCCCTGCTGTGCTCCAGTCCCCTGGCTCACCCACACCGTGGGGGCTTCACTGCTGCCCTTCTCCCCCTCATTTTTCTAGCCTTGACAAAAAAAATCAGCACTTTGCTGCTCGGTGGTTTCCTTGGCAACCCCATTTCCCCATCTTCTCGCTTTCAGCTTCTCTAACCCCCCTGGCCCCGGTCACCGGCCCCCAAAGCACAGTGACAGGTCCTTGTCCCCAGGGATGGAACGGGAGCTGGTGGGTCCTGGAAAGGCTGATCCTGGGGGGACCCTGGGCCTTCCCAAGAACTTGGGCTTCTTGGAAAGGGAATGGAGTGGCTGGTGGTGGTTTGTGGCCAAACTGGCCTGAATTCAAGCAGTCTTGAAGCCTTTACCCCTCTGTATGGGGTAAAAACCCTGTGCATGGGGGGAATGGCTTCGCTCCGACAGAGAGTGGGTTTGGATGAGATGGGGATAAATCCTGCCCTGCGAGGGTGGGGAAGCCCTGGCAGAGAAGCTGTGGCTGCCCCATCCCTGGAAATGCCCAAGGCCAGGTTGGACAGGGCTTGGAGCGCCCTGGGCTGGTGGAAGGTGTCCCTGCCCATGGCGGGGGGTGGAATTAGATAATCTTTGAGTTCCCTTCCAACCCAAACCATTCCAGGATTCCATGACCGGCATCCCCAGCACCAAACCGAGCAGGCTCCCCCTGCCCATTCCCATGTTTCCTTCCAATCAATAGGTAATGATCCCTCAGGCACCGGCTCTCGCTGCCTCCCCAGACCTCCAGCCCGCATGCAATATTCATGTGCTGCTCGCTGTGCCGCTGTCAGCAGACAGGATCGGCATCCCCCAGGGAAAACCTCGGGCTCCGATCCATCCCATCGCTCCCACCCCCGCACCGGCATCCCTGGAGCGATGCTCGCCACGGTGGGCACAGGGCAAGCTCAGGAATAGGGCTGATTTCCTTTAAAAAGCAGGAAAACAACACTGGGGGGTGGTTTGGGGAGGGCAGGATTGATGCCGAGGGTGCTGAGTGGGGTGGGGAGAGCCTGGAGAACTCCCCGTGCCGTGGGGAGGTGGGAAAGGTTCCCTACGTGTCCTCTAATGCAGGGACTCCAATAGTTATCCCCCAAACCCCAAAGGGGTGGTCAGCACCCCCAAAGCTGAGCGGACCCTGTGCCAGCCTAGGACTTGATGCTAAGTGGAAACAAGAGCTATACAGACCCTAAATATTTTAAGGTAACCACGGCTGGTGAACCCACTTTGAGTCGTGGCTCAGCCAGAGCCTCCCAAGCCCTCGGCTTTTTATTCAGCTTTTTGTTTTAATTAAACCCCAAAACTCTGCTTTTCCTGAGCTGCCTCCGCTTCGGAAGCAGAGGAGGGAGGGGTGTGCAGGGATTTGGGGGTGGATCCCATGGGGATGGATCCCATATCTGTCAAAGGATGTGGAGGTGTGATGGTCCCCGAACACCTGGAGGAGCCGGGCAGGACATCCCAGGCAGTGAATAACACCCAAACAGCACTAAAACAGGGGGGGAATTGTTGAGCCTTTCAGCGCCGGCTCCGGCTCCAGGCTGGGATGCAAACGGAATAAATTCCTTTCTCCTTCATTGTTCTGCCTTGATGGGAGTGAATCAGCTGCTTTGGAGCAGCTCTGGGAGAATTAGCGATTTGCCCAAGCCAGCCCCACCATCCAGCCTGGCCGTTCATCCAAGCCAAAATACTTGGAGAAAAGCCACGGATTTGGCCTGACTGGTTGGTTGGTTTGGGGTGTTTTTTGTCCTGAAAAAAGAAAGGGGGAGAATCAGTTTTCACCTGCAACGTTTGCAATCCACTGGAGGGAAGTGATTCATGGAGGTGCAGGGCTGTGATTCTGCAGCTCAGGCTTTGTCATGATTAAAAGCATCGGGAGACCCCAAATTGTAGCCACATTTTTGCTTCTGGAGCGAAAGGTGTTGCATGGAAAATTCCAGAATATACTTTTCCTAAAGAAAAACTCTGTGCCCTTTTGTTTCCTGGCTGGAGAGGTTTGCTGAGTCTGCAGAGCACTTTGATCTCAGCCTTCCTAAAATCACAGCGCTTGGCACAGACCTTTTTTTTTCCACCTTCCTTTAGCTGAACAGGCAGAGAACTGAGCAAAGATTTCCCATTAAAAGCAAAAAACCCCCCAGAAAATTAATTTTTCCTCACTTTCTGCTGGCATCATGCACACTCTTCCCTCTCACAGCCAGGATGGAGGTGATGCTGGCAAAAAAACCTCCCAAAAACGCTCTAAAACTCCCCCCAGCTCCCCCAAACCACCCGGATTCCCATCCCTGCACTTCCCACAGCAGTAAGTCGACCTAAATATTACAGAGGGAAAAAAAAACCCACGTTGGCTTTTTTGCCTGACACTTATTTTTCTCCCTGCCAGGAGCTCTCGGGCACTCGGCAATTAGGAGCTGCAGATTAATCTTGAGTGATATAATGAAGTGCTGGGCGGCTGGAGGACGGAGCTGGTGAGCAGAGGGGGGGTTTGCTCTCCAGATTAACATGGTTTAGGCCAGGTTTAGTGCAGACAGAGCACCCAGAGTGGTGGGAAAGAGGAGGGGGCTGGGGGGCTCAGTGGGCTCATCACCACCCCCGAATCCTCTGCATGGGTTTGTGCTGCAGAAGGAAAATGATCTTTGCTATTTTCTAACCCTGGTTTGTTTGTGAGGTCCCCAGAGTATTTTCCACCTACTTTGCAGTGTCTCCCAGCCCCTGGTCAGTTATTTTATTGAGGGGCAATGGCCCAAGAGGGCAGGCTGGGCTCATTCCAGGCTCTGCTTCCTCCCAGCCGTGTCTGAGCCTCCTTTCATGGAACCATGGACTGGTTTGGGTGTGAAGGAACCTGAAGCCCACCCAGTTCCACCCCTTTCCATGGGCAGGGACACCTCCCACCAGCCCAGGGTGCTCCAACCTGGTTTTGGACACTTCCAGGGATCCAGGGGCAGCCACAGCTTCTCTGCCCAACCTGTGCCAGGGCCTGCCCACCCTCCCAGCCAGGAATTCCTTCCCAATATCCCGTCTAACCCTGCCCTCTGGCACTTTGAAGCCATTCCCCTTGTCCTGTCCCTCCAGACCCTTGTAATTAGTCTCTCTCCATCCCTCCTGTCAGCTCCCTTCAGGTACTGGAAGGCCACAATTAGGTCACCCCGAAGCCTCTTTTCCAGGCTGCTCCATCCCAATTCTCTCGTCCCTTCTCCTTTTCTCTGAGTTCCCCACACAGGCCCGAGAGCAGCTGGCACAGGGGGCCACGTTCTTCCAACGAGCCGCCTTGTCTTTCCAAAAATGAGAATATAAATAGCCCGTCCTGTAAGGCAGCCACTCCCCAGGAGCTGTGCCGTCACCGCAGCAAACCCTTTCCCCACAGCTGCCAATTTATTCCCGACCCTGGCAGGGTCAGACACCGTCAGGGAAGCAAATGCTAATTAATAGCACAGCGCAAAGCAGCCTGGCCGGGCACGGCGTGTAATTAGCGAGCAAAATGCCCCCGCCACAGCGCTGGGGATGCGGGGAAAGGGGCGAGGGAGCAGCTCCCGGGAGGGACCCGCTGCAGCTCCCAGGCTGAGGGCACTAATTGTGTTGGGGACAATTGTGTCACGCTGCTGGCAGCGAGATCGCGACACTCGGCGCGTCCCCCTGCATCCCTTTGATTGATCCCTGCATCCCTTTGATGGATCCCTGCATCCCGCTCCCCGCTCTGGTACCCACCCGTCGAGGAGGGGACACGCTCCCTCCGCCCCGTCCTTTCGCAGGTAAACGTGACATTTCCTCGGGCCAGGAAAGCTGCTCAGGAATATCAGAACTCCTGGCGATGGGGGATGCAGAGCCCAGGGAGGAATCATGTGCTAATGGCCTTACATCGCTGCCGTGGTGAGTCATCCCGGCCCTCCGAGGAGCCCGGCTGCGCTTGGATACCGAGAAGGTGGAAAAAAATCGCTTTGCAAGGAAGATAGCTTGGTTACAGCAAGGAATAAAAAGTGCCCCCTTGGTACCCACACCCCTCCCCAGCTCCGGTGCCACAGCCACGGCGAGGAGGCCGAAAAGGGGAGGCTCATTTAGTGGGGAAATGGGAACGTTTAGGCTGGGAACATTCAAGTCAATAATGCTATTAGTGGGTTTCTTCCCTCTGTCTGGAGAAGGATGGTGGGGAGAACCCATCCTGGGATGGGAATCAGGGTGGAGCATCACCTTGAAGGTGGTTATGGGCAGACACTCTCCCTTCACCCACGGCAGCATCGCTCAGCCACATGCCTGTGGATGTGTGTTCCTGATTCCATGGGGACAAGAAAGTCCCCAGCCCCCGGGACCACGGCCACCCCCAACCAAACTTTGCCATGGGATGCATCTTCCCAGCTGAAAAGGATGAGTTAAAACCCCAAATATTGAAAAAAATCCTCTAAATCAACAGCATTTCAGCTAAGCCAACACCTCCCCGAGACACAAACCGGGCAGCAGGAAGGGATTTACACATCAAACATCCTCTCCCCCAAACTGCTGCAGCCAAAGCCTTGGGAGAGGGGAAAAAAATCTCTTTCCAGCTGTTTTCCTCTCCCTGTAGATAAATATCTATGGGCAGAGTGGTTCCTTCAGCCCCAGGCTTTGGTTGGACATCAGTCATTTAATACTGCTCTTTTAAACCCTTGTGTTTGGCTCTCAGCTGCCTCTCCCAGCTCAGAGCAGGATGTTGGCACTTTGTGTTTAGAAAATATTTATCTATATTTAGATAGGGAGACAGATAGCAGTGGAAAAAAGAGCTCTTCCAATCATTAAACCGCCTCTTTCAATTTTTCCTTATTACTATTCTTCATTTAACCACAGGCCGGGCTGGCCAAGTGCTCCCCAGGGACAGGCAGGTTTGCAGCTCTAAAAGGGGTCTCCAGAAAAAAAAATACCCTCAATCTGATAATCAGAGAGGAAATCTTCTCTGAAAATGTCTTCCCAAGGCAGAAGCATTCAGGAAGGGGATGGGGATGTGGCTGGAGACTGTCCCTGCCTTCGTGCGGAGCTGGGAAGGCTTCAGGGAGGAAGAATGGGAGCAGGTGGGAGGAAGATCCAGCATGTTTGTGAGATGCAGGGGGCTGAAAGGAGGGGGTTTTGTGCCTTTCAGGAGGAGAAAGAAAAGAGGGAGAGAAATCACCTTCTCTGATCAGCTGTCTGAGGTTCTGCAGGCTGGAGAGGCTGGAGGAGGGGGAGCTGCCTTTGAAGCTGGGAGAGGCACAAACAGGCGATGGCTGAGCACAGCAGCTTTGGCTGGCACTGCTCCTCTCCCTCCAGCTGCTCCCTGCCCTCCTCCCAGACTGGCAGCCCACCCTCACGATGGCCAAAACACCAGTTCAGGGGGGCCCAACATCCCTCTGGGGATTGTTGCTCTCCTACCAGCTCTCCCAAAGCCAGGGGTTTCCTCCAAGACCCCAGCACTGATGGGATTCAACTCCTTTCCCTCACTTTGCCCTGGATAACCAGAGCTGTCACCCCTCTGGTGTCCCGGTGCTGATTGATGCACAGGGAGCACCAGCAGCAGCTCTGCCCCACAGCTTGACATCCATCTCAGCAGTGGTGAGGGAAGCAGGTGGCAGTCTTGGCAAAATGTGCCATGAGGCACCACCATCTGCGTGTCCCTGTGGCTGGAGGAGGTGCTGCCCTCCCCGGGGGCTCTCCTGAGGCCACCAGGACCAGTCGGGACAGATGGGAACGGGCACATGATGGTATCAGGCTGGGAACTGAAGCAAAGCAAAACCCCCAGCGCTGGCAAAGGGCCGTGGGACAAACCCACAGAGGCAGCTGTGGCATCACCAGGAATGTGCAGCACTGACCAACAAGGGATGCTGTTGGCTCTTCTGCTGGAGATCCGGCTCAGACAAGCCAGGGATGAGCTGGAAAGTGGGTGGCTGATGACCAGAGAGCATGGTTTGGGCTCTGGCCAAGCCTGTGTCCAGTGTGGCTCTGGCTGATCGCGGCTCCTGAGCTTTTCAGAGCTCAGTCAAAGTGAGCAGGAAAAATCCTGAGCTTTGCTGAGCTTTTTTGGGTGAGCCCTGCCTCAGTATTGAGCCATCCCTCACCCCTGTGACATCCAGGACCGAAGCAGTGCAGTGAGGGACTCTGCAGCCAGATTCCCTGCACAAATCCCGCCCTCAGGACCTGCTGAGTATCCTCAAAACTTCCCAGGATTCCACCTGGGAATCCCTTCAGGAGCTGCTGCCTGTGAGCCACGCTGTGATGGGGACACTCTGGTCCCCGCGCTGCCCCATGGCCAGGCAGCCACCCTGCCCAGACCTGGCACTGGCTCTGACATAACTGGGGAAAGAGCCTTAATCACACATTTAAAACACCCTGTAATCCCCCCTGCTCAGTCCCTTCCCTTCCCTGACCTCCACACCTTGGTTCCTGGCATGAAAACAAAGAGCTGGTGGTGGGAGCTCTTTCTGCATCTCCTGGTTCCTCCAACTCCAAACCACCCAAATCTCCATCCTTCATCCCCAAACCAAACTGTAGCCAGCCCCTCCTGTGCTTTTCCACCAAGTTTCCACAGAAAAGAGGTTTTCTGTCCCCTCCCAACCCCAAACCAGCTTATCCCATGGACTTCTGCAGGGGCATGACCAAGAGGAGGGAAGAGCCAGGCTCTGTGTCCAGAGCAAGAGGCACCAAAGCTGCACTCTGAGATTTGGCACAGTTAAAGAGCAGCACAACTGCAGCTGGGGCAGGGCTGACCTGGATTCCCAACATCAAAGACAACACCAGCTTCCTCCCCAGCATCCCTGGAGCCCAAGGAGGAGGAGGTGAATCAACGGGCTGAACGTCCACGTGCCCACCCCACCCTGGCACTGGCACCCAGGATGGTGGGGGATGGCAGGAGCATCCCCCTGTGCTGCAGCATGGAGCTGAAAATCGGCAGAAAATGTAAATACTTCATATGCTGAGAAAGAAAAGTGCCTCCTCCATGATCAGGGGGGTCAAAGGTGGCCCAGGGGGTCCAAGCCAGGTCTGGTCTGGGTCTAACCCCCTTCCTGCTGGTACAGGAACAGGTGCTGGCAAACCTCCTGTCAGACTTGTGGAGTTGGACAAATGGATCTTATTCCTAAGGAAACCTGGCCCTAAGAGCCCTCCCTGTCCCTTGGTGGTGCCCCATGTGCACAAGCACACAGGGACCTTGTGCCTCCAGCGTGTCACGACACAGGCACCAGGACACGCAGTCCCCATGCCCCAATCCCCAGGGACCTCCTCCCTGCCCAGCAAATCCCACCCCCAGCCCCTCGGGCAGCCCGGGGGTCACAAGTGACACCAGTTCGCTCCACCAGAAGCAAAAAGCTTTATTTTCGCAGCCCGGCTCCGTCTGGGAGCAGCATCCCGGCGTGGGTTCCCCCTCCCCACGCGGGTTCCTTGCTGACATGACTCACAGGTTGTTAATGCTCCCGACGCGCAGGGGATGGGATGGGATGGGATGGGATGGGATGGGATGGGATGGGATGGGATGGGATGGGATGGGATGGGATGGGATG
>JAWWMP010000063.1:6224908-6243588 GCA_035047865.1 Dendrocincla tyrannina | reverse complement strand
CACCCAGCTGAACCCCAAATAAACTCCTGTCCCACATGAATGGACACCCAGCTGAACCCCAAATAAACTCCTGTCCCACATGAATGGACACCCAGCTGAACCCCAAATAAACTCCTGTCCCGAGCAGCCAAACCCATCCCCACACTGGGAGGGAGCCCAGCATGCCCAGCATGCCCAGCACCCTCCCCACCACAGCTCTGACTGTTCCCACTGCCGTTCCCACCGCTTTTAAAAGCACCCCTGGATCCAATTTGCAGCTGCGAGCTCAGGCCTGTGAGTGCCCCCCTGCCACCCCCCCTGAGCCCATCAGCCCCCTGCCAGCTCCCACACAGGCTGTGGGGACAGCTGGGTGCAGGCTTTGTTAAGCCAGGCTCTTCCAGGCGGTGGCTTTTAGCAGCTCCAGGAGTTTTCCTTTCACTTATTATTCACTTTTCTTTCACTTATTTATTTTCCGAGAGGTTTGGAGAGGGGGGTCCCTACTTGGGAGTCCGGACTGGAATGCAAAGCTGCCCTGGGCTTGTTCCATCCCCTCCTGCCTCTCCTCTCCATCAACACCTCCCAGATTGTTCCGTTCAAGTGTGTAACTTCCCAATCAAGGCACTCGCTTAATTGCGATGGCTTTGGCAGCCTGGGGAGCTCCATCAGCAGCAGCGGATGGTTCTTTCTAATGGGGGCAATAAACCTCTTTCCTTCAGCAGCAGCTTCGTTTGCAGCTCGGGGGGGTCACCAGGATGGACCCCCCCACCCTGTGCAGTGTGTCAGAACCTCAGCCCCAGCCTGGAGGGGGCTGAATTCTGCCCCCAAATGCCAGTGCTGAGGGAGAAATTGTCATCCTCGTCATCCCAGTCATCCAAATCATTATCCCAGCGGTGCCCATCATTACCCCAGCCATCCCCATCACCCCAGTAAACTCCATCATCCCAGTCAACTCCACCATCCCAATCATCCCAGTCATCCCCATCACACTTAGCCCTCACCAGCCCCATCCTGCCTGGGGAGGGGGCAACAGCCCCAGCCCCCCCTATCCCCCACCCCTGGCACATCTGGCAGGGTTGGGAAGTGCTTACCCAGCACATCTGGCAGAGCACAGAATGAATAACTGATTTTTTTTCCCCCTCATTTTACTCAAAAAACAGAGCCCAAAGACTCTGTGAATCCACCCAAACCCACAGCTTGTTTTTCGGGGAGGCAAAACCCGACAATACCAAAAATTCTCAGCTTTTTGTTTCACCTGGAAGGAAACTTTTCCAAGGGATGCATTTGCAAAAGCGCTCGGAAAAATAACACTAAAGAGAACTGAAAAGGACTTTTCAAGGGCAAGACATTTTTAATGCAGTATTTAAAATAAATAAAAAAACCCAAAAGCTCGACTCGAGTATTTCCACCCTTGGGCAAGGGGCTGCCATTTGCAGCCACAGTGAAGGAGACAGGAAGGCTGTTGGAGCTGGGATGAGCTGCTGGTTTCTATTTGCTCCCAGAGATAAAATGGGTTTTGCAGCCTCCAGCTCCTGGTTTTGCTGACAGAGGAGCCTGGTGGGTCTCTGTCCCCTCTGACACGCTCTCCTGCCCTGCTGAGATGGAGAGAGGATAAAGGGAAGGCATTGGGTGGCACCATCAATCCCAGTCCCATTTCCATCTCTCTTGCAGGCTCCCTTCAGGTGCTGGAAGGCCACAACAGGTCACCCCAAAGGTTTCTCTTTGCTGCACCAACCTGGGCAGCATCACCTCAATCCTCCTCCCCAGTTTACCCCCTGTACCCCCAACACATGATGAGCTGTGCCAGTTGTTACAGAATGCTGGAATGGTTTGGGTTGGAAGGGACCTTAAAGATTATCTAATTCCACCCCTACCATGGGCAGGGACACCTTCCACTGTCCCAGGTTGCTCCAACCTGGCCTTGGGCACTCCCAGGGATCCAGGGGCAGCCACAGCTTCTCTGCCCAACCTGTGCCAGGGCCTGCCCACCCTCCCAGGGCACAATTTCTCCCTAATATCCGACCCAAACCTGCCCTCTGTCAGTTTAAAACCATCTTATCCATTATCACCCCTATAAAAAGTCCCTCTCCATCCTTTTTATAAGCACTCCAAGCCAAACAATCTTCTCATCCAGCAACCAAGGGGTTGTTTGCCCCCTCCCTGCCCCACCCCAGCGATGCTACAGGCAGGTTTAGCCATGCACGGAGATGCTTGTGTGCAAACCCCGTTGTTAATTAATTAGGGTGCATCTAAACGAGCTCGGGGCTGTGGAAGATGCTCAGAGAAATGAGGATTTGCTGGAAGAGAGCACGGTGAAGGGCTGGAGCTGGTGTAGTCCTGACCTTAACCCACCCAAGCCCAACGTGTTGGCCTTTGGGGACCCCCATCAGACCCTTCAGCATCCACTTCCAACCCCCCACAACACTCAGAGCATCCCACTGAGCAAACCCTGCAGGGCTGGATGTTCCCAGGACACACAGCCACACCCCTGCTGCTCTGGCATCCACCAAAACTTTGCCTCATCCCTCCAGGAAAGGTTTGGCCACTCGGGGACCGGGCATTTCTCTCGCCAGGCTGTGACAAGGACCAGAGCCAGCCCTTCCCAAATGGCCCGGGGGAATCAGCCAGGCTTCCCCAAAGGCTCTGGAGCTCCAGGCTGGCTAATTGGGCTGCTTCCAGATGGCCTGTTTCCGGGGGTAATCGATCCAATTTCTGCAAGTAAACTCGACAGGGAAGCAGGCAGGATAATCACGAGTTACTGGGTGGAAAATCAGATGAGGGAGGGTTGGGGGGGATAAAGGACATCGTGCAACTGATTCAGGGAAATGGAGTAAATTGAACTCCTTGGAGAATTGACTTCTCTGGGAAGTTCTTTACTCCTTTGACAAAAGGCAGGCATGGGATGAATGTCACCTCCCTGGACAGGGGATGACCACTCTGGGAGGGGCCAAGCTGGGTTCTGCAGGTCCCAGCTCAGCACTGGGAGTGTCACCCCCTGCTCAGGTACCAGGATTTCCCCTGTCCATGGCTGGGGAGTGGAACTGAATGAGCATTAAGGTGCCTCCCAGCCCAAACCATTCTGGGATTCTGGGATTTTATGACTTCAACACACACTAAATCCACACAAGCATAGAATCTTAGGACCATGGAAGGGTTTGGGTGTGAAGGGACCTTAAAGCTCATGCAGTTCCACCCCTGCCATGGGCAGGGACACCTTCCACCAGCCCAGGTTGCTCCAAGCCCTGTCCAAACTGGCCTTGCAGGGATGTGGCAGCCACAGCTTCTCTGGGAAATCCATTCCAGCCTCTTACCGCTCCCAAAGGGTGGAATTTCTTCCCAATATCCCATTTAACCCTGCCCTCTGTCAGTGGGAAGCCATCCCCCCTTGTCCTGTCACTCCGTCCCTTGTAAACAGTCTCTCTCCACCTTTCTTGTCATCCCCTTCAGCGCCCTAACCCACCTGTGACCTGTCCCCTCCCCAGGTACACCAAGATGAAGACAGCCACCAACATCTACATCTTCAACCTGGCTCTGGCCGACGCTCTGGCCACCAGCACGCTGCCCTTCCAGAGCGCCAAGTACCTCATGGAGACCTGGCCCTTCGGGGAGCTGCTCTGCAAGGTCGTGCTCTCCATTGACTACTACAACATGTTCACCAGCATCTTCACCCTCACCATGATGAGCGTGGACCGCTACATCGCCGTGTGCCACCCGGTCAAGGCCCTGGACTTCCGCACGCCGGCCAAGGCCAAGATCATCAACGTCTGCATCTGGGTGCTCTCCTCCCTCATCGGGGTGCCCATCATGGTCATGGCGGTCACCAAGTCAAAAGGCAAGTGGCTTCTTGGGGACAGGTCACCTCCTGTCCCCTCTGTGCGTCCCAGGGGTGACCCAGCCAACTTGACAGCTGTAGCAGGTTTGTGGTGGGTGGTGGCCACACCTCCACGGGACCATGAATGTGCTCTGTGGTGGAAAAAGTGTCGTGGTGTTATGTTTCCATCTTGGAAACTGTCCCAGAAATTGTCCTCCTTTCCCCTCAAGGCTGGGACACCACACCCTGCCCCATCTCCAGTCCAACCAGTGCCAGTTCCCAGCTCCTGGGCTGCAAACTGGTGTTAATAATGCCTGGCTGCATGGTGTTAATAATGCCAAGGTCGTGGGTTCAATCCCCTCCCTGGCCATTCACTTCAGGGTTGGACTTGTTGATCTTTGCGGGTCCCTTCCAACTCAGAATATTCTGTGAATATCTGAAAACAGGTCCCTAAAAACACCCCCAGTGGTGCTGCAGAGTGCCCAGCTGGCCTACAGGGACATCCACAGCTCCTGTGTGGGGACACCAGCCCTTGGCTGCTGGGAAAGCCCTGGGCATCCTGAGGAAGTGGACGGCTCTCAGTGTAAGGTGACATGGGGATGTGTCCACCACAGGGATGGGGAGGAGGCAGCGTGGGATGGCCCAGGAGGCTCTGCAAGGAGCAGGTCCCTGGTCACTGCACCCACTGCATCCCCTCAGCATCCCGTGGGTAACCTCTGCCAAGGGCTGGCAGGTGGGAATGCATCTCCTTGGGGTTTCAACCAGCATGGACATGCCCCCAGAAGGCAGAGTACGCACAGCAGGCTCCCCACCACCTCCCCCTTTGACCCTCCTCTCTCCCACAGACGGGATGGTGCTGTGCACCCTCCAGTTCCCCGACCCTCCCATCTACTGGGACACCGTCACCAAGATCTGCGTCTTCATCTTCGCCTTCCTGGTCCCCATCCTGGTCATCACCATCTGCTACGGGCTGATGATCCTGCGCCTGAAGAGCGTCCGCCTCCTGTCCGGCTCCAAGGAGAAGGACCGCAACCTGCGCCGCATCACGCGCATGGTGCTGGTGGTGGTGGCCGCCTTCATCATCTGCTGGACCCCCATCCACATCTTCGTCATCGTCTGGACGCTGGTGGACATCGACAAGAAGAACCCCTACGTGGTGGCCAGCCTGCACTTCTGCATCGCCCTGGGCTACACCAACAGCAGCCTCAACCCCGTCCTCTACGCCTTCCTGGATGAAAACTTCAAGCGGTGCTTCCGGGAGTTCTGCCTCCCTTTCCGAGCCCGCGTGGACCAGAACAGCTTCTCCCGCGCCAGGAACACCACGAGGGAGAGGGTGTCCACCTGCACCCCGTCGGAAGCCCCCAACAAGCCGGCATGACTAGGAGGGGGCAGCCCCCAGCGGGGCTGCCGGGGACGCGGAGGGGACGAGCTGCGCTCGGAGGTCACCCAGGTCACCACCACGGAGTTCTAGCAGGGCGCCGGGGTCTGTGCCCGGGCTGACTGCAAAGACCTTGGTTCACCCTGGAGAAGCGGGATGGGGGAATGGGGACTCACCAAGAGATACAGGGAGAGGGTCAGAAGAGGCAGCCTGGGCAGGGTTGTTCTGCTGCTGCTCCCACTTCGACCAACTCCACCCAACAAGGGCTGTCACTCTCCCTCTTGGCAGAGCGCAGGACACGAGGACAGAAATGTCCATGTGCTTCTCCTCCTGCCTGGGCCAAGGGGGCACCAGAGCCCATGGCAGGAGGGGGAGCACTCCCTTGGCATAAGGGGGCTGTGCCAGGGCGTGATCATTGGACCATGGAATCTTTCAGGTTGGAAAAGCCGTCTGAGATCGTGGAGTCCAACTGCTCCCCCAGCACTGCCAAGGCCACCACTGACCCATGTCCCCAAGTGCCACATCCACATGGCTTTTACACCTCTCCAGGGATGAGGACTCCACCACTGCCCTGGGCAGCTGTGCCAGGGCTGGACAACCCTCTGGGTGAAGAAACATTTCCTAATATCCACCCTAAACCACCCCTGGCACGACTTGAGGCTGTTTCCTCTGCCAGATCATGGGACCTCACTCCGTCCCCCTCTGAGCTGTGGCCAAGAAACAACCAGAGCTGGGAAGAGAAAATGATGCCACTGCAGCCAAAGGGCTCCAGACCCATACCTGGAGTCCTTCAATCTGGGACTGCTCCCAGAGAAGGACTTTCTATTGTCAACGTCATTACTCTGTCATTTAGAGACCTCTGATTGCAGCCAGGGGATGGAGCAGGGCACGTCTGAAGCTCACCCTGTATCCGTGTGCCAATGCCAACCTCCCCATGCCCAGCATCCATCAGGGTGATGGAGAACTGATGAAGACATTAAGCCCAAGAGGAACCTCATTAAGGGACTAATTTATGGGGACTCGAGTTGTTTCTCACAGTGCTAAAGTAATTACACTGGAATAATGGGCAGTGCTGAGGGCTCTCCCTTGCCTGCCCATCAGGAGAAGGATGAGCAACAGCACTGCCCAGATTTCCACAGCAGAGCCAAAAAGGATAGGATGGGGTTGTGTCACCTTTTTTTGAGGAGAGGATAAATAAACTATCCCCTTCCTTTCACAATTCCCCAAGCAAGGACCGAGGGAAGGACCCACAGCCTGCAAGAGGCAGAGAGTTAGGGATTTCAGCTCTCCTCCCTCCAGAGGGATGGCTGAGCTCCAGCTCCCGGCACATCCTGCAGGAACCACCGCCCAGGGACCTCTGGACCTGCAGCTGAACGATGACTGATGGGTCCTTCTGCCCCCTGAATCCCCCTGTGCCGCATCCCTGAACCACCACTCCTCCTTCCTCTCCCCTTCCCGCTGTCGTGGCCAGGTCAGACAGCCCGGGGAGGAGGAGGAGGATGCTGGGAGGAAGCAGGAATAGCAGTGAGTGGGCAAATTGATGCAGCTGGAGGAAGCAGGCGAGCCCTGGGTGCACCTGGGGCTCGTGGGCTGGAGGCAGAGCCTGGCTTGTGTCTGGTTTGTCCAGTTGCATCAATTTAGGCTCATAAGAGCCATTACCTCTCCTCAGCAGCCCCACCTTTCTCCAGAGCCCGTGGAAATTGCAGCCTCCCTGTTAGGAAGACACGAGGCAGCCAAAACCAATTTCTTTTTCAAAGGAATCAAATCGGATGAAATTGCCCATTTGGGTCTCCAATCAATTGTGCCGGACGATCCTGCTCGTCTGCCTGCACCGTGTCAACCTCCCACAGGCAAAAGCCTTTTGCTCATCCTTCCATCCACCTGGACTTCTCCAGCTCATGCCCAGGGCTCCTCAGGATCCGTTTGGAGGATCAAATCCAGGGCAGGAATTGGGGGGAAGCCCCCAGGGTCCCACAAAGCTGAGCTTCAGCTCCTTGAGAAGAGAGACTAAGTCATTCAGAGGATTGGAGAGCATCCTTTAGCTCTCCACCTCCACCCTCCAGCAGAGCCCTCAGCAGCCTGAGGTGGGAAAGGTTTGGAGCTCTTTGATGGCAAGGACCTGGCCATGGTGGGATTTCGGGATGGATATCCCACACCAGGGAGCAGGACATCTCCCAGGAAGGGTTCACTCCTGGCTCCAGCTTGATATCTCAGTTTATGGGGTACCCCCAAAAGTGTGGTGACCCCACATCACTGATCTCCTCAACCCGCCTTACCCAGTGCCTCAGTGTTGCCCAAAATCCAGCCCCGTGATGGGGGCTGGGAATGGCACAAGGGAGAGCAGCACTTCCCACACAGCACAGGGAAGGGACAGGGGCACACAGGGAAGGGACAGGGGGACACAGAAGGGACAGGGGGACACAGAAGGGACAGGGGGACACAGGGAAGGTGAACCCCCCCACCAGGGCTGGGGCATCTCTGCCGTGGTGCAGCCCCTCCGAGGACACGTCACTGTGTCCCCCCACGAGTGCTGGGGGCTGTGGGTGGACTGGGGGCTCCACAGGCAGCTCAGCCCCCCCATTCCCCGTCCCCACAGGGCCTTTTTTCCATCTGCCAAGTTCCCAGCCTGCTGGGACACGTGCCTGCCGTGGCCTTAAAGCGGGTTAAAAGGCTCCAAGTCATTATTTTTTAAAATGCCACCGTGCTCAGGCAGAGCTCTGAGCCCGGGACACGGCGAGCAACGTGGTTTTCCTGAGCTGACTTAAAGGGAACCAGAATATTCCTGAGGAAAAGGGGACATGGATGGAGAGCACCACACTGGAACGTGTGGGGTGACAAGGACCTCGAGCATCCCGTTCTGGCAGAGTCCCAGCAGGGATCTGGGGGCTGCTCCAGCTTCTCCCCACCCAAAAAGCAGCTGCCCTCGTTCAGACTGGGAAACTGAGGACAAATCCTGCCCCAGGGAAGCACCACTGGGATGCTCGGAGGGAGCTCTTTGTGTATTTATATAAATATCTCTGTATGTATATGTGTCTATAGGTGTCTGAAACTCCAGTGAGCCCAAGGCCCCCCATCCCACCCCCAGCTACAGCAGCTGCTCTGTGTGTGATGGAGCTGAATCTGCCAGGTCAGCAGCACCTCACAAAGTGCTTCAGCCACCGTTTTCCAGCTCCAGCCCTTGGGATTTGGGGCCTTTTCCATGGCATTTCTGTAGAGGAACCCTGCTTTCTAAAAAAGAAAATAATAAAGTCAAATCAAATCGCAGATGGGAAGAAGTTTCCAGCTCTCCTGTGACTCGGGGGTGTTGGAAATGGGCAGGGTTGGGCTCAGGGGGGTGTTTTGGGGAGTGATGGGAGAGGAACTACCCCCTGAAGTTACTTTGGTGAGGGTGGGGAGGGCCTGGAATGGATTTCCCAGAGAAACTGGGACTGCCCCATCCCTGGAAGTGCCCAAGGCCAGGTTGGAGCAACCTGGGACAGTGGAAGGTGTCCCTGCCCACTGAAGGCCGTGGATCTGGGTGAGCTTTATGGTCCTTTCCCACCCAAACCATTCCATGATCCTAAATTCAAATTCTGAAAGCTCATCTGGACATGGAAAAACTCACCTTTGTGAACCCTCGAGGCCCTTTAGCTGAGATTGTTTCCAAGCCTTGCTAATAAAAAGCCTCTGCTACCACTGACCATCAAGATATAATTTTATTGTAACAGCCCAGCAGCTCAAATTCTGGCCCAAATTACATTGGGGTTTTTTGTAATTTAAATGCAAATGAGGATTTAGTGAAAAAGCACCAGAAACGGGTGTCGGAGCCTGTAACTCCTCTCGGGCTTAATGAAACTTTGCATTTTAAGGTGTTTATCACTTCTGCCCTGTCCCTTGGGAGTTCCCAGAGAAGGGGAACCCACAGGGAGCACGGGGCAGTGTGAAATCCCAATTTCCAGCCTGGGGGTCACATCCAGCCCAGCCCAGCACCATTCCAGGCCCCCTCTCCAGCACAGGGAAATCAGAGCCAGGCACCGACCCCAGCGATTTCACAGCCCAGTTAAACCAGTACTGAATAATGCAGCGACCTGTGCCAGCCCACGGGAGCTGCCACACACCTCCCACATCTTTCCAGCCACTTTTTGAGCCCCAAAATCCCATTTTCTGCTGCAGCAAACGCTCTTTTGCCTTTTCTTTCAATACTTAACCCAACAAATAATGAACCCTGATGTATCAGGCTTTATTTTTACACGTGTGATTAATGACAATGACGCTGCTTTCTTTGTCTGCAGGTTTAGAAGGATTAGTTTGGGATTGCATTATTATGCAGATGGAAATGAGTGGACCTGGCTTTCCTGGGAAGGACAATGATGAGATCTCCCACCCTCCTGGCTCTGGAGCAGCCTGGGGTGGGTCGAGGCTCTCAGCCCTGCAGAGATGCTTGTCTTGCAGTTCATCATTTAAAAGGGGGGAAAATAATCATTATGAATAATTCCTAGAGGTTTATTATTTTTTTTCTCCTTTCAGAGTTACAAATTCTCTCAATTTGTGCTTTTTTATTCCCCGAGCAAATGGGACTGGGAGGAACATGCAGGGAGGGGATGGGGACAGTGGGAGCACTGGGACAGTCCAGGATCCCCTTTCCCAGCTGCCAGGGGATGTCCTGAGCTGGGAGAAGAGTTTCCCTTATTTTTGGCTTGTTGTGACAGGAGATGAACCAGAACTTCAGCAGTTTTGGGAGGGGGCAGAGCCACCCACACATCACTTATTTCAGCCCAATCCCCATCCCCAAGACGCTCCTCTACCAGGAACCACGGCAGATCATTATTCCAGTTATCCAGGGATATTCTGGCCAGCTTCCAGCCTTAATGACGGGTCCAGGGAGGTGACACAGCCCAGTGCAATGACCAAACTCTCTCTGTCGCTTGCAGAGCCATCATTAAACCCCGACACAGGCAGCTTGGCTATAATTAAAGCTCGTTTCCTCTTCCAGGCAGGAAAGGCAGAACAACAAAACAACTCAGTATCCTCCAAACCCTCCTGAAGATGAAATCCCCTCCTGGCAGATCCTGCAGCACCACTGCATAGGTAGAATTTTTGCATCCAAAGCAGCAACACACTGAAAAAAATCCTCCACCGACACAAAACCCCTTCAAACAACACCCAAAGTGCTTTTATTCCTGGGTCAGAAGCGCCTCACACTGCAGGGACTCACCCTGTGTAGATGTTAAAGCCCCCAAATTCCACTTTCCCAGCTTTTGTCTGTACATTAAAAGCCTTTTATGCACCTCCAACAGCAACAGATGGGGAGTGGAGTGCGGGATCGGAGGAGTGAGGAAGGGTCTGGAAGGGTGGAAAACCTCCCCCATGGCCCGAGGCTGGACCCTGACACAGCCAGGGGTCCCCCCAAACTCTCCCACAGGACCCAAATTCCTCCTCATCATCCCCAAAACGCCCCCAACTCACTCCAGGAGCGCAAACCCTCGTCAATGAGACATTTCCCTTTCCTCAATTAAGCTGTTTTCCTTCTCCCACCCTCTCCCCTCCTGCGTGGGGGCTCCTCCCTCCCCCAGTTTCCAGCAGCTTCCCACTGAAGTGTCACTCTGGCTCCCAAGACAACGGTGGCTGATTCATCAGCTCCGAATATTTTCAATCCTATTGTTCTCCCCAGCCCCCCTTTTCCCCCCCTTCTCCCTCTCTTGAAAACACCACCGGGCTCCCCCATTCACAAGGGGATGTTTCCCCCTCCTCAGGAGCAGGACCAGCCCCTTGAAACAAAGACTCAAAGCCAATGACAGAGACATGGAATGGGATATTCCTTTAATTCCTTTAATTCAGGGAATAGTTGGCCACGAATGTCCGACTGTGTTACAACCTTTTGGGGTATTTATACAGGGCAACTTCCAAAAGCTCCACGCAAAGATTCACCCCTCCAACCCCCCTTGCATCTTGGGTGTCTTCAGTTCTCTTCTTCCTGCTCTTCCATGGAGCGAGATTGCCACCTGGTGTCCCGTTTTTGGGAAGGAGAATGTGGGGAAGTGGCACTGGGAGCTTCTTGCATCTTCCTCGTCTCGGAGTCTTCCTCACGTTGCAGGTTTCCTGGCATGGGAGATCAACTCTCGCAGACCTCAACCCTCCTATCTGATTGTTCCAGCTCCTACTGATACACCTTCATTTTTCATGGGTTAATATAAATCGAGGTTGTTCCTGACTCAAACAATTCTCCATTGAATTCACTTCTTAGCAGAAACAATCTTTATTGGCCAAGTTCTGTGAAGTGTATAATTTTGTAAATTAATTTCTTCCAGGTGCACTACTCTGGTATTCTTTGATCAGCTCAAGATTTCTATCTTCATTTTGCAACTTTAAACTAATTTAAGATAAAATCATCTAAAATGATTAAAATACAACTCTCTACAAGGGTCAGAGCCCACTAAATTCTTCAACTATCTGAGATAAAGGCATATCTCTCTTTTGCCCTCAAGGATGGGTAAGATCCCACCCCATTTGGGAAGGATCTGGGTTTTGTCTGCAGCTGCAGGAGGGGATTGCATTGGCTCCTGGCAGGACCCAGCCCTGAGGTGACCACAGAGGATGGCACCAGTTCCTGCTCCAAGGAATATCCCAAAACTGGGGGATGGATGCAAAAACCTGCTTATCCTGGGGATGGAGAGGAACTGGGAGCACTGGGATGAGGGGTCTTGGCTCCCAGCTCGCTGACAGCTGAGGCTGGTTTTGGAAACAAGACATTAATGCTGGGAATCCAGCCCAAGACAAGGAGCAGTTTCTCCATCAGGGATCCAGGTCCCATTTCATGGAGGAGCATCAGTGACAGTCCCCAGGGAGCAGCATTAGCCATGGGATTAGGGAACACTTGCCCACAGTGAGGGTAAATCATGGGCTTCATCCCTGGCCATAAAACCTTCTCCAGGGCCCACATCCCAACTTTATAGGGAAAAATAAAGCCTTTTGCACAGCCAGAATTGTAACCAGAGAATGCAAACACACCTCGAGTGGTGAGAGGTTGGTGCCCCCACTCCCTCCCAGGTCGTGCTGGACCCCAACGAGGCCATCCCTGATTGTAAAGCCCCGATGTTCATCCCACAGGGAGCTGCCAGCAGCCCGAGCTGCTCCTGGTACCCAAAGCCCATCCCTGGCCTGAGGCTCCTTAAGGAACCAGTTCCTGCCCAGGTGCATGAAGTGTAAACAGAACCGTGGGGCTCCAATCACACCAGGATGTGGAATTTGCTCCTTTGGTGCCAATCTCCGTGCTGGAGCACAGGATGCTCAGCTCAGCCCCAGCTGGGAGTGCCAGGACCCTCCAGTCGTGCTGCGGGCTCAGCTGTGTCCCTGGAGACCCAAAAACCCCGTCAGACAGACAGGGAGGGTGACAGGGACAACGGGGACCATCCCCTCTCCCTGCTCCCAGTTCTCCCAGTGCCTTCCCCTGCTGCCATCCCGCGGCCGTGTCCCAGCACTGCACGGGAACACCGGGACACGACAGCACCCCCTAAACCTAAAAACCTAAAAAGAGGGCTGCCCACCCCTTCCAAACCACAGCGAAAGCCTGGGCTTATCAAAACTCAGTTTATTCCAAATGTTAAAAGATGACAAGTTTCCTGTCCTTTCTGCCTTGATTAATCGACCAAAATACATTTTCTTTTTTAAAAAAAAATCCAACCCCGTCTGAACCATTGTACAATCCCACCATGTCCCCCCTCCCACACCCCTCCCTTCCTATTGCTGCAGTTTAGCTCTTTGCAGACCCCTCCTCACTCCAGGGACCTGAAGGCACCTCCTGGAAGGAGAGGATGGGGCAGGCCAGGCACAGGGAGTGACACCAGTTGGATCAGGGAGGTGATGTAGGGGAGGAGCCCCATTGTTTCAAGTGACTCGATGCATAGCTGGGAGAGCTGGGTGCCTGCTCAGCGAGGCCCTGACAGCAAATGAAGCTCCTTCCTCAGCAAAGGAAAGAGAAAAAAAATCAAAGAACTAAGTTCCCACCCGTGGGATGGATTCTGTTGGGTTTCCAAATGGAATGGGGAGGAGGGAGAAGGGAATCTGCTCCCAGCCTCACTGCCTAGAGGGTTTGGCTCAGAACTGTGAGGGGTGGGAGGCAGGAGCCCCCCTTCCGTTTCCAGCAGTCACAGTGTGCCAGGATCATCCAGCAGCATTGCCCCTCGCCCCCCTGCCGGGCAGGATCTCCCCACTGTAGCTGGATGCAAGGACAGAGCTCCCTGGGAACGTTCCTGCAGGACTGAGATGCCTCTGGAACGAGCTCAGAGGGGTTTGGTGGGAGGCAGCGACAAATCCTGGCCGGAGAGGTAAAGGATGTTGAGGTGAAGGGGATGGAGGAGCACCCAGATGCAGGGACCATTCTCAGGGAGGCCAATGCCCAGATCTGATTGTGCAGTGAAGAACGAGACCCTCAGCTTTGCCAGGCTGGGAAACGCTAAAAAACCGAGACAAGAAGTGGGAAACCCATCCAGGCACAGATTTGGGATCAGTTTAGGACCAAGCCGACCCGGGGAGCTGACAGAGCACCACGGGAAGACAAACACACACTTGCAGGGAGAACACAGGAGTATCCCTGCTCCAGCCACACCAGGCCTGGCTCCGGGAGCCTCCTGCCCTCCCGGAGCTGGAAACAGTCCCCCTGACCCGGGTGGGAGAGCGTGGGGGGTGTGTGGGTCCCGCTGGGCTCGGCCATGGGGTCACTTCATCAGCTCTGCTCCCGGTCCCTGACCAGCAGCACCGTGTGTTGCCCCCCGCTGGACACGGCCAGCACCCGCCGGTTCTCCAGCTGCTTCCCCGTCATCTCCACAGGGCTCCACACGTCGTCCTCCTCCCCGGTGCCCAGCTGGTAGTTGGTGCCCATTCCCCAGGCAAACGCTCGTCCTGCCATGGAAGGGAAGCAAGTTTTGAGGTCGTGATGGGGCGGGAAGGGGCCCCAAAATCCAGACACAAAGGGACCCTGGTTGGTCCTCAACTGGTCCCAGCTCTGTGTCTGGATGGGTCTTCCACTTCTTCTTGCCCAAACCTAAAGGAATCCAGCACTCAAACCCACAGGGACCCAGCACTCAAGCCCAAGGAAACCCTGGACCCAAAGCCAAGGAAACCCAGCACCCAAACCCAAGGGCACCCGGCACCCCAGACACTGGGTTTCTGTGTTCCAGAAACACAGGCAGGAGGAAGAGGAGCAGCACTTGCCACTCCAACAGATGTTCCATCACACAGTCAAGGCTGTTTTAACCCTTCTGGGGAGAAGATCAAACCCAGAGGCCCCTCCAAACCCTCCTTCCCACAGATGCTGTGCAGGGGCAGGTGCAGCACCAGAGCATGGAGGTCTGGCAGGAGTGGAGTCAGAGAAGGGACTACCAGCCCAACAATCCCCTCCTGGTCAACACCCCATGACCAACCCTGTCACCACGGGCCCACAGACATATCTGAGCAGTTGCCCCCAGGTGACAGCACCAGGATGTGCCCCAGGTGGAGGGATGAGGGGCATTCCCAGCCCCGGCACTCACCATCACTGCTGACAGCATATCCCACGGAGGCTCCACAGGCCACGGAGATGATGCTGGGGAGCTCTGGGATGACTGTGGGTGTGCTCTTCTCCTCTGCCCCTGTGCCCAGGCCCAGCCGGCCATACTCTGCCCTGCCCAGGCTGTAGGCTTTACCTGGAGCACAAGGAATGCACGGGAGAGGTGACGAGGTGGGCAGAAGCTGTAGGTCACAGCCAGACCCTCTCCCCAGATCTGACTCCTGAGGGAGCATCACTTGCCCCTCCCACATCCCTGGAACCCAGCCAGGAGGGGCAGGATGGGGAGAGATCCCTGAGCTCCCCAAAATCAATGGGGTGGGTGCAACAGCAGAGTTCACAAGTGACCCCAGATCCTCCCTGTCCTTTGCTGCGACCTCATGTCATCCTTGTTGCCTGGAACACCGAGGCCTTGGAGGGCTCCAGCACATCACCCTCATCCCAACACCACCCCAGCCAGGGCGAGGGCCACGGGAGTCCCCCTCGTCCTGCCCTGTGTGACTCCCCCTGTGCCACTGCCACTCACCCTCGGAGTCGACACAGACCGTGTGGTGCTGCCCGCCTGAGAACCCGACCCAGGACTTGGTGGAGTTCTTGAAGCACGTGAGGTTCTGCGGGGAGAAGCAGGGCTCGGTGTCCTGGGTCCCTGCGGGGTGGGACGCACAAACCCGGGTGGGTCAGGGCCACGGGCACACACAGCCCAGGCCAGGCTCCAGCACTGAGCCATCCACCCCGGGGCTCAGCCCACCAGACACCAACACAGCCCTCCCCACGAGCACACACATCAGGTTTCTGTTCAAACCTGCTCATTGCAGGGGCTGGGATCTAACCCAAAGCTATGTAGGGGTCACCCCCCACCCCAATTTCCAGCTCTGGTATGTCTGGTGGATGTTTGGTGTCTAGATCTGGGGCACCCAGCACTTCCCCCACCAGGCCAGGGCAGCACAGGACTGGCAGGATATCTGGAGGGACAGAGGTGAAGCTCACCTAGCTGGTGGTAGTTGGAGAGGCCAAATCCATAGATGTGTCCCTCCTGTGTGACAGCAAAGGTGAAATACGCCCCACAAAAGGCGTCCTGGAAGCGCATTTTGTTTCTTCTCCCTTTGCCTCTGACAGGGACAAGCTGGGGGACCAGCAGCCTCTCTGGGGACAGGAGACAAGGAGTTATAAAAGGATTAAAGATTTCCACCCTTTCCCTGATCTAAGGACTCAGCTCACTGCATTCAGGTCACTGATTACACACAAGCCCTTGAGCACCAGGGTCTGGGTCCCTTTGCTCCCCTGAAAAAGGGCAGAGCTGGGGCCAAGGGCTGCAGCTCCAAGAAGCAAAGCCACTCACGCAGCCCTTTGCGTCCTCCTCGGTTGGCAAAGAGCGCTGGCACTCTGCCCAGCTGGCCCTGCTCGCCACAGCCACACGTGTACAGGTCACCATCCACTGTCAGCATCACCAGGTGGTCATTCCCTAGAAGAGGAGGGAAGGAGGAGTCACGGAGAGACTTCAGCATGCCCCAGGGGCTGAGATCCCACAGGCAAACCCCAGCTTGCTAGAATTCAGTGGGGTTGACTGCACTGGACACCTCGATGCCACTTGTGGCACAACTTAAAACCCCAGGATCTCCCTCTTCCTGATCCCAGGAAACTTTAAAGCAGTTTCTCTGGGAAAGTTCAAGGACACAGGGACCCACCAACCTCCCCCAAGCCTTGGACAAGCTCCCTGGCTGCTCGGCTCAGCCTCACAGAAGGAGAGTGGTGTGACCCCAAGAGGTCGTGGTCAGGGCACTCGCATAAGGCATTTTACATCAGATTGGGTCAAACATTAACCTGATGTGTTTATCTGTTGGGGAAAAAACACCTGTTTGGGCTAAAAGACACACAAGAGAAGAGCAAGCACACCCTTGCACCAGGCTTGGGGCAGCCAAGAGGGTGGAAAAGGTCATGGATCTTGCGGACCTTCACCTTCCCTGAGGGTTGCGACAGCCTCGTGCACCTGCCTGACCCCACACCCCCCCAGGGCTCACCTGAGGCTATTTTGACAACAGGTGCATGCAGCTGGAGCAGCAGAGGAGTGGTGCTTGTCTTCATGGGCTCCAGCAGGCCAATCACCCCGTTGTTATCCTGGGTGGAGAGACAGATGCAGGGATGTGAGTCACAGGAGCAGCTGCCAGCAGAGAAGCTCCCACGCCCCAGGGACCAGCGTACCCGGAAGGAACCCCACACGAAGACCCTGCCATCCTCAGTCAGTGCAGCCGTGTGACTGTCCCCTGCTGACACCTGCACCACCTTCTCCTGCAGCTCCACCTTGCCCGGAGTGGTCTCAGACCCCTCGGCTGAGGTGTCGCGTCCCAGGGCACCTTCATCGTTGCAGCCAAAGGTGTAGATCTGCAAATGGAGAGGGAAGGGTAAGGGTGGGGCAACAGGCTGAGTGTGGAGTCAGGGCACAGAGACCCACCAGGATGAGCTATCATGGAATCAGAATCATGGAATGGTTTGGGTTGGAAGGGACCTTAAAGGTCACACAGTTCCAACCCCCGTGCCATGGGCAGGGACACCTCCCGCTACCCCAGGTTGCTCCAACTTGGTCTTGGGCACTTCCAGGGATGGGGCAGCCACAGCTTCTCTGGGCAACCTGTGCTAGGGCCTCTCCACGCTCATGGGGAAGAATTTATCCCCAGTATCCAATATAAACCCACTGTCAGTGTGAAGCCGTTCCCTCTTGTCCTGTTAATCTTGGCCAAAGTCCCTCTCCAACTCTCTTGCAGGCTCCCTTCAGTTACTCCCTTCAACCCCCTAAAACTTCGTGGTCCATGTCAGACCACTCTCATCGCTGAGCTGGAACAGGGCAGTGCCTGACTCCAACTCCCTCACATCCAGAACACACCCCAGAGCCCTCAGGGAAGCTCGGCCTCCCTGCAGTGCACTCACCTTCCCCGTCTGGCTCAGGCACACCGTGTGCATCCCTCCTGCCTCCACCTGCACCACCATCTCCGGCAGCGTGACCAGGGCCGGCTTCTTCCTCTCCATGATGTCCTCACCCAGGCCCAGCTGGCCCACATTGCCCTGGCCCAGGGTCAGCACCAGCCCGGGCTGCGTGCGGTGTGACGGGTGGCTGACTGCAGGGAGAGAGAACACAGGGAGGGGATACAGCCTTCCTGCTAAAGCTCATCCCTGGGGAAAGGGAAGGGGGAAACCCCCTGGGGTTTGTCTTACCTTTAACTTTCTTCCTCTCCAGAGGCTCGTCCTCAGACACCAGGTTCTTGGAGGTGCGTTTCCCTGGCATTGTGGGACCTACGGGCCAGAAACAGGGGTCACCCACGGGGCTGTCACTGCCTGGGCTGTCCCCTCCTGCCTTTGAAGCCACTTGAGGGGCTGGGGACCGAGCTGGGATGTGAGCACCCACCCCTGCTCCCACTCGGGAAGAATGTAGGGCTGTTCCTGGTATGTTTTATTCACGCTCCCTAACCTTGTGCAGAGGTGAACACCTCCACCTTTCAGCTCCGGGCAGGCGGGGAGAGAGGGAAAGTGATAGGGGAAGGGGAAGGGAGAGGAGGAAGGGAAGGGAAAAGGAAAGGGGAAAAGGGAAAAGGAAGGGGAAAGGGAAGAAGGAAGAGAGGGAGAGGAGGAAGGGAAGGGAAAAGGAAAGAGAAAAGGGAAAAAAGAAGGGGAAGAGGAAAGGGGAAAAGGGGAAAGGAAATGGGGAAGGGAAGAGAAGGAAAGGGAAAAGAGGAAAGGAAGGGGAAAGGGAAAAGGAAAGGGAAAGGACATGGGGAAGGGCAGAAAAGGGAAAGGGGAAAAGGAAAGGGGAAAAGAAAGGGGAAAGGAGAAGAGAAAGAGGCGGGTGGAGGCTCCGGAGGCAGCAGCACTCCCCTCAGCCCCGCCGTGCCCGTGTCCCCCCGCCCCGGCCCTCGCCGCCATTCAAACCGCCCGCGCCGCCGCCTCACGTGGGGCCGCGCAGGCCTCGGGCCGGCCCCGCCGCCGCTCCCGCCGCCCGGCGCTGT
>JAWWMP010000063.1:6192652-6224833 GCA_035047865.1 Dendrocincla tyrannina | reverse complement strand
GGACACGGGGACAGAACGAGGGGGACACGGGGACAGAACGAGGGGGACACGGGGACAGAGCGGGGGGACACGGGGACACACAGGACGGGGGGACACGGGGACAGACACGAGGGGGACAGGGGACAGCGGGACACACTGCTGGAGGGACACGGGGACAGAACGGGAGGACACAGGGACAGAGCGGGGGGGGGACAGAGGGACAGAACGGGGGGGATAAAGGGACAAACAGGATGGGGGGACAGAACAGTGGTGACAGACAGAACGGGGGGGATAAAGGGACAGACAGGACAGAGGGACAGACAAGACGGGAAACGGGACAGAAGGATAGAACGGACAGACAGGACGGGGGAACAGACAGGACAGGGGGGACAGAGGGACAGAACGGACAGACTGAACGGGGGGTGACAGAGGGACAGACCGGGGGGAGACAAGGGACAAGTGGGGGAACAGACCGGGCGGGGGGAGACAGAGGGACTGATACGGGGGACAGTTATAGAATGGGGGAACAGGCAGGGCAGACGGGAGGACAGAAAGGACAGGACAGAAAGACAGGCAGGACAGGCCAGGTAGCACGCACAGGGCTGGCAGGTGTCACCCACCCTCAGACAATCCAGTTGCCTCCCGAGCAATAAATCGCCATTAGTGTAAATAACTCCTGCCTCGACCCCCCAGCGGTGCCCCCAGCCAGGGCTGAGGGGACAGAGCTGCTCCCGCATTTTCCAGCACGCCCCTGCCCAGTGCGGAAAATCTGCTGTTCTTGAAGTGGGAACCAAACTGAACTCTCGGGGTGCTGGGAGGACAGCAAACTTCCAGGTTTCTCCCCCGATCTAATGGCACGAATCTCTCCTCTTCCACCGATTAATTCTGCTCCGTTTACATGCAAATCCAGCCCTGGGGATGTTCCAGACCAAGGGCTCGTGTTTGGCATTTAATGGCTCTTTTCTGCTGAAATCAAGCCCCAATTATGCCCTTGGCTGATTCACCAGCCTGAGCTGCTCACTTACAGACTCCATGCCCGAGGTGCCCTCAGGGCCTGGGCCACTAGAAAACCCTCTCAGGAGTATCAGGTTGGAATAATTCCAGGACTCTTAACAGTTGATTTGTGACTCCTTTTGTTTCCCCTTCCAAGCCACAGCTCCGGAATACAAATTCTACCTAACCCTGCTGTGTTAACCCTTAGTGATAAAATGGTTTATGTGCAATATGATCCCAAACTGGACTTAAAGGATCATGTGCTCCTTGTCCAGGAGAGGGTTACACTGGGTTTCTACACCCTTGACCAGAAGGGACAACAGCACACAAAAACACCACTTCTACAAGTGAGAGGCACCAACAGGAACAGCAGGTTCCCTTTAATATTCAGGGGCAAACCAGCAGATCACTCACCAAGAAACACACACCAAGCCAAAGCAAATCGAGTTTATTTCATTCACCAAAGCCAGGTACAGATTTAGAACCAGCACTGAGAGCAGGGATGGATAACAGGGAACACACACATGAAGTGCTGCTCCCCCCACATCCTGTGAGCCGCCCCCTGTAGGATCAGCTTTCCCTGGCATGCCTTTGCACCACGAGGTTGAATGTCTTCCCTGGCAGCTGGCACCAGGAATGGCCCTCTGGATGGGAGGGCTGTTGGCAAGTCCAGGTCCACAGCAGAGCACGTGGGTTTCTTTCCTTACCCACCCCCTCCCTCGCGGTTTCAGAGCACCCCAAAAGCAGCTCCATCCTGCTGGCACACCCAGCCCCGAGCCTGCCCTTGACTTTTCAGCTGCCCTTGAGCCAATCCCGCCACATCCCACGGATTTATCGCCTTTCTTTCCATGCACCTCATACACACGTGCTCAGCCCCAGGCCCTGCTTATCCCCCCAAGCCGCCAGCAGGGACACACGCGGCCATTTCCCAGCACAAGCACATGGTCTGCAAAGCCACGAGTCCAGGTATTCCCTGCATCCAGTTCACTGATCGCATGAACTGGCCTTCAGGCACCACCTACATTTATCATTTGGGCCAATTCTCCCGATATACTCACCCCTTCCCAACAAAACCGGTTTTTCTTCTGTCATCTTAGTCAGCAGTATCTGCAATAATAAGGGAAAAGAAGTTCGGGTTTACTCTTTTTTTGCCACTTTTCACATAACACAAAGCCTCAAGCACATCATTTATCTCCACTTTTGCAAATATTTTTTTTCTCCTCTGCAAAGATTCATGGAATTTTTTCCTCTTTAAAGAGTCAGGAATCACTTTCTCCCCATCCGTAAGAACCAAAATGCAACAAAATCTTAAAACTCAGGAATGCCTGAATTAAACTCTGTTAAACATCTATATAGTCTGGATTGGAGCTTAATCACTTTAAGTCGATCCAATCGCTCCATAAGCCGCTTAGAAACAGCTCAAGCTTATTTGAAGCATGAGGTTTAAATTTTTAAGCAAACAGACCACGTATTTAACCACTCACCTTCCAAAAACCGTGCTCCAAACTTTCCTTTATCTTTACAACTGGAAACACAAAACAAAAAGGCGTTTTAAAAAACTGCTCAGGAGCTTCTTTTCCCTCCCTCCCTTCCCCTCCAGCCCCACACGCGTGTCCCGGCCCTCCCCGCGTGTCAGGAGTGTTTCCTGCATGGTTTGTCTCCTCTGTAATGGCCCGAGGGCTCAGAGAAGCAGTAGGAATATGCAGGCTGCAGGCTCGGGGCCCGGCTTGTTCTCCAACGTCGTGGAAGGGGACTGTACGTCACGGGCCCGAGGGCCTACGCTCCCGTGCGCCACACGGACAGAGCCGAGAGAGAGCGACTTCTCCGGATATCCACGTTGGGTTTGTGTCTTTTTAATTATTTTAATCCCCGAACGCCCGAGCTCCACATAGCGTAGACGAGGCCACACAATACTCACGCTAGAGACAGCAGGGCAGGCCGGGCTGGGCAGGCGTCGGTGTAACCTGTGGGAAGAGGCGGAGAAGGCCGTGAGGGGCCTGCTGAGGCGCTCCCCGCCACGTTGAAATCACGGCCTGTATTAGCGCCGAGAGCGGGATTCGGCGTCCCCACAGCAGGCAGCGGGGGGGCTGCGCGGCCGCGGGGACGCCATACCCAGAGACCATGAGTAAAGAGAGTAATAAAGTGGGTAAAACGCAGACAGACCTACCTGCAGCACTCGAGCTCCACGCGAGAAAGAGGCCGTGCGGCGCCGCGCGGCGCTATTTATAGGGCGTCAGGGGGTGGAGCCAACGCGCGCGCGAGCAGCACGTAAGGGGCGGGGTTAAACCACATATGGGCGTGGGATGGGGAAGTGGGCGTGGCCAAATGGGGAGCGCCTGCGCAGTGAGGAGAGCAGCGGTTGGCGCGCGCGCGAAGGGGAAGGCGCGAAAAGCCGCCCCCTCAGGGGAGGCGCCGCCATTTTGGACCCGCCCCCCGTCCCCATTCCATTCCCCTCAAGGGCCGGGGCTGCCCCTTCGGACCCCCGCGGTTAATAAAACACGACCACAGATAGACGGGTTTGGGTTTGATTTTCTTTTTTTTTTTTTTTGGTTTTTTGTTTGTTTGGGTTTTTTTACAAAAAAAAAAAATCCTAAAATACTTTTATTCCATAGTTAAAATCTGTTGCTGAGGAGACTGATATACAACGCAATGGTTTTTAGTCTACAGGTGGCTGTACACGGTGGGGGAGCTGTGAGGGAAGAGCCCTCGCCGTGTGGGGTCATGGCTGGGGTGGTGCAAAGTCTTTGTCTCCTCCCCACACTCTCCTCCCTCACAAGTGGCATCTCACACATGGTTTAGGTTTTGTGCATAATACAGCAGTGGCCTATACCAGATTTCGTTCCGTTTTTAAAAGGCCCACTTTTAGGAAGAACTTCTTTCAGAAGAGAAATATCCTCTTTTTAAGGTCACTTTTTAAACCTCTTCTTCCACTCCCTTCGACCCACACAGTGAAATTTATCAAGTTTCCAGTAGGTTTAGCTGTAAAAATGAGAAAAAGGCAAGTTTCAACCCTGATTTGGGAGAGTAAAAAACATCTGAGAGGAAGCCACAATAAAAAGGATTGACTACTCTCACCTTTTCCCCAAATTAAAAAGTTAAAAAGGCAACAGTCATTTTCCTGGTTCTGTAATTTGTTAAACAAGCCTAGATACCTCAATATCTGTTATTAACATCACAGCGAGTGTGAGAGGGGGGAGGGAATGTTTTTATACATCTGTGTTTTTTTGTGGGTTTTTTGTGGTTTTTTTTACAAAAACAATATGCAGCATATGTTAATACCTATACAGTTCCCTTCCAGCACAACAAACCCTTGGTCAGTAGTGATTCAGGACATGAAGGACATGACAGAGACGAGCAAAACCCCACAAAACAACGCGTGACGTGTCAGTCGTGTGCCAGGTTTCTCTGTACACAGCTAATATACACACACGTGCTTCCCAGCACATCCTCTCCTCAGCTTCCCAACACTAGAGCTGCCCTTTGTTTTCTTTTCCCCCTCTCCTTCCTCATGGAAAAGAGGAGGAAACGAGGAATTGCATCCCAAAAAGGAGTCTGTTCCCCTGGGCTCGGTCTCCTGGCAGGGGGTTATTGCTGAGCCACGCGAGGTATAGTGTCAGTTCCAGCCTGATGGCACGAGAGATGTGTTTGTTCCAGTGAAATGCTACATTCAGACAGGATTCCCCTTCCCTGGCCCAAAGCCCTTTTGTGGATATGGTTGGAAGGCAAATCTTGGAAGAGCCAGGTTCCACCCTCGCTGTATTGCCTTGGAGAGGGACGCAGAGAACTTCCAGGCCTCTCAGGTCTCTTGCTCCCTTCTTGGAAGATTATGGTCGGTGGTACCTGAAAGCCAAGGGGGAAATGAGCGTCACCCACGTTAAATGGTTACCCAGGCACTACAGATGGCCGAAGAGGGTAAATGGAATTATCTCAGAACCCTCAGCCCTTCAGGGAAGGTGTTAACATCAAACCATTTCACCTCTTGTGCTCTGCAAACACTCCACCTCACAAAGCTGGAAGCAAAAGAATCACTTGGGCCACAATTCACAGGTGACTTCACAGATAATTTCCCAGCTCATTACCAAGGTGTTTTGTGGCTGTGGCTTCTCCAGCCCCAAAAAAGTCCACTCCAGCTGCAAGGTCACACTGGTTTCAGATGCATCTCAAACCAGCCACTGGTCCCGTTGAGTTTCCAGGATGGGAAGCCCCCAGTTTAAGGACAAAACCCCCACTTTGTGTCTGCTACTGGTCCAGTCACCTTTCACCACTGGGGCAGAAAGGGACATTCAATCACCAATTGCTACACACTTAATTTTTCTGAGGTTTTAATGTTTTGCCCCTGCAGCACAGCTCTGACAGCTCCAACAAGACAAACTCTGAGTAACATGTTCTCACCTCGTGAACTGCTTGCTCTCCTCGTGCACTTCCATTTCAGAGCTCTTAAACTCATTCAGCTCCTTCCTGATGGCCGCCTGCACAGAGAGGGAGGGAGGTTTGGTAAAAGAAAGGGCTCAGATTGCAGTGGCCACCCCAGCTTTGGCATTTCTTTCACACTAAGCTGAATTTAATCTGCCCCACTTCCTGCACCTCAGGGCTGGGCAGTCCCACAGGTGGCCTGGGAGGAGAAGGACAGATGGTTCCCTGCCAGCTTCTTGCCTGAGCCTGCAAGGAACCACATTCCTCTGACCCGTGTCTTGCATACTTGGTGTGTCCAGAGAAGGGAACAGAGCTGGGGAAGGGGCTGGAGCAGCAGGAGTGGCTGAGAGAGCTGGGGGGGCTCCGCCTGGAGAAAAGGAGGCTCAGGGGGGACCTTCTGGCTCTGCAACCCCCTGACAGGAGGGGGGAGCCAGGGCGGGTCGGGCTCTGCTCCCAGGAAACAGGGACAGGAGGAGAGGGAACCTCAAGTTGCACCAGGGGAGGTTTAGATTAGATATTAAGGAAAATTTATTCACCAAAAGGGTTGTCAAGCCCTGGAAGAGGCTTCCCAGGGCAGTGGTGAAATCTTCATTGCTGGAAGTGCTCAAAAACCCATGTGGCTGTGCACTTGGGGACGTGGGTTAGTGGTGAATATGGTCATGCTGGGTTAACACTTGAGCCCAATGAGCTCAGAGGACTTTTCCAGCCTTAGTAATTCCATGATTCTGTGATTCTCACTCAGAAGCTGATGCAGAGGCCATGCCGGCCTGCAGACTGTGCCCACCTGGGCTCCACCTCACCATGAGGCAGCAGGAAGCTGAGCTGGGACAGCACATACAGGTGAAAGGACATTGGTGATGCTCGGTGAGGGGGCAGAGGGGAAGATGAAGAGCTGAAGCCAAAGGAACAGAGCAAATCTCCCACCCTGGTCTGGCTGCCCTCCCCACCTGGGGCCAGGACAGTCCCTGTTACCTTGTCAGCTGGTGTCAGCTTTGTCCATGGCTTATCTGCCCGCCGGTCGTAGTCCTGAGCATCTGTTACTTCCACATATTCGTTAAACCTCAGGATCTTCCTGGCCTGCAGCTCTGCCACTGTAGGCCTCTGGCTAAGCTGAACACCAGCAAGAACAAAGGAGGTTAGGCTGAGCCTTATCTGCGAGGCAAACCAGGACTAAGCACCCTCATCAAAACTAAAACCAGTTCTCTCTCTGGGCCTGAACCACAGACACTACCAGGTCCTGCTCACATCCCTGCAAGGGAACAGGCAGACCTCTTACAGATTGGACATTCCCATTGGGACCATGAGGCCAGGACAGGGCAGAACGCAGGCCACACTGCCATGGTGAAGGAAGACATGGAAAGGTTTGGGGATAGCTATTAAATGGTGAGCCCTGTGTGACACTCCTCATCTCCAGCAATGACAACGCTCACATTTCACACCCACAGGGCCTGGGGAAGCTTTTCCCAGCCATGAGTAACAACCCCAAGTAACCTGGACATAACAGCTTAAAGCAGCTGTTGCTCTCACACTGCTGTTACTTCAGAAATGAGTTTTGGGGAGCCTGGTGAGAGTTGTGGCCACTGAAGAACCGTGTGAGAGCAGAAAGCTTTGCTGGCCCTGCAAGCGCCAGGTGCCAAATTTAGTTCTCATCTCTCTCGTTACGCTCGCTGCCAGCTCAGATCCGTCACTGACAACGGTGCCAGCGGCTCCCGGCGGGTGACAGCCCACGTTCCAAAGTCCCCACAGCCCGAGGGCGCTGGGGACACTTACACAATGGCCCCGTGACTTCCCCCCCAGCAAGGTGCCCGTTGCCACCAGCCCTGCCAGGTGGCTGTCACCACGGGGGCAGCAGTACCTTTCTGGTGAGCCGGCGCTTGATCTCGCGCTTCTCAGCTTGACGGTCAGCTTCATTTTTCGCTGCCAAGGGGGGAATAAAATACATTTTTCATGTAAGCATCAGGCTTTGAAAAGGGCTTTCTGGGCTTGAACAAAGCAGAGTGTGGAGCTGGATTGGATTAGCTACAGATCTGAAGGCTCGTTGTGGTGTGTCTGTGCTTAGGACAGGCACAGAGCACAACCCAACTCCATAGTCACCTCCTGGACTGGCAGGGGCCATATAGCCCTTAAACAGCACCAGTGACTCAGTCTCATGTTAGAGATTAATGCCCATATTACCAAAAATACATCCCAGCCCTCTGCAGCTCATTCCTCCCCAGAGCTATTAGAGTTTAAATGAAAATAAAGGCACATATAAATATTTTAAATGGAAACTTCCTGAACTGACATTTCCCTTTCCTCATGATGTTTATTTAAAACTTTTGCAGAACAAGATATGGCCAAGAGAAACAGCCCTGACTGAGCGATGCACTGCTGCTTTTGCGATCAGGCAACGCAATGCTGTAATGTCTGGACCACAAACGAAAGTCCAGCCCAAACAAAAACACCTTTCACAGTCCTTGCTGGGTAACAGCAGGGTCTGAACCAGCTCACACACTCTTCCCTGAGGTGCCAGGCAGGGGACAGGCATTGTAGAATGGTTTGGATTGGAAGGGACCTCAAAGATCACCCAGTTCCACCCCTGCCATGGGCAGGGACACCTTCCACAAGCCCAGTTTGCTCCAAGCCCTGTCCAACCTGGCCTTGGACACTTCCTGGCCTTGGACACTTCCAGGGATGGAGCAGCCAGAGCTTCTCTGGGAAATCCATTCTAGGGCCTCCCCACCCTCACAGGGAAGAATTTATTCCCAAAATCTAATCTAAATCTCTTTCAGTTTAAAACCACCCCCCATTAAAGGCAAGCTTATGGTATTTCTCAGGACCAGCAGAGAAGTGTTACTCACGCTGCAGGATATTCCTCTGCTCCAGCTCTTCTGCTGTGGGTCTCTGGCTCAGTCGCCTGAGGAAAAGTGTGACAAGTGTGTAAGGTTGTATCTGGTCAGTCCTCTGCAAAGCCTCCTCCACACCCCTCACTCACCAGTGGGGATCACTGCTGCCCTGTTTTATGCTCTGCTCCACTCAAACAGCTGCTCAGCCACTGGCACAGCTTTGGGAACGCTGTGGACTCTCAAAAGCAGCTTTTCAGGGAGCTCAAGCAGAGAGCAAAGCCTGGACTGTCACCAGGTTCATCCACCACCCTGCACCATCCACACCTTTCTACACCATCTGTATTTTACATTTCTGCAGCCCTTGACATTTTCCCTTCCCAATCCATTTAACCTTTGGAAAGAGGGGCCTGTCAGGGGATACTGCACAACTCCAGGAGGAACTCCCAACTTTTCTAACTGGGAAGGAACATCAACACTGATCCTCCCAGCCCTGCCCCAGCTGCCATGCCCAACCACCCACCCTGTTCCAGCACAGAACAGGACACAGCTTAGACAAGGCACCAGCTTTGCACAGACAGAACACCCTCCCTGTTCTCTGTACCTGATCAGCGTTGTCCCGATCTGGTGCCGGATCTCGTTCCACTCCTCCTTGCTCTTCCGAGGGAAGACGACCTTCTCCTCCTGCGGCGCCGTCGCGTTGCCCAGCTTTATAGCCAGCGTGTCTTTCCTCTTCACTTTGTTGGCCAGCGTGCCTGTGGGGAGGGACAGCAATGGGATGCAGCTCAAGGCTGAACACAGCGAGCCCAGCCACAATCCCTGGCAGTTGTGCTCTCCCTCAGGGAGAGCCCTCCTCTCTCCTTGTGTTTCCCAAGCTCTGCACTACACAGCAGCGTCCAGCACTCCTGTGTGACACCACATGCTCACCTAAAACTGTCCCACCTGAGGGGCTGGGACAGCTCAGGCTGTTGCAGGAGCCATCTGCAGCTGGAGGGGTGCACTCAGCAGGTGAGAGCACAGGTTTGGCTGCAGAGCCTTGGAAAAAGCGAGGCAGAGGACATGTGGTACATCATGAAACCAAGAACCAGCTGCTTTGAAGCGCTGTGGGGACCAGCTCTTTGATCCAGATCTCAGTACAGCCAGGCATGGGTTCAGCAGAGAAATAGAAAAAGCCAGCTGCAATGTCAAAGCCTTACTGTTATGGCTTTCATCTTCTTCCTCATCCTCGTCATCTTTGTACAGGATGGGCCCCTCCGAGTCAGAGTCGCTCATCCCTTCATCTCCTTCCTGCTCCTCTGGCAGGGCGGGGACCAGATTGGGGATGACTGTGACAGATGGCACATCTCCAATATATACACGAGGACCCGAATTCTGCTCCTCTTCCTGGTCATCTTCTTCCTCTTCCTCATCGTCTGGACTAACGAGAAGCACACTATTACACCTCCAACACTCAGCACAGGGGCTGGGGAATATCCCTGGGATCAACAACTCATCAGCTCTCCTCAAGGGAGCCCAAGAATCACAGGTGAAAGAGCCACCCCAGGATCCTGCACTGTCCCTTCTCTCCAAAGCACAGGGAGCTCTGGCAGAGGAAATGCCAGAGGCAGGTTCTGCAGAACCCAACAGCCCTCTGACCCCACTACTTTGGATCTTGCAGGTTCAGCTCTGCTATAACAAGACAGCCCTTTTCCCACTTCAGTTTTGCAAAATGAAAGGCTAAGGAAGGCCACAAGTGGATGGAATCCAGGACCTTGTTTTGTCTTGGTGCAATGAAAGCCAGGCCAGGCCTGGATTCCTGGCATCACCCCGTGTTTGCAGTCTGGAACCCATTTCCCTTTGTAAGCAATAAAATCCCAGAACCAGGAGTGGTTTTACTGGGAAGTTGTTCTGGCCCTTAAGAGCCTGAGACACGGTTTTGGCCAACAGGGGAGGAAGGTGGTTTCAGCAGGGACATCAGCCCTGCTCAGAGCCCTCCTCAGCACCACAGGCTCCCAGGAGAGCCAGCACACATACAAGGGGTACTCACACTTTGAGCATCTCGATGGTGACAGGCAGGGACCTCGTCCTGCCCAGGGTGCCGTTGTCATCCCCGAAGCCATCGTTCTCAAAGAGCAGGGAGTGGGCCCTGTGGGACCCCTCGGGAGGGGGCGTGACGGGCAGGGGGCTGTTCAGAGCCTGCTGGATGCGGATGTGCAGCGGGAGCTGGGGCAGGCGAGGCAGCACGTGGGGGTCACCAAAGCTTTGCTCCGCCGTCCTCTTGGACACCTCCACGGACCTGAACTCTTCAGGAGGAGGAGGAGTCTCGCTGGGCAGGTCCAGGGAGCGTGGGGGGTCCAGGATGGGTGTGGGGGTGGGCAGGGGCATACGTGGGGGCTCAGGAGGCACGTGTGTGGGCAGGGGTGGGGAGGGAGAGGGCGGTGGGTGAGCCGAGGTCATGTGTAGTGGGATGGGTGCCGGGCGAGTCGCTGTCCCTGTCCTGTCGCTGGGGGGCTTGGAGGGGACAACCTCTGACGTGCTGTTGGGCAGGAGGCCTCTCTTCGGGGGGAGAGGAGGGGAAGGCTTGGACAAGGCGGTACCGCTGTTCATTGCTTGGGAAAGTTCAGCTGGAAATAAAAACCACAAAAGCCACGATGTTTAACAGGGAATTTTCCAGATACCCTTCAGCAGTGTGGAATAAGCACGGGCAATGCAGAGCCTTGGACTAAGCAGACTCTGCTGCTTTTTACTGGAACGCTGTGCCAGAAATAACCAGGTTGCAAGGCTCTAGTTTGTCCTTCCTGCAGCAAAGGTAAGACTTGGGAGAGCAGCCAAAAACAAGCAGGATGGAAGAGATCCTGCTGCTTTGGAGAGAGAGGAATGGCATCAGCCCTCAAGTGGCAGCACACTTAGCTCGCCCAGCAATGCAGGTATGTGGGCACTTTATGGCTGTAGTTACAGCAACAAAGAAATCTGACACATCCAGGACACCCCAGACTCCAGTTGTTTTAACAGCTCCCCTGCACATTAAAGAACTTTTAGGGAAGTCTCAAAAAGTCTCAAAGTCCTACCTTTTGCTCAAAGGCAAAAGCCAGCAGAGCTGCAGGCAGCAATGTGCTCTCCCCACTCCCATTCACCCATCAGACCCAGCCCGAGAACACCCTGCTGCCAGCAGCTCCTCAGGGTGAGATTCTGCCCTACTCCCTCTGAGCTCCATTCCTTTCCCATATGAACTACAAAATAACTAGCAAAACTTCCCTAAATACCTAAAAGTCTTGAGTCTACATATCTGCTGTGTGATGGAGGAGAGAAGGAGAAATGGAGACACAGAAAATGCCTTCAGTGGGCAACCTCAGGTTCCCCAAACCCCCTCCATTCCTAGGGAAGAAGTTGCACCAGTGAAGGCTGCTCTTGCTTTAGGAGTTTGCAGCCTTTTACATCCACATCTCCACGGCTTTTGGGGCTCAGAAAGGCTTTGCCTGGAGGGGATGAGACTTGCTGCTCATTCCCCTGGAGCGGGTGGCAGTGACACATCGTGTGCCCAGCACGGAGCCGGGAGGAGCCACGAGAGGGTGCTGCGAGCAGGAGTGTTTCCAGAGATAAGGCCGAATAGCTGGAGAGAGGTGGGCACATTTTTGGGATGTTTAGCATTTTCAGACTTTCCCCTTGTAGATTAAGGGCCAGATTGTGCAAAACACCGAGTGCCCTCAGTTCCAGCCCAGGGGACTCCGGTGTCTCCAAGCCTGGCAGGACCAGGCTCCAGTCATCTCTGGGGAAGGACAGAATTTGAAAGGGAGTGAGGAGCTGGCAGATGGAAGAGACAGAAAGGGGCTGGGAGCTGCTTGGAGCAGCCAGTGCAACAGAGCCAGTGCACAGGCTGGCACAGCCCCTCCCTTGTGATGGCACCGTGGGCAGAGCCGGTGCTCCAGCACAGGCTGTGCTGCCTGTGGCTCCCTAACCCTGCCAGGAGCACCAAGCCCTGGGGCTGCTGCCAAGCCCTGGGACAGCAGGATGGCACCCTGTTCCTTGCCTGTTTGTTCAAGCTGCTGCCGATTAAATCCCCTCTCCTCAGAAGTGTTTCCTGAGCCTTATTTTCAGCTGCTGCAGACACCAGAAGCGCTCAGAGAATGAGCATCTTCTGGAGGGACAAAGGGGTGACCTGCACAGGAACACCCTCCCCTGCCTCAGGCTACAAAAGCAGCACAAAAGGACACACGCCCAGTCAGAGCACACACCAAAGACCCGTGGGGAGCTCACAAAGCCAATTCCACTCCTGCTGTTCATCAGCAACAACACGGCTCACACAGCAATGCTGCAGCTCCAGCTCCATCCCACCAGACCAGAGCCCTGTGGGAGCCTCCTCCTCCACCACCTTCTCACCCAGGACTCAAAAGAGAATTCCCTGCTCTCCTTCTCCCTTCCCTCACACCTCAGCGTTGTTGGGAAGAGGCAGGATGGCTCCGAACAGATGTTGGATACACTCCTGTCTCCAGCCACATTCTTTGTTCCACAAGTACCTCCTGCAATTAGCGCTGGGGCGTTTCAAATGCCATCTGCAATGTGTGCAAGCAGCTTAAAGAAAACAAGAAGGTATTTCATGGAGTGCTCGGGCACGGCCAGGCTAATCAAGCTGGTCTGGCACATGGGAGTGTTTAACACCATATCAAGGTCACTTGCAAAACCTGCCAGGGCAAGGTGAGCCCAGAGCAGAGCAGAGCCATCAGCTCACACAAAGCAGTGGCTTGGGCTACTTCAGATGGCAACTTGCACATCCACCACTGCCTCCCAAACCACACCTGGGTAACGCCTCCAGTTTCTGTGGTAACAGTGCAAACCTGTGGGATTGATCTTCCCAGGAGCCTCCCTTCTGATCTGAGTGAGCCCCTGTGTCCAAAGATTAGGATGTGTCTGTGAGAGAACTGTCTGAGGCACAAACAGACTGCATGGAAGTCATCCCAACGCTGTGCTGCATCTTTAAGACCCACCAGAATTCCCACGGAGAGCAGAGACTAAACCAGCTTTAAGAAACTCTCCCCGAATATTCTGCTTAGAAAAGTTACAGAGATAAAGACATTTAATTCTCTAAGTGAGAAGATTCAGCTGAAATTACAGTTGAGCTGATTTATCCATGGGACAAGACTAATCTGGCACTATCCCAGCCACAGACCATAGGGGAGGTGCCCTGGTACAATCAGGGAAGCCTGAACTATCCCTTCCAGCTCCTGGCCTCTCTGCACCAAGTGGAAACCACATGGCCCTGCAGTGACAGCCATGACAAACATTTTTTGGTCTGATGTGCATTTTTTAGGTTACTTTGTTGGGCTTTTTCTTCCCCAAGACCAGCTGAAAGCAGGAATTGTCACTGACCACAGTCTCGCAAAGCTAAATCTCATCCACCATCCCCCAACCCTGGCTGAATCCCAGCCCTCAGCAAAGCACCAACATTCAGACGCTGCCTCAGAGCTGACAGAGAAGAAGCAGGCAGGGATTCCTTCCTGCAGGTAGCTGTTGGGAACAGATTGGATGGCTCATGGCAGAGGACTCCAGTAATTACACCGTTCCCAGCACACAGTTCTGGCTAAACACTGGCAGATCTGAGTCCAAACTGGACTGTTTTCAGGAAAAATGGTCAGACATTCATGATACAACTAAAAATCTACCCTTATGAAGGGGAGAGAGACTTGGAGCAGCAGCTCCAGGATATCCCAGGGTACAAAAACCAGCTGCTGGGGTCACTTACCTATTAGTGAGTTGCTATTTCTGTTGACAGGTTTGGGAGGAGGGACAGGAGGCTGTTTGGCAGGAGCTGTGCTGGCTGTACTGGTGGGAGCAGTAGTGTTGGCACTGGCAGGAGTGGGAAGCAGAGTCCTGGGGGCTGGGGAAGGGGCAACTGTGGGATTGACTGTCTTTGCTGCAGTGGGGGCTGTGGTGGAGGGGGCAGTTCTTGCAGTGCTGCTGGCAGGCGTTGGATCCCTCGCCTGCACTTCGTTTGCCTCCTGGGAAGTGGAGGGAGGTCTTTTTGGAGGAAGGAGGGGCTGTCTGGGAACATGTGGCTCCTGAGGTGGTTCCAGTTCAGGCCCAGACTGGCTGCTGGAGGAGCCTGCAAAGGGAGACAGCTCAGTTTAAGGGACTGGAGAGGGGAAACAATCAGATGAGAATTCAAAGCTGGCACTGGGACAATCTCAAGTCCCGATTTTGCACACATCTGGTTTCTTACCCTGCCTCTTTTTTGGCTCCTCTGCTGGAACAGTCTTCCTAAGGCTGGAGGGCTTTGTGGCCTCTTCCTCCTGGCTGGGTGGGTCACAGACCCCGGGCCCACCGATGGGGACTGTGTGGCCATTCTTCAGTGCAGGGGGGTTCAGCTTCTCTGGCTCTTCACTATCTGCAAGGGGGTGGGAGGGGAGAGAAGCAGAGACAAAACACTCAGAAGGCAGGAGAGGGAAGAGCTGGCTGAGCTGACTGAACCACCAGGGAGCCAAACCAACTTCTCTCTGGCTTCTGAAACTGCAGGTCTTCAGTCCCCTTCTGCACAGGAGAGCACAGCAACCAGCCAGCTGGAGATGGGAGCTCTTGGTTTCACTGTCAGCAAGTAAATAGCACAGCTCTGGATCCCATCAAAGGCTTCTTCCTGTCCTGCCCTTCAGACTGGTGTGCCCAGCGCTGTGCCACAGCCCAAGGAAGTTGTAACTGCAGGCAAAATACTCCAGCAGCTTTTGTATCCACCCCCCATCACAGGGCAGCCACCAGTTCCCTGCTGCAATAGATTCCAACACGAGCCAAGGCATTTACTGCACATCCAATAATGGATTTGGATAGCCTTAAAATTAGTGGAAGCACCTCTGGCTTCCTTCTGTTTCTATCCTGAATTGGCCACAAAAATCAATGCACATCAGCAAAACAGATTTCTTCACTTTATCTTGGTTTTAATCAGATGGAATAATACAACTCCAGAAACTGATGTAGTTCATCCTGACTATTTCTGCTTTTACAGATTCTACCATGGAGTTTCCCAATGTCAGAAGCAAGACCTCTATTGGAAACGGTTCCTCTTTCCAGCCCATGATTATGAGACCACTTAAAACCTCATGAGGAAATACTCAACCATTCCCTTTAATTGCCCTGACAGGACAATCTCTTGATAATATTATTCCCAATATCAGACAGCACCCACTCTAATGGGATGTTGTCCATTTTGACTGCTTTCCAACTCAAGAAAACTTGGATACATCATCAATTTGATTAAAAATCTTTAGCCTTTCAGTCTACCCTCTCTGAACCAACTGCAGTGTGTGGCATCAAAGCCCCCCAGATGCCAGGCCCCACCACACTCTGCTACTCCAATTTCTGGTCATTTATTCCATTGCCTTCTTCACCTTTCCTCTTCCCCCAAGTATCACCTCCCCTTTCCCAACCTGGTGTTATTCAGCAGCTGAGAGCAAAGCTGCCACAGAGTCAAAAGCTCTCCAGGATCTCTTTTCCACGAGAAACAGCCTTGGTTCCTGGGAGGAGCTGGCAGACGGCGCTGCCTCGCTCACTCACTGCCCTTCCCTGAAATGCAGGAAGCACAGACAGCAACAAGAGGGAGTTTCCTCCCCAGACAGGGCTGAAACTCAAGGGATGAGACAGGGATTTTTATAGTAGCAACTGCCTCTGGTTATCCAAAGTTTTCAGCAAGGGAGGCAGGGAGTAAGATTCAGCTTTCCTCACCACTGAACTCTACCAGCCCTTCCCTGGCAGCTCCTGATGGCCTCTCACACCACCTCACTCCCACCTTCAGCTCCAGGCACCTCCTTCAAGGTCAAGAGATCCAATGCCATCCTCTTTTCCCTTACTCTGAGCCTGATACCCACAACCTGGAGCCCATAACCTGCTGATCCCCATCCCAGGGAGCAGCAGGGCCTCCTCTCCCAGCTTCACCACCACACCTCCTTCCCTACCTCCTCATCTCAAAGGGTTTCCAGCATTTTTCCCCCCCTAAGAAAACTGACCTTGTGCAAGCAGGTTTTAGAAGTGCAAGCAAACACAATAACCCACCCTCACGTCTTATGACTGCTCAAGTGTCTTAAACTCCCAGGAGGGATTTAGATAATGCGCCTCTAATCTGCCCCTCCTGCCAGCACCCACTGCTCCCTCGTGCCCGGGGTTTGCACTTTGGCCACATTACACCCATCTTCTGCTTCTAAAATCAGAGCAGATGACTCAAAGAAGAAAATAATTCCACCCCTAAGCCAGGCTTCTGTTCCACCCTTACAGTGTGGAAGATCTCGCTCTCCTCTGCCATCTCCAGCTGGAGGTTTGGAGCCCAAAGCCTTTGATCTCTCTTCCAGTTTCATCCTGTGACCTCACACCCTTCTGCACCCAGTGAACTGCTCCTCCAGAGCTGCACTGACACCCTCGGGGGTGTAGAGGCATCATTACAGCAGAGCTGTGTTAAGACTCTTGCTCTCAGTTTTGCTTTCAGTTGCTTGGTCTGAAAACCATTTTTTCCACCTCCACTCTTCCACTTTACAGCTTTCTTAGAATGAGACTTGCACTAGGCCAAGGCTGTCTCTGCAGTGAGGCTCTTGAGGTGCAATTACACCCCGAGCCAAGGGCCAGGATCCCACCCAGACAGGTGGGCTGCTGTCCCCCCACACCTTCCTGCCCCTCCCTCAGACCCACACCACCCAACTCACAGCCAGGTGACTCGATGGTGATCTGAGAACTTATTTTGGCAGCATGATCCAACTGGGAGACATCAGGGGTGACACAAAAGGGGATCAGACTTCTTAGACTTAAGATTAAAGCAGGGCAAGCTTTAATAAGCTCAGTGGTGACTATGATATCACACCATGAAGCATCTTTTGGAGGAAACGCAGCTCAGAATTCATCCATTTTTGACTCTTTTCCCAAATGAAGCCCTGGGGTCAGCACCCCTGCCCCAGTGCAGCTGGGAATGTGATTGGAACAGCTGGAGTTGGTGAGTGATAGCAGAGGTTTGCAGGACAGGAGAAACGATTTGGAGCAGGACAGGTAGGGAGGGACAGGATAGGAAGTGACCCACAGCACAGCCCTCCCACCCTGCTGGCAGGAACGTGTCCAAGACAGGCACTGAGCTTCCTCAGCAACATCTTTCTCCCTGAGCAGGCTGTGAAAAATCAGTGTGTGAAAATCAGAGCAGAGAAAGCATTGAAAAGGGTAAAGCAGAACAGGAACCACAGCAAAGAGCCCTTCAATTTGTCTCCCAAGGGTGAGGTTTGGCCAGAGGAAGATCAGCTACACAGACACAGACAGGAGAATTTCATTTGCAGACTCACCCTGCTCAGGCTCTTCCAATAGAACCCCTCTTTTTACCAGCTCCTCTCTTGGCTTTCGCATAGAAATCTTTCGTTCTAAAACTGATATTAAATTGAAAAAAGGCACTCAGAAAACAGGGCAAGCTAGGAGTTCAAGATGATAATTTCATTTTTTTTTTTAAAGGGATCCTCTGGAGGAAATAAAAGGGCTTCAAATTTCACATGGATTAAGAGGAGGGACTGCACGTTCAGGCCTGCACTTCACACTACACTGGCGATGGTGGAGAGAACCCTCCCTCCCCACAGCTGCTCGGGGAGGTTCCTTGCAAGAAAGGAATTTGTTTGTCTGAAACTACAGCTCCGTGGCAAGGTGTTTGTGGAGAGACTGCAGGTGCCAGCCCACCACCAAAGTCACATTTTGGTTCTTGCACATGCCAGCACTCAGGCTGCTGACAGCAAGCCCTTCTCAGTGGCCAGATGGCTCATGGCAGGATTCCCTGTGGAGGAAGGGACGCCCACCCAGCCCTTGTCACTTTACCTTCTGAGGTCTCCTTAAATTTGTCACTGCTTTTCTTTTTCCTCCACTTCCAGGGTTTGAAGATCTTGCCAAAGCTTGAGAACTTGCTTTTCCTCTTTGTAGGGGGTGTGGTGTCACCTGATTCTAAAACATCTACCCCCATGCCGGCATCACCTGGGGCGTGATCCACCTCCTCGGCTGCACAGGAGAAAAAGGAAAAGAATAAAGAATTAGCTCTGTGCTGCAGGTAACAGCTGCCACCTCCCACCAGCCCACCCCACACTGGGAAACTGCAGCACAGTCAGGGAAAAAAGGGAGCAAGACTCCATCCAAGGCTCCAGAGAACCCTCACATCAGCCTGGGGAGACAGGAGAAGGGCTCTCAACATTAACAGGGCAACAGGAAGCTGGTAAGGGGCTTCCCAAGACAAGGATTACAGAATTCCAGAGTCAGTTAGGCTGGAAAAGACTTCTGAGACCATTAAGTCCAAGCTGTGATTCAACACCACCTTGTCATCCAGCCCAGAGCACTGAGAGCCACATCCAGTTGTTCCCTGGACACCTCCAGGGGTGGGCACTCCAAACCTCCCTGGGCAGCCCCTTCCAGTGCCTGACCACCCTTTCTACGGAGAAATTCCTCCTGATGTCCAACCTGACCCTCCACTGGCACAGTTTGAGGTCATTCCCTCTTCTCCTGTCCCTGTTCCCTGGGAGCAGAGCCCTCCCTGGCTCTCCCCTCCTGTCAGGGAGTTGCAGAGCCAGAAGGCCCCCCCTGAGCCTCCTTTTCTCCAGACTGAGCTCCCCCAGCTCCCTCAGCCACAGCCTAGTTTAATTTTGCAGCATCACAGCTTTGCTCAGGAACACAAACCACTTTGCTGCCTTTCCTTGTCTTCAGCTGGACACAAACACCTTCCAGCCCACTGAGCCGACACCCACGACTGTCTGTGCACCCCAAAATCACCAGACCCATTCCAGCAGCTGGATGTGCCTCTCTGATTTTCCCACTGTAAATAAGGGCAGCAAAGCTGGCCAAGAGCAACAACTCCACAGGAAGGCAACACAATACAGGCCCTGCTCCACCTACTGCCCTGGAGTCCCTGGAGAACAGCACGAGACGGACACAGAGGTGGGAAGGGACACACACAATAAAAGCCACAACTCCCAACTCTAAGAAAACCACTTTAGAAGCAGAACCCGAGCACAAAATACTAAAGTGGGGACTGACAATCCTGCTGTTGCTGTTCTGGGGGTATTTGATGGAGCATGAGGGAACATTTACAATCAGCACAACCCAGCACTGCCTGCAACAAAATGAATCAGTGCACATGAGCTAAGTGAAGCCAGCTGGTGCCTGCTCATGGCAGCATTTACAGAGCCACAATCCCTCGGCTTCCAGAGGCAGCAACACCAGAGATCCATTGCAGAGCTCCATGGAAAAAAAAACTATGGAAAAAAGAGACATCCCCCAGCGCTGCCCAACATCACACACGGCAGGCTGGGGTGTCCTGCTACAAATTGCACTCGTGTGCCTTGTTTTGGAGCCTCTAAATCAGATGTTGGGGAGCTTGAGAGCCCTCCAGGAACACAACAGACCTTTCAGTCAACTGCAGACAAGCCTGTAGGACCTGCCTGCAGAGCAGACAAAGCCTCATAGGTAATGTGGAAAGTTCAGCCAAGAATCCCATCTCCTGAGGGTAAGAGATTAGGAAAGGAATTTTAGGGGAAAGCTATTTTGCACATAGGATGAAGAGCTAATAATGTATCTGCTGTATCCTACAAATATCCACTGAAGATACAGGCCCAGATGTGAAAAAGCAGATTCCTGTCAACACCGGGAGGAGCATGTTCAGGACAGGGGGAAAAATAACAAACAGGAAAAAATGAGTTGCTTGATGGAGTTCTACCTGCAACCCTGCAGTGCTTCCCAGCAGGAGATCTGAGATCCCAGGAAGGGACAAGCACAGGCAGGGAGCCACAGCCATGGGCTGCCGGGCTGGGGACAGGCTGCAAGAGAGATGGACACCAATATTCCAGCCTGAGTACACATGAAATGCAAGGTCACTGAAGAACAGGGAAGAGAAGAATAACAGAGGGAAACCAGAGAGTATTTCAGCAGGGGGACCTCGATCATGTGAGCAGCAGAGTCTTTAACCAAGTGACAGAGGAAGGAAAGCCAGCCCAGCACTCCATGCTATGGAAGGGCAAGGAAGTGCCATGGAAGTGCCACTGTGCTAATCTCTCTGGAAAAGCCTTTTCAAAGCTAACTGTGGCCAGTCCAGACTCTACCCAAAATTCTGACCCTTCCAGGTTCCTCCTCTCCTTTGTGGAACTCCAGATTTCACAGAGTGGGGTTTGATGGTTTTTCTGTTGGGTTTGTGGTTGTATTTTTGTTTAAATCAGCCCCATAACAAAGTCTCTCAATCTGAACCAGTCAGAAGCTGCTGCCAGCCAATATTTATTTGAAAAAGCAAGATTAATACGGTATCTGAGCTGCTTTTAAATAAAAAAAACAACCCAACTCTGGCTTCATAACAGAAGAGAAATTGGGTGGAAAATAACACACACGATGTCAGCACCGATCCGTGATTTTCTGCAGGGATGGAAGGGAGGGTGGGGAGATGGAAATGGGGGCAAAAAAGAAAAAGCATTTCCAGAGACCTCAGAGGAATTGCCTGGATGTTTAGAGGCACTTTCTTCAGAGACCAGAGCATTAGCCCTGGAGTCATACATGTAATTTTAACAAACAGTATTCACTGTGTTCAACAGAGCGTTCCCAAACTTCACCAGGCAGGCACGAGCGCTCGCCAGGCACAGGCTGGGCACTGAATGTGGATCCCCAGTGCCACCAAAGGCATTTCCCTCACCTTTGCAAGCAGAACAGTGCTGAAGGCAGTCCCTTCACAGCCACCCCTTCCCTGAACTGCTCTGAGGAATGTATGTCACTTAGGTGCTGCTGCCACCCAAGGTGGCAGAGTGCTGCACTAAGCAAAGGAAGTTATTAAAAGTAAACTCAACCCTCAGGTCCAGGGATTAATGAAGAGCCCTCAGCACGCTGGGATGTCTCCATTTCCAATTAGAAGGAGAACAACAAGCATTCCCCCACCACGGTCCCCTCGGAGCAGTGGCCATGGAAGGATGAGCCAAAAGTGCAGGAGACACACGATACCCCCCGAGCAGGAGCGGCTCGAAGCAGGCAGGGTGGGGAGAGCCCACATGCGACTTTCCTCCAGGCAGAACCTCATCCAGCAGCTCCTGCAGCCCAGCTCTGGCTGTCAAAGCAAATACCATCCCGGGGTGGAGCTTTGCCTGCCAGAATGGCAACCAGGCAGGTGAACACGGGGAGGTTTCACAACGACCTTCGTCACATGGAGAGGGGATCGCTGGGCTCCTGCTCCTCTGCTGTTGTACAACACGACAACATATGGATTTGTTGGTTTATAACCAGTCCTGTGTCTGAAAACAGCCAGGCAAGAGGGAGACACAGGCACACCATGGATTTTTTCAGAGCATTGAGCTGCCCAAATCATTCCCACCATCCTTTTTTGCTCTATGTGGAATAAAACTTGCCATGTCACTGAACACCCCGAAATGCCAGGGAACCAATTCCCTCCTCAGACTCCTCTGGGATTCATTCTGTCCAGTTGTTCTGCTGACAGGAGAGCCTGTCCTGCCCTTGCCCATCACTCTTCCTTTTCCCATCCCTAATTACACACGGACACAGACATTTAAAGCCCTCTGTTGTGAAGCAATTATGACACTCAGAGCTAACGAGCGGGTGGGTCGGCAGCTGTAGGTGAGATTTACTGATCTGTATTCAAATAACCCCATTGTTCAGTGATTGTTCACGTTAGATAGTGCTCACACCCCCTCCAAAACGGGCCTTTCCTTCAGTGCACGGCCCATTTCCAGCTCAAACCTCCAGGAAATGGTGCAGAGAGGACATTTCTTCGCTGTGAAGGCAGAGAATCCACCTTGCTGAGGCTGTGCCTCCTCCTGCTCTGCTCTACAAGGTGCAGGAGGGTCCTTAAGCTGCTTTGCAATGCAAGGGAGAACCTCTCCTTATCCGATCCATGCACTGGGAATCCAGGAAGGAACCACAGTGCAGGGCCTGGGGAAAGAAACTGGGCAAAAAGAGAGGAATGGGACTTTGAGGGAAGGGTGGGAAGCATCAGGATTGCCTCCAGCCAAGCCAGCCCTTGCTCAGCACCAAGGCTGTGTCCACAAGACCAGTCTCACCCTCACCTGGGTGCCAGGCTGGAAAACCTGCTTTAAACACGTAGGAAAGGTTAAATGAGGTCACACGGGCCTGGGTGAAGCCAGCAGTGTCCTCATTAGAAGGTCAAGAGCTTCCCAACTGGCAGGTCCCGAAGGTGCCCCCGTGCCAAAGCACGACCTTGTTTAACCTCTCTGGAAGTTGTGAGAACACACACTTCAGAAAAGCAACCCTGGAGCAGGGAGAGCCCCACAGAGCCCACCCTGACACCAGCATGATGTGCTTAGTGTTCCAGCAGAGTCCTGGGTGAGGAAAAATCTGGAATAAAGTATCTCCTGCATCTTCAGCAGGTCACCCCAGGCTCCTGAAGCACTCAGATCCCAGGACCCAGCTGGGCAAGGGATGGAGCAATTCCCCAGCTGCTTCCCAACCAGAGCCTCCTGCCATTTCAGATCCACTCTCCCAAACACTTGCACTGCCCTAATCCCATTCCATCCAAACAAGCAGGTGAATTTGAACTGTTTAAACAGCACATTTGTGTTAACCCAAAATGTTTAGACTGAAATAATCTCGGGAAACGTCACCAAGTTGGCACAGCCTGGACACTCAAGAAGGCAGGAAGCTCCAGCAGTGCCAAGCAGCTTGGGATGCAATTCCCCATCAGTTTGCCTGACCAGCTGGTCCTTCCAACCCTCCCTCAAAACACATTTACACTTAAATCTTGCAGTTAAACTGCAGGTGGAAGAAAGCTCTTCTTCCCCTTGTAGTGCTGAGCTACCCCAGTTGTTTCCCAGAGAAACCATTTCAGTGGAAGGAGCTGGAGAGTCACAGTTGGTGACGTGTCACCTGTTCCCAAAGCTCCTGCCAGCCTTGGCGCTGCCATTCCCATTAAAAAGGGAGAAGCTTTCACTTCCCACTGCTGCTCTCAGTGGGTCAAACAGGCACAGCCAGGATCCGTGGGGTCAATTAAAGACACCACACGTGGTCACACCACGGCCACAAACACAGGACACCACAAGGAGGCAGCTCCCAGCAGGATCACCCACCTATAAATGTCATGGTTTAATGGTCACACCACAGGCCAGGGAGGAAAAGCCACCAGTGAGCAAAAAGTAATCCCCATCTTCAGGGATCAAGCCCCAAACCCCCTTTTGTAGAGTAAAACACTGCCAGCCTGGAAAAAGGCACAGCAGAGACTTCAGGGACCAAGAGGAATAACCAAAAAGCATTTTTTTCATTAAGGATCATCTCTCATGTGGAAAACACCTGCAAGAGTTAAATGAAATAGTGGCACCTCTGATGCACAGTGTTAAAGAATTCAAACCAACCTGGATCTAGTGCAGAATTAATCCTGGTGAGTTTTTAAACTGTTTTAACTCGGGCCACACACCCTCAAAAGCCAGCCTGGCTATGGGGAAGTTTTATTTTGTTTTTAACACCATTCCTTCAGCATCTGAGTTAGAGACCCCCAACAAAGCAAGGCTGAAGGCTGTGAATAAATCAAAGAACTGAATGCCAGAAGATGACAACTCATATTATACTAGTATATGCCTGCGAGGGAAACTAGTGATTTCCATGAGGAAAATGGCAAAACCCTTTTAGGATGAAGGGTCTGTGAGCCCCAGGACAGGGCTGCAGAATGGTGCTGTTAGGAAAAGACTGAGAACAAGCTGCTTTTCTCCCCAAAACGACTGAGAACAAGCTGCTTTTTCTGAGATGTAAATTCCAACTTCATTAAGAGACATCCTCACAAAGGAAATGAGAAAACATCCCTATTTTGCACAGCATGTAAGTCATGAGCTTGGGCCAAATTCCTTCCATCTGCAAGCCACAGTTCCTCCAGAACCTGATCCATCTCTTCTCATAGGAGTTACCACAGGATTTCCACAAATCCCAGGAGTTTCTGCTCATAAAGGAGCTCGCTGGGCATCTCTGTCTTCGGGCAAATGAGGCAGCAACTCTGCTTAACCACCTCTGTTTCCCTAAGGAACACACCTCCCTGAAGTTCTGCTATCCCATGAGCCCAGAACGTGCATCAGGAAGTTTTGCTGGGAATGTGGCTGCTCCTAACACACCTGGAACACCCCAGGACCTACAGCTCCAGCAGGACCATCACAGCCCCGAGCCACAAACCCTCCTGTTGCTGACCATGTGGATGCACAGCCTGGAGAACAACCCAGCTCCCTCCTTTTCCTCTTTGTTGTGCCCAGCAGAGCAGTTAAGAATCCCAAAAGCTTCCAAGCAAACAGCTACAACTCAAAAAGCAAACAAAGGTTCTTTTGAAGGAGATGCTGTTAAAGTATCCATTGGGCAAATGTTTTCAAGCTTCCTATAACAGCTTTAAAAACTTGATGTGCATTTCCTGAATGGTCCAGGGAAGACGTGAATCCTAACCTTAAAGCAATAAAGGGTTGTGGTCACAAAACAGCCCCAAACAGTCCCAGCCCTCGGCTTCCCTGTATTTTGCACTTTTCTAATCACCATAATCTTCACAGGACTCTTTTTAACAGCATCCTGCCACAGTTAATGCAAGAACCATGTCCTCACGTTCACCATTTAATCAGTAGGAACTGTGGGAGCTGTGCCATGAAAAAAAAGACTTCAGAGAGCAAATGACCGGTTGAGAAAACACCAGGTCTGCTGGCAAAGCACAATGTCATTGCACCAAGAGCCCACTCCCCTGGAAATTACCACTGTTACTGGTGCTTGATCAGAGAAAAGCCCCAGACTGGCCAGGCTGGCTCCTAACAGTGAATAAATCCAAGGAGAAGATGCTGTTAATCTCCACTGTCAGTACGAAGACAACTGAAGTTTTATTTCTCCCTTTCACTCACTTTATTTTTAGCAGCTCTCGAACAAGACTAGCTGGGGTGAACTGGAGGTGGGGAAGAGAATCACTGGTTTGATCTGAGCCCTGAAAACACTTGGTAGGTTCAAAGTTATAGAAGTGCAAAAGAATGAAAAAAAAAAATGTGTATCTGGGGGAGCTCTGTGTGTGCCAATGTTGAGTGCTTCCCTAATAATCAGATATTTCACACCACAGATAAGTGAACAACCCACCAGGTGACAGCAAGTGGGGATGAGAGAACAGGGAACAGCAGGATGGGGAAAGTCTCCTCACGGCCAGGATCAGCACCCAGAGTAACAGACCTGGAATAACACTGACCCACACGCAGTGTCTGGGAAGTGGAGCTGCTTCCAGGGCTTAACACAGCTGTGTTTGCTCCAGGCTGGCTGTTACTGAGATACCTCACAGTGGAGAGGGAAAACAAGCAGGGAGATGGTTGCCAAGCCCTTCTCCCCCCAGAGCTGCTACAGGTGCCCCAAAACTGGGTGACATCACACCCAAGGAGGCAATTCTGGGTGGCTTTGGTCCAGGATCACTATCAGGGCTGGCTCCTGCCCCACGCAGGTGAATTTTACTGCTGTCCAAGTGCTTTGCAAAGGTGGTGCCCCTGAATCCATGCCAGGCAGTGCCTATCCCTAAAAACAGCGGCTCGGAGCCCACCAGGATCAGAGAACGTGTTCCATGAGATACAGGCAGGGGAAAGGCAGGAAATTGAGTTCTTTCTCTGGTTTCTCTCCCCAGCTGGGCACAGGTTACACAAGCCCCACATTCCACTCCTCCCAACTCCCCCGTTTCACCTGCAATCCTGCCCCGAATTCCCTCCCTTACTCACCGGGAGCAGCTGGATTGACCGGTCTGGAGAAGTGCGGCTGCCCCATGGGATCCTGTCCTGAGCAGCTCTCTGGGAAGAGGCGGGAGGGGAGAGAGAGAGGGAGCAAAACTACCCTGGGAGCGCTTCAATCCTTTCAAACGATAAATCCACGCTTTGGGCTGGGAAAGAGCCCGGTGAGAGAGGCGGCTCCGGCGCTCAGGCCACGGCTCCGGTGTCCGACGGTCCGGCACAGGTCTGGCTCTCCCCAGACCCCATGGCCAGGCACTCCAGTCTCATAAATAGGTGTCTGTGCCAGCTCCCTTCACGCAGGAATGCCTGTCATTCCAGAGCCGAGCTAGCTAGGGCCGAAGCTCAGGAAGGGGAGGAGACATCCAGCCATGCTCCAGCCACTTAGCTGCATAATCCAAATTATCAACACCCCTCGCTGGAGTTTAGTAAGAAGAGAGAAAAGCTGGGAGCGAGGAGAGTGGGGTGTTTTCCTTAAGGAAGGGCTTGGAGAATCCAGCAACCAAGGGGTTTCACCTCCCAGAATGGGATCAAAGAGGTAACACCCTACCTGAGCCCGGTAAATACAAACCAAGGCAGTGAGGGATGACACAGCCGGTGCTTTAAGTGCCGCGGGAGCTGCACTATCCCAGAGCAAAGGGAATTTCAAAGCGCCTCAGCTGATATGCATCTTGCCAGATGGATAATAAAAATACAGTTTCAGAGCAATTCCCCTAGACCAGAGCTACCAGGAAGCACTGCAGTGTGTCTTCTTGTTTCATTTAAATTTAACAAAGGAAAATTTAAATTTAACAAGGAAAGTAAGAGTTTGTTTTCTGTTCGTGTGGCACAGGTTGATGGTTAACATAACAAACATCCCCTTCAACATTTTCATCACAATAACAAAGATCTCCAGAGTTTAAGTACGTCCACTTGGATTCTTTAATTTGCCATTAAAATTTGGGTTAGGATTTCTGTGAATTCACAACGCATTTCCCTGTCCACCCACCACAGAGGAGCAGGAAAACCTTTAAACATCCAGAAGCTTAATCTTAAGAGAAAAAGGAAAAGAAATTTTCAAAAATACACAGGAATTTGCTGCAGGATAACAGGGATTAAAATCAGGAACCTGATTCACCCCATGTGACACATCCAGGTTGGCTCTTTCCCACTGCAGGAAAAGGCAGCTTTACCCACACCAGGATTTGCTGCAGCCCTTGGTATCCCTGTCCTTGTCTGGGCAGCAGGAGCAGGACTTCAACATCACTGAACACTACGCAGGGAGCAATCCCAATGGGAAAACCTTCTATTCTGGGAAACCACAAGATCCAAGGCTGCTGATTTGAGCTGGTGCAGGTGGGAACAGTCGATGCTGCTCATTGCCCAGCACGAACACAGCGGGATCACCATTCCAGCCCCATGGATGGGGGGAGACAGCGCTGCAGGAACAACCCCCAGAACAGGTCAAGGGGTAGCTCTGAGAGCCACTAACACCTCACCTAAGCCACAAACACACCTGGGAGACCTGGTGCTCTTGGTTCCTCAACTAACATGCTAAATATTTCAACAAGCATCCTGCAAATTCACTCCTCTTCCAAAGCTGAGCTGTAAAAACACAGGAGGAAGGAGGACACTTGTGCACCAAATCGTCCTCAGTCCTGCTGCTGAGGACATCCCCCATCCCATGGACAGCAGGTGGAGGAGCAGGAGATCAGCAGACCCGTGGAGGCGGATGGCAAATAGCACTGTCCTCCCTCCCACAGGGACTACGGACATTCCTGGGAGTGTTGCTCCTCTCCACCTCCCACCACGGACATCTCCCTGCTGTGGTTCTGCCTGCTCAGCCACAGCCACCCTTCCCAGCACTTTTGATCTCCATTGTGGGCAATGAACACCCCAAATTTCAGGAATGCTGCACCTCAGAAGAAACCAGAGCAAATCTTTTGTTCCTCAGGGACAAGTGAAGACTTTTATAAGAGAAAAAGCTTGGAATAGGAAAGAGCTTTCTAAAGGAAAGCAAAAAGGGAAACAGCTGAGAGTCCCTTCAGCATTTTCTTCTAAAATATAGTAACCAAAAAATGCTGGTTATATGAAAGTTTTGTGGGATTTCAGAAGAGTCAGATGGCTAAAACAAAACAAGACAGGCAATAAACACCCAAACCTTGGGGTACAGCTGAAGTTTCATTTCCTCTCCATCCAGCCCAGCATCCCATTAAACTCCTGGCATTCCCATGCTAATAATCTGTTTATATACACTGTAAAAGGAACTCTCCTGGATTGTTTCACTTGAAAATCTAATGAAACCCATAATGAGCCCAATATTAACTCCTCTAATAAAGCCGGTGTTGCTCCCTTTTGGGTTTACCCCAACATGAAACGCCGCATTCACCTGTGGTGACTCAGCCCTTGGTTCTCCATGATTCAGCCACAGAACATCAAAAAGCACTCCAGCATTATCCCAGTCCTGCACATGGAGCTGGCTATTTAAAACCAGTGGCACTGGGCGTTTCCCTTCAGAGTCAGCAGGAGCTACAGGGTGTTTGAGGCTCTGTCCTTGCACCCACCTGGAACCCTCACACAGGGACCACCCCACCAGGAGGGCTGGCAGGGAGAGGGAAAAGTGGCAGCACCACGGCTCTGGATGCCTTTCATGGAACCATGGAGTGGTTTGGGTGTGAAGGGACCTTAAAGATCATCCTTTTCCATCTCCCTTCCACCAGACCACGTTGCTCCAAGCCCCATCCAACCTTGCCACGGACACTTGTGGGGATGTGGCAGCCACAGCTTCTCTGGGAAATCTGTTCCAGCCCCTCACCACTAGCAAAGGGAGGAATTTCTTCCCAGCATCCCATTTAACCCTGTCCTGTGTCAGTGTGAAGCCATTCCCCCTTGTCCTGCCACTCCAGGCCCTTGTAAATAGTCTCTCTCCCTCTCTCCTGTGGGCTCCCTTCAGGCACTCAAAGGCCACAATCAGGTCACCCTGGAGCCTTCTCTCCTCCAGGCTGAACAATCCCAATTTTCTCAGCCTTCCTTCACAGCAGAGCTGCTCCCTCCCTCTGACCAGCTTGGTTTCACCACAGTTTTTGTGTTCAGCCTTGGCAGAACAAGAATAAGAATAAAGAAATATTATATATTTATGTGTCCCAGCTCTGGGTGGTTATGGAAGTGACCATTTCTGGGCTGTGCTGTGACACAGAGCATGAGGAATCACTAAGCAGGGGGAGCAGGGCAGCCACTCTGAAAGGGCACAAACCAACACAACGTGACGCTCTTCCTTTCTCCTCATGGGGAATGAAAAGCCGGTGTGGAAGTGGAATATGGGTTATTTATAAAGGCAGCTGGCACCACATTGTTCAGACTCTGATGGCAAGGGCGCTGGCGTGGATGAGACACAAATGTGAGGTAACTGCTCCTACAGCACATGATTTCCTCCACGCTTCCTGTGACATTTCCAAGAGGGGAAACTCCTATTTCCCAGAGCATTCCAGTCCCCTTGTCCCCACCAGTTAGTCAGCACGGTGCTCCATCCCAGAGAGCAAAGGGCAGCTGATCCAGGATGCCAGGAACCACCACCCACGTGCTGCTGGTGGTGGGGAAAGTGAGCAACCCATGTCCCACAGCAGCCCAGATGTTGGCCAGGATGGAGCACAGCTGGAGGAAGAGCACTGCTCCCCAAGGAGCTGACTGACAGCACTTCCAGCCCCACCTTTGGGAAGGTGCTCCTGGAAAGCCCCGTGGTCACAGCAAGTGGCTGGAACACAAGGAATTCCTTCACTGTCACAAGGAACAGCCTAAAAAATGATGAATTAGGCTGGTCTTCAGGAGTTTAAGGCCAAATGATCCCCCAGCCTTGATTTTCAGTGGAAGTACAACTTCCAATGGAAGCAGATTGCAGCCAGTACTGGAAACATTGATGCCTCCTCACCACTCACTGCAATTACAACACAGGCCACGTATTTTCTTGTTTACTAGGGAGGGAATGCTAAGGAATGCAACCCTGACAGAATTAAAGATTCAGTCACATCTTGGCTAACTTAACTCCATCACCACGGTGATTCATGGCTTTGCCATCTCCAGGCAAGGGAACCTCCAAAGCTGACAAACGACTTTTTGGAGCACCTTGAAGCAGCATTCAGAGAAACTCTGGTTAGAAGCCAAAGGAAGCACAGATACAGGAGACATTCCAGCAAAGCACTGGTGAATTCCCAGCAGTGAAGCACTCGGGGGCAGGATATCCATCTGCCACTTCCAGCTATATTATTAGGAGCACATTAAGCAAAAACACGGAGGAGAAAGCTACATTAATGATTGCACTGTTTAGAGAAGAAACAGGAATGGTATTTTAGCTTAACTCCTGTTTAACCCTCTCCTGCAGCAAAAACTCAGATGCTCAGAGAAGAGCCTACAAACTGACATCACCTGAGGCTTCCTATTGCAAAACATGGAGATGAAGAATGACCAAACTAATAGGACTTTGCACAAATTAAAAACATATTCCCTTCCTTCCAAAGCACTGCCCAGCACATGCTTTTAGGGCTGGCCCAGCACAGCACACAGAGAGGCCACCACAAACTGCCTTACAGGACACACCCAGCTCACCAGATTTTACAGCTTTATGCAGACATTATCCAAAATAACCAAGTCTTTCAGCAGAGGTAAGTCCATCTGTGCCACCTATAAAATCAATGGGACAAACTCTGTTAAGCCCAGCATTGGAGACTGCAAGTTAACAGCAAGAATATCAGTAAATATTAAACCTCTAAAATCAGATTAAACTGAAATGAACCCTGAGGGGTAGCACTATAACTCTGCAAGCTGGTCTGCAATGTGTGGGTCGAGGTCCACAGGCTCTGATCCACCAAAACACTCACGATCCCAAATTTCTCTTCTTGCCTCTGATCCCTCAAGAAATTAGCTTCAAGTCCCTCTGCCCACACACTAATTGAAAAGAAAGGCAGCAAGATTTCTCTGTAAAAGTCATTTCCCCTTTTTAACATTTCACAAAAATCTCAGCGAGTACATTCGCTCCTCGTACCCAAAGCTGAAACTGCAGCAAAACATCTTTGCTCTGCCGCCCCACCAGACTCACCACACCAATAATTCAAATTACCCTTCAACACCTACAGCTCTCCAGTCTGAAGATACATTTTTTCCAAATTACTGCACAGGCCAGGCAGTGCCAGGGCATCCCACCACCCCTCACTCGCTTGGCTCTGCCCAGGGAGACCAACAAAAGCGCCTTGGTTTAGTTTTTGGGGAACACCCAACTTCCCCACCGCACCTGCTCCGCTTTAATTATTGACCAGACTAGAAGCTCCTGATTAAAATGCAAGGCAAGTCTGGCACACAACCTCGGCTTCTGATCATCTCCAGCAGATACAGTTGGAGGAGAAACCCAAATTCCCTGCCACGGTTCAGGAATTAAAAGACACTGCAGATGATTTGGGCTGAGGCACTTCAATTCAGTGAGAAAAATACTTTTTGTGCCCTTGCAACTGAACACTCTCATAAAATCTGAAATTTTAAACCACAGCCTCAGGTTCACACACAGAGAAGAGGTTTAAAAGCTTCCTTTCAAACGTACTGTGTTTTTACAAGCCATTTCTGCCAGAGTAAATCTAACAGGTAATTACAGGTCTGACCTCCTTCTATTGCACAAATATGCCTCTGGAAACAATGAGGATAAATATTTGCCCAATACAAGAAGACAACTCCAAGAGGAACCATTCCAGTTTATCAACTTTGTGATTCATGTTGATACAGGCTTTATTCTCTATTTCGGGAACAAGATAACGCTTAGGAAGTGCATCTGGCCAAGAAATGTTTCATAGATCTACCACGGCCACCCTAAACAGTGGCCAGACTGGGGGTCACACCCAGACAAGAACCATCAGCAAGACAGTGAGTGAACCTCAACTCCTCAAATATTGACTCTTGCTCAACCCCTGAGGTGTCTCCGAGCTGAATACTGAAACACGAGTAAAAGATTGCTATTAACGTGATTAAAGGGGTTGTGTTGTGAAACATCCCCTTCCTCTGCAACTTTTATGGAGGCACAAAGGAGCTGGAAGAGCAAAATGAGAGCACCCCCTTAGGCTGGTCCTGAAATCCCAGCCCAGATGCTCCTGTTTTCTTGGGAAAACAAGACGGTGGCAGCCACGAGAAGGAAGAGCCACCCCAGAACAGGGCACCAAAATCAGAGATGACAGCTGTGTCCCAGCCCACCCAGAACCGGGTCCCCCAAAATCACATGTGACAGCTGTGTCCCAGCCCACCCAGAACCGGGTCCCCCAAAATCACATGTGACAGCTGTGTCCCAGCCCACCCAG
>JAWWMP010000063.1:6173670-6188942 GCA_035047865.1 Dendrocincla tyrannina | reverse complement strand
TTGGGGCCGTGCCCACTGCCCTGGGGAGCCTGGGCAGTGCCCACCACCCTCTGGGGGAAGAACCTTTTCCTGAGATCTCACCTGACCCTGCTCTGGCACAGCTTCAGGCTATTCCTTCAGGTCCTGATATCCAGGCCACTTTGCTGCACCTTCACAGTTTCTCTCCCTCCCCCCAAAAAAGAGGGAGGACTTCAGGGCCCTGCTCTTGCAGGGGAACATCCTACAGAAATGCATTTCATAGAATCCCAGAGTGGTTTGGGTTGGAAAGGCCCTTAGACATCATCGTGTTCCACCCCCTGCCACGGGCAGGGACACCTTCCACTGTCCCAGGTTGCTCCAGCCTGGCCTTGGACACTCCCAGGGATGGCGCAGCCACAGCTTCTCTGCCCACCCTGGCAGGGAGGGATTTCCCCGTGATGTCCCCCCTAACCCGGGCAGGGCGAGGCCACCCCAGCCTGTCCCGTCCCGGTCCCTTTGTCCCCTTTGGGCCGGTCCCCAGCGCCCTCTGGCGGCCGCAGAGCAGAACGGGACACACCGTGGGACATGGAGCGGCTGGAGGGGACCAGGGAAGGGGCTGGGGGAGCCGGGGGGGCTCAGCCTGGACAAAAGGAGGCTCAGGGGGCACCTTCTGGCTCTGCAACCCCCTGATGGATCCAGGGGAAGGGTGGGCTCTGCTCCCAGGGGACAGGGACAGCAGGAGAGGGAACGGCATCAACTGCAGCAGAGGAAGTTTAGATTGGATATTGGGAAAATTTCTTCTGTCCATCCCTGGCCCAGCTGCCCGGGGCAGTGGAGGAGTCACATCCCTGGAGGGATTTAAAGCCACGTGGATGTGGCACTTGGGGACACGGGTCAGTGATGGTCTTGGCAGTGCTGGGGGAATGGTTGGATTCCATAATCTTAGAGGGCTTTTCCAACCTAAATGATTCTATGATAAAGAAATCATATATGTGAGTTACACCAATATACAAAACTTTAGCTCACATAGCCTTAAGACAGGCTTTATTAGGCTCCAGAATCCACTGCAGTGCCTAAATCTGCAAAGCTCAGCTCAGAACCTGCACAGGCTGAGCAGTTCTGCAAGGGGAATTTAGCAGTTTCTATAAATGGTATTTTTCATGTGCAAGGGAATACAAATTTATCATAACCCAGAGAGTAAGATCTTAAGATCTCTGCTTAACAAAGCAAGAAAAACCTAGGCTGTGTTTAAGAACAATGTTCTCCCTAAGCAAGTCAGAGTTATCACTTGTCCCATCACAGCTGGATGGGTCCAACCCGTAAAAAATGCCACCCCAGATCGCTGGTTTGTGTTTCAGGGGACAAAAGACACCTTCAGCAACCAGAGCCAGGCTCCTTTCCAGGACAAATGAGAACCAAACAGATAAAGTGGTGACATCAGCAGTGACAATATCCAAGTGTTCACACTGGGACTGCAGTTCAGCACCAGCCCCAGGGCCTGGGAGCAGCTTTGTCCAGCCAACAGCTCAGCTAACACCATTTACAGCTCACAAAGGCAGCAAGGTAATGAGAACATTCAGTATTTTGTTTTTAAAAGGCCAGGTTTGCCACTCAGTCTGGACAAACTGAAGAAGGAACAGTAATAACAAAAAAATCACTTCATTTATACTAAACCTGCTTGCCTCTGCTTCCAGGCAGGCTCCTCTTCCACCCCCAGCCCCAATAAAATCAGCTATTAAAATCCCTGGACAGCATTTACAGGCAATGTTCCAGGAGCAAGGTGAATTTAAGGTCCAACAAGTTGAAAATGAAAACTAGGAACTCTGGAAACCTGTCCCCCCGCTGCTCCATGTCCTACTTACTGAGCCACAGGAGCTCCACACTCATTGTTTCACAGGGAGTCACCCTGAATTACCCCAAGGATTGACTGCATGTCCTACAAGGTCTTATCTCTTCACACAAGGAACAAGGTCATTCAATTCCATCACAAAACACTCCAGTAAATACATTTCTCATTCAACATCAGCCTTTGCCACTATCTTGCTTCAACCAGCCTGGAGGCCAAAGCCCCTCCATCCCAGCACATCCACAGCTGAGCCAGGAAACCACAAACCCAGCAGAATTAACCTCTGCTTTCCCCCAGGCAGAGATATGGGCACAAACTGCACCTGCCTTCACCACAACAGCTCCAAAAGTCACTCCAAATGGGCTGTCACAGAATTACGAGGTCTCTGGCAAGTCAGCAAGTCATCTCTGTAAAACATTTGCCTTGTAGCTCAGGAGGGAAAGGCAGCAGGAGTTCAGACACCTCCTCAAGTTGTTCGGGGGGTAAATCATTGGGTATAAAACGCCACACCGAGTAGATGGATGGCTGAGCTGAACCATTTGCAAATGCAGCAGGAATAAAACCAGCACTGACATCCCATAGAGTGCCCCAAGCACCCTGACAGCACTCAGCACATTAATTACACGAAGAACTGGAGCAAATTTAAGAACAAAAGGCTGTCAGGATAATGTCCCGAAGTATTTTGCTGGCTTGTCAAGGGCACTCCACTTATTTACAATAATGCTTTCATGCAGGTAGGCAAGTGCTCTGTGCTACACCTTGTTTAGAAGTCAAACGGTCTCCATCACTTCCTCCCTTTAAATCTGCCTAAGGAACAGTAGGAATTTGCCTTTCTGCCTTGATTGCAAATTAGCACACATCAACTGTAATTAAAGGGCTGATCTCAGGCACTTTGGCCACTTTGGCTCATGGGCTGGATCACACGTACACACAACATCCAGGATCTCGGAGGGAAATCACAGCTTCTGTGTCTCCCTGGAAGAAAAACCTGCTCTTTTATTCTGGAATAGACATTACAAAGAGATTTCCAGTGGCTACTGAAGAGCGACTGTTCTCCAGCAGACCGGAGCTGGGTGACAGTGAAGCTCAACCCCGCAGAGCTCTGACTGCACATCAAACCCAGCTCCAGCAGCACGGCTTAAGCTGAGACCCACGGCCTCAAAACACTGGAATTCAACATCAAACTGCCCATTTGACAAGTTTTCCCTAAATGCTGCTGAATATTTAAAGGCAGCAGATGATTTCCAGTTCAAACTCAAGCACTAAGAGGGGGCTCCCACCAGCCAGTCCTGAGCAGCAGCAGCGATCTGAAGAACACCCAAATCAGAGGCTGCTCTGTCATCCAAGTTCTTCAGCAAATGCAAACAACAAAACCCAGAGAAGCTGTGGCAGCTCCATCCCTGGAAGTCTCCAAGGCCAGGCCGGACAGGGCTTGGAGCAATCTGGGCTAATGGAAAGTGTCACTACCCATGGCAGGGAGTGGAGCTGGATAGGATTTAAGGTCCCTTCCAACTCAAACCATTCCGTGATCCTGTGGTTCCCATAATGATTTTAAACCTCTGAGCTCTGATTTTTGGGGATAAAAATGGGAACTGGGTAGCCAGCCAGGCATCCTGCTGCGAAAAAGAAGCAGAGCTGGTGGCATAAGAACTAAGTACTCCCATTTCCAGCCCTTTCCCCTACTCAGACTATATTTGGAGTCCAAGTCTCCAGAAGCAGCAGATTCGTATCACACTGGTTTCCTTCTGAGGCATGCAGCCCAGGAGTCAGCTCAGATGCTAAAACAAATTACTTCTTTGTTTGCACAAAGGTGAAGGACTTGAAGAGTATTTCCTATTTTTAGTAGGAAAAGAATTGGGAAAAAAAAGTAGCACAGCAGGAGATAAAGGGGATGAAAGTCAGCCTGGAATAAAGCAGTTAGTGCAGAAGATTCTTAAAGCATCCATAAACTTAGTATTTCAAGTGCTTTCTAAAAAAGCCTATGTGTGCAAAGACTACTTCCCTAATTTCCCAAAATGCTTCACAGTTGTCCTACAGAGATTTAAACCTTTCAGGGACACTACCAAAAGGTTCATATCCCAATACCTGCAGAGGAAGTGTGTGGGCACAGGCAGAAACTGTCAACAGAGCATCAAAGTACAGCAGGTCAAAGGACCCAACAGCAAACACTTCCCATGAAAAGGCATCCCATGCTCCCTTCTGAAGCTGTTCATTAACGACTGCTCATTACTGGGCAAGTGAACTGCAGGTCTGCTCCCACTTTAGGTGGATCCAACACAGCAGCAGAGCTTTCAAGGGACCACGAGCACGAGGTGAGCCTTGCCCTGCCAAGCACAAAGCTCCCACTTCTTCGATATTTTGCTTTTTAAGATCTCACAGGTTTACAGGAAGATGAAATGCTAGATAGAACACAATCCCTCGACTAAGAAAGAGGTCCAGGCCTAGCTCAGAGCATGGGAAGGTGAGTGGTTTTGGGAGGGGGTCTGGGCAGATGGAACAGCGGAAAGAGGCTCCAAAAATAGAGTGTGATCCTTCACCCGCACCACAGGAAGGATCTGAAGAGGGGAAAGGTATCCCAGTGACATTTCCCTTCAACAGATCCCTTGTGTAGGTGGGACCTTGAGGGAACTTGGCCTGGCAGTGTGTGTATATTTAGATTTCATTTATTCCTCTCCCAAACCTCTGCCCTCCCACCTGCCCTGGCTTTGCTGACTCCTTGGGGGCAGCACTGCAGAGACCTGACGTGGGATCACAGAATCCCAGAATGGTTTAGGTTGGAAGAGACCTTAAAGATCATCCTTTTCCATCTCTCTGCCATGGGCATGGACACCTTCCACTAGCCCAGGTTGCTCCAGGTTCCATCCAACCTGGCCTTGGGCACTTCCAGGGATGAAGCAGCCACAGCTTCTCTGGGAGCCTGGGCCAGGGCTCTCACAGGGAAGCATTTCTTCCCATTATCCAAACTAAACCCACCCTCCTCCAGTTTAAGGTCATTGCCATATGTGGCAACTTAACCTACAGTCACTTGCTCAGGGCCTGAATTTTCTGTATATTCTTCTCTATACTTAAAAACCAGCCCAGGGTAGGGCTGAGAACACATTTTAAGCTGCACACCTGTTCTAAAAAACCATGTACAGACAAGCTCTGAATCTTCACTGCAGCTGCCTGCAGACCTTGCTTCCACTCGTCCCCAGGGATGAGCATGAATTAAAAATCTGAAGACAACAGCAAATTTCATTTTTAATTAGCCAGGGCAGCCAGCCAAGGCCTCCCCCACCCAGCCATGGCTAGTGAAGCCTGACAGCTCTAAAGGATTTATGCTTCCCTGTGCATTCCCAGTGGCCATTCCAAGCACACCAGCTCAAACAAGCAGCAGCCATGCAGCATTTGAGTGCAGTTAATATCCAACCAGGGAAGGACAGCAATACATCCAAAGCACCAGGCCTGGAGGGAACAAAGGGCATGGACTTCAGCTCTGCCTTACCTCATCTCCGGGATCAACCCTGGAGTCCTGAGCTTAGCAGCACTTGGAGAATGAGAGTCCTTAAAAGCAAAGGAATTTTAAGGAAATTATAAGACCCATCTGCTTATTCTGCCTTTAATAGAGAGCTCTTGGCTCCCAGCACTAAGGAGGACACATGTAAAGCTTCACAACCAGCTGTGTGGGGTGCCTGTGCATGCAAAGATCCAGTGCAGATACTCCATCCCAAACTGGCACAGCTCAAGCTGTTCAGAGGGAAAGGGGAGGCAATTTTACTTAGGCTGGCAATATGCAAACAGAACATAAAGCCTTTCACATCCCAGGCCACCAGCACTGCTCAAACCAGGAGTCAAAGCTCTCAGTAACCTCTGCAGGCTCCAGCCCCGTGTCTCAGTGATCTACCCAAAAAATGGGGTTCAGCTGCACATCAAATGGGACAGAAAGCTTTGTGATGTGAACACAGCTGGCTGCTGGCAGCCCCAGCACAGGCTGAGAGCTGGGGGATAAACAGATCTCGGTGTTCACAGAACCACAGACTGCTCTGGGTTGGAAGGGGACCTTGAAAATCATCCAGTTCCACCCCTTGCCAGGGGCAGGGATGTCTTTCAGTAGACCAGGCTGCTCCAAGCTCTGCCCAACCTGGCCTTGATGTTGCTCAAAGCCATCCCAATAGCTCAGGCTGGAGAGATGGAAACTGGTCCTGCTCTGCCTGTGCTCTGTCCCAGGGTTGAGCAGGGGCTGCCAGCTCCACAGTCCCTGCTCAGCATCAGCTGTCAGTGCCACACTCACTTCACCCTCCAAAAGTCATCATTTAGGGTTAGTTTGCCCCAAGCCAATCACCACAGATTAAGTGTTCACCTTCCAGGCTGGCAATTAGAGGGCCCAGCAGCAGTTCTTTGCCACCAGGCCTGCAAGCACAACATGTTATTATGCAGGAACTCTCAGCTGGTCCAGCCAGGCCACTGGGCTCCACCAGACCAGCTCTGTGAGAAGCTGAAAACTGGCCTTCACCTGCCCCACCAAACACACACACTGCCCTGCTGACAAGCACATCCATTCCCAGGGTTTTCGGGATGGCATCGCCTGACTGCACAGAATCATCTAGAAATAATATTTATGAGGTTGAAGTCACCAACTGCAACACCACACTCCAGAAGATGTGAGGTCAATATGCTTCACAAACTGGTTTTCCATGGTGCAGACAAGAGCTTTCATGCAAATCTCGTGTCAATGGTAAGGAAAAAATGGCCATTTAACTCATTTTTTGTAGCCATTTTAGGCAAACAGATGGGAGAGCTATTCAAGGCACTCTCTAAGCCAAAAATCTGTGAGTTTTAGTTACAGTCATATCCTTCCATCAGTTAAACCTACCAGGGATGAGTTTACTTGCCTCAGGGCAAGCAGTACACAGTGCCTAAAGCAAGAGCTTTAAAGCCAAATTTTCATTAAAAAAATCCTCTATCTGTTGCAAGACAGAACAGCCTAAAGAAATAAATACAGAAAAAGAACTCAAGAGCAACCATGAACTGATCCTCTTTTATGGCTTGTTCAAACCAGCTCACTGCTTTAGACTATTCCCTGTTAACAAAGGGGATGTCACTTGTTTTCAAGGGCTTGGGATAGACAAGAGACTTGTATTCCAGGTTTCACAGATGGGAGACTCCAAAAAAAAGGATTTTCCAGATGTACAAGACAGCTTCAATCAGATCTGGTCCATACCACAGTGCACGTGCAACTGATGCATCTGCCAAACTAGATTGTTTTCTAATCACCTTCTACACTTGAAGGCACCAAGTTTAAAATCCTTTAACCAGGGGACAAAGAACAGGTCCATAACCTGAGGTAGGACATCCAAGAGCACTCACCAGCGTTCTCTTCCATTCCTCTTGCACACTATCTTCCTGAGCAATTCCTGCAAACACAGGAAACAAAAATCAGCACACAAATTACAGTTCCAAGTGTGACCAAAGGCTTAGATTTAGTTTCATTTCTCTATCAGCTCTGCTCAGCCTACACAAAACCAGCGTGGAGGGAACTCAGAGCAGAAATCCTGCCCCAAACCAGGAACACGAGTGTGGCATCATCACTCCTCTTTGAAGACATCAGTAGCCTCTAATCACACACACGCTGCGTTGGAAAGGAAAGAGAAGGCAAATTAAGGTGGTGTAATTACAAAGCAGCAAATATTTGTTCCCAGGGAAAACATTCCACATCTGCCTCTTCAGGAAGGGACGTGCCTGCTGTAAAAGGGAACAGCTACTGCTTATCTAGCAAAGGCAGCACAGCACATGCACAGGAAGTATTTCAGATGTCACAGCATCAAGGCACTTCTGAACATACTGGGGGGGGGGGAAAGGACAAAAAAAAGGAACCAGAATTTTGGTAGCAAAGCCAGCTTTTCTCTAGAGAATGTTCTGAAATGAGGTGCAAGAGGAACTAAGTTTGGGGAAATCAGGATGTGTCTTGGTTCTGACATATTCCACAGCACAGTGAAAACAGGCTGAAAGCTTTAGAAAAAAGGGAGGTTCTGCCCCAAAAATCTTGCAGTTCAAACTCAGACAACCACAACTGGACACATCAGCAGGCACAGCACGGGGTGAGTGGGGAAGAACTACAACATCAGGTTGTTTCCAGCACCGAGGAGTCAAAGCCAGACTTTATCCACAGCCCATTTCAGCCTAACTCTTCCCTACCAAAGCCAGGCCAGCTCACCACCTTCTCTCCCAGCAGCAAAGCGCAGGTTGGTGGCTCTAATTCAACATCAGCTCATCTGGATCGTCCCCATGTGACGGCCTGCTGAGTGTGCTGCACGTGCTCAGCTTGTAAAGAGCACCGGAGCATCCCGGGGCTGCGGTGTCAGCAGAGACGGCCCCACCGCCCCATCCCAGAGGGGCTTTTCAGCCCTGCTTTGCTCGGATGTGTGGGTGGAAACACTTCTCTGGATCACACAACCACGCCCCAGGGTGCTGCTCTCTGCTGCAGCTCCAGTACCATCACAGAGATGGTCCTGGATGGGGTGAAACACCCCGACAGAGCCATTACACTCTCAAAACAGAGTTGGTGATCACAGCATTAAACAGGTTAGTGAAGGGAAGGGCTTCTGGGCAGCCAAATCAGTCAGGAACATCAGATGATCTTGATTTCAGAGGCAGACTGACAGGAGTCACTTGGGAAACACCTCCAGAATCTCTACAGCTTCATCCACAAACACAGTTAAAATTAAATTTAACTCTGACATGCATTTTGGATTCTTGGTTTGGTATCTCCACATACTGCATCAAGGACACCATTTGCAAGAACTCAAACAAATGAGTCACAGAGTCAGGAAGGCTGGGAAAGCCCTCTGAGACTATCAAGTCCAACTGTTAACTCAGCACTGCCATGATCACCATTAACCCATGTCCCCAGGTGCCACATCCACATGTCTCTGAACACTTCCAGGGACAGTGACTCCACCACTGCCCTGGGCAGCCTCTCCCAGGGCTTGACAACCCTTTTGGTGAATACATTTTCCTTAATATCCAATCTAAGCCTCCCCTGGCACAACTTGAGGCCATTTCTGCTGTCACTTGTTCCCTGGGAGCAGAGCCTGACTCCCACCTGGCTCCATCCTCCTGTCAGGGAATGCTCCCCACTGAAGGCAGAAGATCCATCATCCCTTCCCTGCCCTTTCAGCAAACCCTTCTGGGAAGGGAAAGCAGAAGGGAAACAAAAAATCAGCCACCTCAAAGCTTACTTGAACCTCAGTGCAGATGACAGAGCACTCCCACTCCCCCAGAGCCACCAGGGAGCTGGGTTTAATTTGCCTTTCAAGGGCATTCCTGCACAGGCTGGGCTGAGGCTTGCATTTTCCAAGGGGCACATTTGTGCCTGGAATACTAATCCTGGCAGCCCCATCGATGCTGGACACTGCCTGTACCCAAGGACATCTGTCACTGCCTGACAGCATGGCTGGAAGCACCTCAGTCTGTACTGGGAGGATCCTTCTGAGCAAAACACTGAACCCACAAGATCTGGTTATTAATAGAACAAGCACAAAAGGAACACTGGGGGAAAAAAAAAAAGACGCCAGGTTGGAGGAAGAAGGAGCAAAGTCCAGGCTCCCAGAGCATTGCCACAGGCTGCCAAAGCAGGAACACAGCTCCAAGGAACAGGCACTTTCTCACCAAAGGAGTGGATTAGGCAGTGCAGACCCTGCTGCCAGCCTTAACGATGGCTGGCTAATTGGGAAGCTGGTTTGAGATGACCTGCCCTGCAGCACAGGAATTTGCTTTTATCCCCTGTAGGATCAGAGGTTTCCCAGACACATAACCCTGAGAAAACTTGGATTTTGCATTTCCTCTAGCATGACACACGCCACACTCTGAATATTCATGTGCTCCGAGTGCTCACACATTCCCCCGGCCTGACAGCTGTGTGAAATTCCTGTGTTTCCAAGAGTTCCCAGCACAGCTCCGGACTCTCCCAGCCCCTCCTGCTCTCCCCATCGCAGCAGCAGAACCACGGCCTTTGTCTGCCTCGGGACTTCAAACACTGCACAGTTTTTCCCTCAGCTCTTTGTACCAGTCCAAGAATATACCCCCATTCCATTGACCCAGCTCTGAACTCCCGGCAGCAAGGTGATGGCTTTTTTCCAGCCGGGCCGCTAATCCACACACAATAGAAAAATCACTGCTTCGTGGCCATGCTCGAGTGTTTTCCACAGTTTTCCAACCCCGTTTCCTCAGCATTAACACACTCCCTGCTGCACAGGGAGTTTTGTCTTTCCCAGTTCTGCCCATGTGCTCTGTCGCATCTTCCCGAGGGTGGGTGCATCCCACAGCAACACACACCAGCCCAATTCCACATCTTGGACCTCCTCCGGTGTCTTCCCACCCATTCCTTGCCTCAGCACTGATCCAGCTGCCCTGGGAACAGTGAAAGCTGACCCAGATGCACACTGGGCCCGTCCAGAGTGGGTTGGGAAGGACAGGACCTCACTGTCACCATGGAGCTGCACACCAAGGTGCCACTGTCTTTCCAGCCTCGGGCAATCCACATCCATGAGCTTTACCAATGACCTGCTTCCCCCCTTCCTCATGGACTCATTTTCAGTGACCCTTCTCCAGACCCCTGGAATAGTAGGCATTCAGCTTGCTCCAGAGTGAAGCTCATTATCTGGACCCCTCTGTCCTCACTGCTCATCTCCTCCAGCAACAGGAGCAGCTTCCTGCAAAACACTATGGGGGATGTTTCCAAAAGTCCAGCTACAACCCGAGCCAATGCTGGTTGTTTTTCCCAACTGAAGTAGAAAACTGACAACTCTTCCAAGCAGAAGTGGCACATTACTTCTCCACAGTGGCTGCCAGCAGGGTTGCCTTAGGCATGGAAAGGCTCTTTCCATGCTGGCTCAGCTCTAAATCACCATCCAGAGAGGGCCCCGACAGCAGCTGGGCAGCTACTACAGGGCTTTTACTGTAATGAGGCACAAAACCTGAGGCTGTCTTGGAAAAAAAAGCATGTAGGGGAGAGAAAGGATGCTCTTATAAAGGTCTGGAGCTACATCCATCAGTTGGAGGGAAAGGGAGGGGTTAACAAACACCCAAGAACAAGGTCCTGTGTTAATACAGACCATGACCCATGAAATTAAACAAGCTCACCTGACAGCTCCTAGAAGGTATTTAATTTTGACCTGATATGGTGCTGCTATAGCAGCCAATAAACAAATTTAATATTGTAATTCATTATGCCAGCTCAGCCCTTTGCTTTACACTATTTTAAAATGCCACTGCCACACCAGCACCCACAGAGCCAAATCCTGAGCAGGTTCTCACTGGAGCAGATGGCAGGAGGCCAGAGAGGGATTGATGCTGCCTGGGACAGCTCACCACTTTGACATGAAAAAGTGGACATCAGAAATAAGGCCAGCTGGGAGATGGAGGCCAGGCACTGAGCAGCCTCCTCTTCATCACACAGGGAACATTCTGAGCCTTCCCTGTCTTACCAAACCCCAGTGGGGATGGCTGGGCCAAACCATCAGGTCTCTGCCCATCTGCACGTGTTTCTCAAGGGCCAGACTCACAGACCAGCCCCACAGATCTGGCTGCCCATCCCTTTGTATAAATTCAACTTAAAAAATAAAAATCAATTCACCATTTTCTTGTCTCCCCAATCAATTACTCATTCCGGGAAGGCAGAGGAGAGGATTTTTGCAAAGCTGAGATAACTCCACCTAATGCCATGGGTCTGTTGGCCATGAAGCCCCAAGAGGTCCCCCAGGGGAAGGGCTAAAGAAACTCATTTTATCTGCCAGGCATGAGATTAAGAGCGTGGTAAACAATATTAAAATTCTGTTCTGTAAAACAGAGCAACTCAACAGCACCAAAGGGTTCTCCCAAGGGGCAGATTTCATCATAGGGGCACAGCCTAGAGCTTAAATATTACAAGGGAAGTCCTTAAAAAAACTAAACAGATCAACCATGGCAAATGCACTACTACAGAACACAAGAAAAGTGTGAAAGTATAATTAACCTCTTGTTGGAATGAGCAGTACAGGGGGGAAAAGATGTACAGGCCCTTCTTCAGGTCAGTAAATGCCAAAAAGCTCATCTGTTTTCCTGACTTCACTTAAAAACAAACCAGCTCCACCTAAAAATCTTGGTTTGCTGGTCTCCTTCAGTTACGTGGTTTGACCGTCATTTGCTACAAACGCTGGTTTCAAAATCCTCCGAGCAGCCTCGGCTGACCCACTTTGTTCTGCACTAATCACACATGGAGCAGTGGAGAGGTCAGATGGAGGGAAATCACAATATTCCCCCTCAATAAAACCACACAGATTAAAGCCAGTTGTTCTCACAGCCCAATCTGGCAACAGGTCAATTAATGGGGTGCACCAGTAATTAACAGCACAGCAGTTTCTCTTCCCAAGGATCCCAACACTTCAGGCATTTCCTCACTTGTTGGGAAGCAACAGCTTTGAGCAGGAACAGAGCAGCTGGTTAGCACAAGGTTTTGTGGAAGAAGTGGAAAAAAAATCAGACAATGTTATAACAACTCTACATGCAGTTCAAATAGAAACTGGAATAATGAGGATTGAGAAACCTCAACACAGTTGATATCGCCGTGCACGAAACCAGTGGCTTTTTGTCACAGATTTAACATTTGATAAGTAGCTCCCCGTGCAAGCAGCAAATATTTTCCAGCAGCTCAGTAGCTGCCTGTGGGTGGCACAGTAATATAACATTACCAGGGAGGAACTGGGAAGGGAAGGGAGCTGCATCCTGCAGGGCTGAGCCATGGGGAAGGCGAGCGGGTTTTCCCCACAATTATGCAAAGCAAACCTTCAAAATACTCATAGACATGCTGTGCAGAGCACTGGAGTGGGAGTCCAGAGCCCCAGCACCCACAGCTCTGCTTCTGACCAGCACTGAATCATTTAGGCTGGAACAGACATCCCAGATCGAGTCCAGGCTGTGCCTGATTCCCACCTTGTCACCCAGCCCAGTACACCCAGTGCCACGTCCAGTCACTCCTTGGACACCTCCAGGGGTGGGGGGTGTTGGACCCTGGACAAGGCCCTTTATCTGTGCCTCAGCTTCCATCCTTCTTCAAGAGGGGATTGACTTCTTTTGCAATTCCAAACCAAATAAAGACTTGCAATACTCCATTTCCTAGAACCGTTCACCTTACATTGGACTCCACAGTAGCACCTGCCCACTTTATTCCTTTAACAAGCCAAACACAGCGAGCTTTTCCACATTTCTACTTGAACCAGACCACACAAAGTCTGAAAGAGCCTCTCCAGCCTCTCCCAGGTGTTTCAGAGCCATATTTACCCAACCTGGAACAAAAGGCCAACAGCCCAAAGGAAAGCATGAACAACAGCTCAGCTTCTGTGCCAGCCCCCAGTGACAAAGGCTATTTCTATTTAGTTATCAGTATGGAAAACACCTCTAATTCGCCTCCAGACCTTTTGGCAGCTGATCAACTGCTCTGGAGGTGTGGATGCATGGAGGGGAAAAAACCTGCAGCATGAACAGAGCAAACCAGCTTCTCTCCTCGCTGTCCTTGAAGCAGCTGCCTCGACCAAAATTATCTCCCTGATAGAAGCAGAGGGTAAAATTAAAGCAGAATGGCCCCTTGGTGCAGAGGACAGATGCTGTTATTATCATGGAGCATCCAAAGGGAGGCAGCAAGGCATGGCTATTCCTTGATATATTAAAGAACTTCTATTCATCCAGGAGACCAATACATACAAACCTTCCAAACATGTTAATAAATTCTCACACTGCAGAAGGCAATTCCCACATTTTGCTGTTACCCAGAAAAATCTGGGCACACCAAAAGGAGAAAAGGAAGGGAACTGATGTCTTTGTAAAGCAGTTTCCACAGAAGATCCCAGTTATCCAGGACCCAACTCATTTTTGCACAGCAGGACTTAAGAAAAGGAACCAGCTCCACCAGCACCTGCTTCAGTAAAGCAAAAAATAATGAGTATTTGAAGTGCAGAGCTCAACTGCCCAAAATCTGAGCTGTATTTTCTATTTCTCCCTCTTTCCAAGAAGGACAAGATGACAAACTGAATTCTTGACTATGTAAATCCCTATTAGGACGAACTTTATTGCTGCTGGAGCCACCAGGGCATCCCCAGTTAGCTACAAAAACACCAGCTGAGCCTCTGCAAACCCGACCACAGCCCAAGCACAAGGTCTGTATAAATTAATTAGTGCAGTAATTGGAAGCACAGAGGAGGTGGGGAAATGCCTCCAGTCCAATTCACCTTTCAGAGAGGGTTATATTAGAGCAAAGGGAAAACATCCAGGAGTGTGGTCCCTGTTCCTCAGAACTGAGATTGTTAAGAACAGGAAGACTTGAGATGCCTTTTTTCCCCCCTAAAGGTTATAAACCAACACACAACACGTTAAACATCGAGCATGTAAGATTCAACCCCCCCAAAAGTCAGCCTTGATTGCCTTAAGCCACCCAAAATGCAAGGCACCAATAAAAGGGTTTTTCAGCCAGATTTCTTCCAGCTTGTGTTGGCACAAAAACATGAATACCACGGCGTTTTTTTAAGGGAAAAAACAGGGCTGCAGAAGGTTTCTCTTCCAAAAGCAACTGAGGTCAGCTTGCAGCCCCTGTGAAATCCCAGCCCCAGCAGCACCACACTGGTTTCAGCTCTGGAATTGGCACATTTCCCTCGTGTCTTTCTGCACAACTGATTTCAGGACAATAGGGCTTGTCAGAAATTAAAATTCCTCTGTGATCTGCACATACCTGCTCATGCAACAGTTCATTCTGGTACCACACCTCGCAGGGAATTCTGATTTACTCAAAAAAACCCTCCAACCAGCTCTATCTGTACAACACCACAGACATAGTTAGAAATGAGAGGATTAGTGACTCAGGGGAAGAAACTGCAGCAGCCTGAAAGGGTGGGATAATGTCTGAAGTTCCAAAACTGCAAAGCAGACAACAGTACATATGAAGTTACATTTCCCCCCAGGTTTTAACAATTAGTTTTTTTAGTTTGTACAGAAACCAGTGAGGAATCTCATACCTCTGTCACAAAGGTTGATCAGAAAGAATCAGCACATTCATCAGGTCTCAACACTGATTCAGCAAAAAGGCTTTACAGGTTACAAAGAAGCTTTTGAAATAGCAAAATCAGCCTTGAAAACCCAACAGGACCTTCCAAGCACAGCTGCATCTTCTGAACAAAACCCTGGAGCCATGGAGTTGATAAGGGAACTGGAGCACCTCTGCCATGGAGACACGCTGGGAGAGGTCCCCTGGAGAAGAGAAGGCTCCAGGGACACCTGAGAGCCCCTTGCAGGGCCTAAAGGGGCTCCAGGAGAGCTGGGGAGGGACTGGGGACAAGGCATGGAGGGACAGGACACAGAGAATGGCTTCAAAGTGACAGAGGGCACTCGGATATTGGGAAGAAATTCCTCCCTGTGAGGGTGGGCAGGCCCTGGCACAGGTTGGGCAGAGAAGCTGTGGCTGCCC
>JAWWMP010000063.1:6152212-6173570 GCA_035047865.1 Dendrocincla tyrannina | reverse complement strand
GCACAGGTTGGGCAGAGAAGCTGTGGCTGCCCCTGGATCCCTGGGAGTGTCCAAGGCCAGGCTGGAGCACCCTGGGATAGTGGGAGGTGTCCCTGCCCATGGCATGGAGTGGAACTGGATGATCTTTCAGGTCCCTTCCAACCCAAACCACTTTGGGATTCTCTGATTTTAACCTGATGAAAGCCACTGAAAAGCACGAGCCCAGTCCTCTGCTTGTTCCTGTCTGCCCTGAAGGCTCAGAATGAGCTGGTTTGGATGAACTCAACCCAAAACCTCCATGCCAGACCCACCATTACAGGAGCAGCTGAGGACTGTGGGTTGCACATATGTTGGCTGTACCTAATCTGTGTTTGTAACACACCCCCAAAAGGCACAAAATAACAGGGTTATTTATTTACCTCTGGCTTCTTGGGTAAGATTCAAACCATCTTTGCCTTCGTTTTGTGGTTTCCATTTTTGTCAGACTTTCAATGAAAACGAAGCAGTGCTGTGGTCATGGCCCTGTAACTCTGACTCGATACACAACTTCATTTGCAACCACCATTTCCTCCCCAAAATGAGGCCACTTTTGGTCTCAGCTGCTGCAGAGCCACTTTGAAAAGTGTTTCTTTTTGAGAAGTGATAAGAACGAACTTAACCACCATGAAAGCCCTAAAATGAACTTGTTAGAAAGCTCACCTGAACTCCCAAAAATTCAGCAGCAGCAGAGCTGAATTTGCAGTGCTGCCAGATGGATTTTTCCAAAAGGACCTTGCCCAGCTGCTCCCTGGGACACACAGATTTCACAGGGTATGTGAAATCTGATTAAACCCCATGTTTTGCCCACTGCACATTCCAGCACAAACCAGGCACCTCTAATCAAATTCCACACTGGAAGGCAATGCAAATTTCCCACTTGTAAAAACGTGAGACATGGGAAATCTCTGCTGTGTCAGTGTCTTTATCAACTTATGGAATCAACACTTTTTAATTGGGCACAGCTCAGCTATTTGAAATTAAAGCTCTTTCTGAATGGAAATTACATCACTGGATCTACAGGAGCCTTAAATTTCACCTTTTGAGGCAGATTTTGCCAAGCAATTCAGGTAGTTTGTAAATCAGCTGCAGCATTAATTTTTCCTTCACAGTCTCACTAGCATGATTTCTGATTACTTCTAATTAAGCTATCAAATTTCCTTAAAGAAACCCTCCCCAGGCAATGTATTACTCTTAAAGCTCCAGCTTTAATAAAAAGGTGCCCTGGCCATAACTGGGAGAACAGAGAAATTAATGGCAAAGTCTTTATAACAAAGTGCAGGCAGCGAGGCATCCCACTGTGAAAATAAGGCCATAAAGTTCCTGAACAAGAACATTTCCTTAAACAAAAAAATAAAATAATTTGTACCTAAAGTTTATGAAGCAGCAACAGTGTTTGCCTGAGGACAGTGCTTAGTGCAGCCATCTGACCTAAACCTAACATGCCTTGAGTTGATTTTAATCTCAGAGGAAAGCTGTGCCTTTCCTAGTGCTCTTCCAAATGCTTCTGGATAAGGGATCAACACCATCCACACACAGAACCACAGAATGGGTTGGGTTGGAAGGGATCTCAAAGATCATACAACTCCAGCCTCCTGCCGTGGGAAGGGATACCTTCCACTAGCCCAAATTGCTCAGCACATGGTCACTCACCTTTCAGATCTGTGGCAGGTCTTGGTCTGATACACTCCTCCAAATAATCTCAAATTAAAGCTTAGATGGGATAATCCTAAAGGCAGTGATCCTCTGGAACTCCCCCAAGAAAAGGAACATTTCAGCTCTCTCTCACTCTCATTTAGAGATGACATTTCCCAGTCAACATGTTTAGTTCCATCAAGAGCTCAACAAAACTATCACTGGCTTCTTTGCAGCCACAAAAGGACCTTGCACAGTAACAGTGGCTAAAAAAACACCCCACTGAAGCAGCAAATCTCTTCTCATGCCCTGCAGGCAGATGAGTTGACCTGAGCCAGAAAGGCAACCAGGGAAAACTGCAAATCAAACCAGGCAAAGCATTTCAACAGCAACAGCAGAGAGGACATGGAAGGGGCAAACATCAAGAGTCTCAAACATTCCCAAGGCACAGAAGCTGAGGGAATGCCTCTGGATGGGCTGTACTAACTGGAAGGTCACTGGCTCTGCAGACCTGGCAGTGAAAACCTGGTTCACAAGCAGAGGATCCTCCACAAGACATGCCTTGGACAGCAGCACTCCAGGTAAATCCCAGCCCTGCTCAGGAGCCATCACACATGGGTGGTTTGTCAGATCACCTGAATCAATCCACCTCAAAGCTATCAAGAATTATATACACCTCACAAAGTGATATAATAGAAGTCCAGTATGAGAAAGAACCTTAAAATCCAGGAAAAAAGGGGGAAAAATCCTTAAAAAATAAGCAGGTTGAACTGTGAGCTGGGACTTTTTGGTGACCTCCCTTGTCCACCAGACTCAGCCTTTCTGTTCTGTGTCCTTGGACATCAGAGCAGGTTCATTTTGTGACCCCCCTCACTCCCCAGCACAGTTATCAGCCAGCCAGGAACTGCTGGTTTGCTCAGCAAACAGGACCTTTCAAGAGGTGCCAGCACCAGGAATGGTTACAAACGTACCCCCACTCCCTCCACCTACACCAGCACTCCCAGCACATCCTCAGCAAGGTGTCTGGGGAGGGAGTTAACTGTATCAGATGAAAAGGAGCAAAAGTGAGGGAGAATGTCATCACTCACAAAATGTAATGTGGAAAAGGCATATGAAGGGAAAACGTTCACACTGGTGAGACCTAAATCCATGCTGAGCTACATAAATGGAACAAAAACAGCTTGGCAAGGTTTTTAAGCCTTCAAAGGCAGCCCCAGGTGTTAGAAACCTGCACAGCTCATTGTACAATGGCCAAATGAAGTTTGTGCAGATGACACCGACCTACAGTGATAAGTTTACTGAAGGGAAACTTGGGTCTGCAATAAAAATGGCACTGAGGAATAGTTTTGGTGAAAAGGAACTGAAGGTTGATCCAACCTGACCCAGCTTTGCTCAGTAAATCAGTGATGCCAGGATTGAGAGGTATCCTTCCCCTCTGCTACAACTCCAAGTTGGATGGATGATGTCACTCATTTGAAGGCCACAGAGGGTGTTTATCAGCCAGCTTTGAGGTTTGCCTATAAATAGAGATTTCCTAAATGACTTCATCTGAGGAACACTTCAATTCACAAAGAGGTGCCCACAAAAATCGGTGTTTAGATACTCAACAGCTTCCCTGGAGCACAGGAGCTGTGAAACACCCACACAGCACCCAACACAAACTGCAGCAGCTTTCAGAGGGCCTTCAGCCCACAGGTTTGCATCCTCCCATCCCAACAGCCAGGAATGACATGTAGAAAGCTGCAGGAGCTCTGCCAGTTCTCAGGAATTTAAGTCACTGTAAATTTATTTGCTGGAACTCGTACCTGCACCTCTCTACAACCTCTTATGATCCTCCAGATGGGGCAGGGAGCTCCAGGGAAAAGGCAGCCCATGGACCAGGGAGCTCAGACCACTCAGCCATAACACAATTCCACCTCCATCCCACTTTCAGCAGCCAGCAGGAATGGAAGGACTGCTTTCAACTGCCCTCCCCATCATTATGGCTTCCTTTCAGCCTTATGTTAGGTCTGCTATTAACTATCCTGCTGCAGAATCAAGCTTTGAGTAGCTTTTACCACAGAAGTAATTAATGAGGTCTCAAATTGCTTTATTTCCAGCAGAGAGCAGAGAACCCACCACAAAGAATCAGAACTTCCCTGATGTCTTAGTGGTGTATTTGGGATAAAAACCAGCTCTGTATCAGGAAAAAGCAACCTGGTGTGCTGGAAGGTGTCCCTGCCCACGGCAGCAGGGTTGGAATGGGATGATCTTTAAAATCCCTTCCAAGCCAGGCCATTCTATAATCTGTGGGAGCCAATGGAAGGAACAGGCTTCCCACCAAAATGAACAGCCCTAAAAGCCCCCCAGTACCAACCCTGTTGTCCCCAGGGAGCTCAGCAGGGCCCTTCCACACCTACAGCCTCACAGCTCTTTGGGGTCAGTGTGACCTGAAAACAAAACTGGAGAAACTGCTCAACCTGGAAACTTCCTGGAGGGAGCAATTCAGGGGCAGGCACTGGGTGAGGGGACAGAGGCACAGCCACAGGAACTGCACTGGAACCCCAAAATACCACTGTGCTCAACCTAATTAAAGCTGTGGCTCCGCAGGCTCTGCCTGCCCTCCTCTCTTGGCACCAGGGATCTCATGGAGCAGCTGACCCTGCTCAAAACCAGCCTGGTGCAGAAGCAGCTGCTTTGACTCCAGCTCAGTTCCTCAATTTGTTTGTCACATGGCCCACAGGCAGTTGTTGCAGAATAAGGGAAGGCAGTGAACACACAAGACCTGTTGAGCAGTTTGGGGTGTTTACACAGCTGCAGCCCCAAATAGGGCTCCAAGAACCTGTCCTTACAGGGCAGGGGTAGGACTGGGTTTGGAAGGCATCAAGTCAGGCTCCCCAGCACCAAACAGGCTGGAATCATCCGATCCTACCCACTCTATTCCTTTTTCCACAGCAAACAGCACAGGGAAGATGCCACCCTCATCTCTCCATGCTGAGCCAGTTCAATCACCAAGCCACGACTGTCTATCCTACATATCCTCAGAGTATGTGACAGAACAGTTTACTCTTATAAATAAGATTATTTATGAGCTACCTGAAGCACCAACAGATCCCAAGGCACCAGGATGTGCCAGCCCCAGGTTTTGAAGTGAGCAAGACCTTGCTGATCACGACCCAAGGCCAAGCACAACCCAGGAATTCCAGTTCAACCAGTTCCACCCTTTCTGCCCCTCATTCCTCCCCTTTTCTTGGAACAACAAACAGCAACAAAACCCTGCCCCAATCTAGACTGGAATAAACAATTCCCTGAGATGAAAAGCCACCTGCTCCCCCCACACAATTAAAAGCACTTCCAAATTCCGGCTCTCCCTCAGCCAGCGCAGATGGACACACCAGGCACGCACAGACACCACTCTGCTTCCAGCACAGCCTTTGTGCTGCTCAGACACAAAGCCTGATGGCAGAGCTGTTTTGTTAAGGGATCACAACATAAACCAGCAATTCTCCAGCCACAAAAACAGCTCAAACTCACTCCTAGGCCAATTAAACTGCAATCTGCTAAAACACACAGCCTCTCTGTGGCTTTTGGGGACCGTGGCTCTCTGCTGGCACATCACATCCTGAGATCCAGCTGATTCATCACCTGCCCCGTGCGTCCCCAGATGACTAAATTTAACATGCAATGGCTCAGTCAGCACCAGAGATTTTCACTTTCTTGCACACCCTGCTCCCATTCCGGGCAATGCTGCAGGAAGGAAACAAGCCCTTTGCAAAGGAAGCGATAGCCCCGAGAGGAGGCAATAAAATGCTGAAATGGGAACCGATCCCTGCCCTGCTGGCTCCTGCACAACCTGCCCCATAATCCCTCAGGTCTGCAGGGATTTCGGGTAGCCCTGGGTTCACAGCAGGAACAGGGCTGGCAAATGGAGGCCTGGGCACCAGAGACTGCTGAATCCTCACACAGAGACTGCAGCTGCCTTTGCCAAGACACAAAATCAGTGCCCTGCAACGCACACCGAGCTCGATAAGCACCAGACACCAAAATGTCCTTCCCTGCCCGTGGTTCCTGTGCTGTTTAGCAAGTCTGGCCATCTGCAGAACGCTTCCATTTGGAGCTGGCTTTCCACAGGATGGATTCCTGCCCTGGTTAATCATTCCCCCAGCAGACCTGAGGCAGATCTGGTGTACCACGGCTCCCAGTCCCTTCCAGAAGCTGCGGGCTGGCACAGCCCTCGTGTCCCCAGACAGCACTGCCCTGGTGCCACCCACCCTCCCTCACTCTTGGGGAAGTGCTCACATTGCCCAACACCAATTCTCCCAGTCCCTCAAGTGTACTGGGATCTCTATCCACAAGATCCATCCTATCAGTGCAGCTCAGGAACTGTTCTGTCAACTTTTGGCTTTCAGCTGAGCTTTCTTTGAAGACAAATGCTAATATCCTTTTAAAAAAAACCCTAAATCTGATCCAAACCCAGACTCATCACTGGTATGAATCACAGAGTGTTATTAATTCTCCTGCCCGTCAAAACAGAAATGTCTCACCTTGCAAAACAATTGCTGTGGTTGCCCAGGCTCACAAAAATCTGTCCCATCTGTTAAAAAGCTGAGTGCACTGAATGAAACTATTTGACAAGCACTCCGCTGAAAGGCAGCAAACATTTCACCCCACAAAGGCTACTTCAAACCCAGACAGTGATTACAGGCAGCTCCTATCAGCCAGCACAAACACAGCCTTCCAGCAAGGAATTCTTTTTGAAGACAGAGCCTGTGGGGACACTGAATTTAAGAATCAAGCCTGCAATGCCAGAGAACCAGGTTTAGATGATCTCATGCCCCAAACTGCTACAATCCAAAAGCAAGGGGTAAAGTGTTCCTGCCTCCAACACTGTAACAGAGAAGGCAAATAAACCAAGACCTCCACTCCACCTGCAGAGCCTGTGTAACAGGCAAAGCTTCTGTGACTTCCAACTGCAAGGGACACCCACAATAACACAGGAATTATTCCCCATGGATGGGGAGACACGAAGAGCACCCCCAGAGCCGAGCAGTGCTGACATCCACCACCCCAGCTCCTCGTGCACCACATTCCCAACTGCTTTAGTGCTGGATCTTGAACAGCAGGTTCACCCCATACATGATTCACCTCAGGGACAGGGGCAAAAGTCATCCTGCTGCTGGTGAGCCCCATGCACAGAATGTGAAGCACAACAGTTCTCAGACAACTGAGAACTGACAGACTCTTGGAAAAGGACACGCTCCCCTCCTTTTTAATACAGATACAAACCCAACAGATTCCTGTTTCAGCTGCCCTTGCTGCCACAAACAAGTCATGTGCCACATCAGAAGCAGAATTTTGGACAAGGAAGCTTTATTTGCTTTTAGAGCGCTCACACTTAAAACAGGGCAAGGATGAACAGAGGGGGTGATCGATGCAGGCAAACACCAAGCTGTCATGTTTTCCAACAGCAACCACTAAAACCACCTTCAGGCGAGGTTTTGTTGAAGCCCAGCTCCTCAGCAGCACCATCAGCCACCCCAGAGGACCCTCATCCCACCAGGGATCCACCAGGTAATGTCCTTCCCCACGAGCAGCGTTCTGCTCCAAGTTCAGGAACACACTGTATTTTTATAGGACACCAGAGCAAGGTGACATGTGGCTCTAAATCCACACAGGAACACTATCCACCACATTATCTTGATGATGCAAATCAAACCCCTTGCTGCTGGAGTTAAGAATGAAGGCTCCAACAGCTTCCTGCAGCAAAGTCACCTTGGAAATACCAAAGAATTTGAGCTTTCAGTACAACAGGACTGAACCACAGCTGTAAAGAGTGTCCCAATAACTTCTGAGCCGACAGATAATGTCAAACCCTGAGGGAAGGGTTTGTGGAGAGCACAGGACTCAAGTCATCTACAATCACAAATTCTGTTATCTTAACTGATAATCAAAAGGTAGCAAGATGAACATTCACATCAACATAAGGAATCCTACTCTGCATTTACTCGGCAGTGCAGCCACACAGCACCGCACAAACCAACCCAAAGCAATGCCATAATATTAAAAATAATTCTACTATTAAAAATAATAATGCTATTAAAAAGCAAGGGCTATTTCAGTCCTCATTACACACATCACAAACAGAATATCCCTCAATATTATCCCCTGTAGAAGTGGCTCTGCTCAGCAAAACACAGGAATGGATCGGCCACAAACCTGCCACGGACTGAGAGTGAACTCCACCCTCTCATTAAAGGTTTCACTGCTATAGAAACTATGATTAAATACACAAGAGCCATGAATCAGCCACCTGAAACAAGGGTACGCCTCAGTGGGCACAGCAGCACTGATATTTCACTCCCCAGCCCCCCAAAACTGCATCATCCAGACATTTCAGCTCCCCCAAGCATTTCATGTTCCTTACCTGTGGGGTTGGTTTAGGGGCTCCCCTGGTTTTGCAGCACTCAAAGCTGCCCACGCCTGTTACAGGAACAGCTAATGGGCTCCAAAATCCATTTTGCCACAACTGGATAAAGCACCTAAAGCTCAAGCCCTGGTGCCTCTGGACCAGCTGTGTCCCTGCACTGCAATTCCAATCAAGCCAGCAGAAAAGCAGGAGGAAGATGGCAGGGCTTACCAGCAGTTCCCCACTCTGGTCTCTGAACAAAGTGGATTTAAAAGAGGTTTAATTTTCCCAGAGACTAATGCTCTCAAATCGGAATAAATCCTCCAAAAGAAGAGATTATCCATAAATTTACTAGTTAGAAATGTTAATATATCCAGTGTTTATGCAAGGGTGGCTGCTCTCCATGCAAGAGTATCACCTATAGAATTCCATATTAAAGGAGAAACAGATTTCTGGGAGTTTCTCCCCCACCTCCCTTTCCATGCTGAAATGGAGCACAGCAGCTTTATAAATCCCACTTCCCAAGAGCAGCAGGAATTTACTGCAAAATCAAGGCAAACTTGTTCCTATTTCACTGGAGAAGCTCTGAAAAATCCTCCCTTGCTAAAGAACTTAATAGAAAAAAAAACCCCAAGATCCACAGGCAGAAAAGCCCAGTGTGAAACCTGAATAAGCTCTTAAATTAAAAAACTGCAGAGTTCAAACTTCAAATTACAATTCACAAAATACAGGACGAGGTGCAAATGAAGAAACAACTCCTTGAACCTGATGCTGGACTTACCCAACACATCCCTGCTGCTCAAATGCTTCCTCCTGTTATTCATATTCCATTGACTAAAGGTCCCACCTACACACGGAGTAGGATGGGACCTAGACCAGTAGAACCTGGCTGCTAATTATGGCCCTTAAGGCTCAGATGAATTAATTTGTCCCTCCAGCTATGAACAGGAGGGTGACTACACCCTCACTAAGCACTAATCTTGGAGAGGATAGACAGGAGGATGAAACAAGGAAAAAGTGACTTGCCTAACATCAAACACCACAGCAGCAACATAGCTGGGAGCTAAATCAGGCCTCCTGTCCACCCAAACATCCTTATTTTCCCTGGACTCATAGTTGATGGGTAGAGAGAACCCAGTCATTAACATACAGATTGAAGGCTTCCTTTGGAAGCTAAAAGCAGGTGAGGAATAACACTGATTAGTGTAATCACTGGTGTCAAATGGATTTGGGGGATGCAGCAGCCTCAGAGCACTCCTTCATCCCACTTCCCAAGCCTGATGTGCTCACACAGGTTTCTGGAAACCAGACACTTTGCAGGTGAGCAAACAGCAACACGTTCAGGACCAGCTTAATAAATTCATCCTGGAAGTTCCATTTGTTTGTGCCAGGTGTATTCTGTAAGCCCACCAGTACCCTCAGGAAGTTGGGTACTTAACACCCCCCAATTAACAGCCTTCCCTGGGTGAGGGACAGAAGAATCTCAGGGATCAGCAAGCGAGCAGTCCCTGCATGAATAAAGTTTTCCAGTCCAGGAACTTCCTCCCCCTCCACACAAACTATTTATCCTCCTAGTCAGGAAATAATCCTGTATTTATAATACAAGTGAAATGAACAATAATACCAAAACAGCACTTTCTGTCATGTCAGGTATGGATTGTCCTGAAGTTTCCCTGCTGTGCCTGCCCTCTATTAACTGCCTTGACTTTGCTCTAAAGAGGTACATCCCTCTTTAAAAAGCCATCCCTAACTCCAAAACTGCTGGGAAACAGCCTGACATGCTCACCTGACAATTCCACCCAAAGGTGGATCCTGCTCTAAGAAGGTGCTCCAGCTGAGCCAGGAGAAATCCCATTTACACCCACCTGTAATCTCAGGGTTTCTGTCCATAAGGGTGGGACTGCATGTTAAAAACTGATTTGGAATTACAAGAGGAAAAATTCCATGACCTTGCTCCCCTCTGGCCCTGATCCACAGGCAGGAGGAACAGGCTACAGAGCAAGTCAGGAGCAGGATATAAGCACTAATTTAACTCTCAGCACAAGGTAAATGAAGCTTCCATGACCCTACAGGAAACGTGCCACCTCTCACCTGCTGCTGATCAAAAAACATACAGGAAGAAGACTTTGCTTCTAATTATTTGTTCTCTCTTCTGGCATCACACAAACACCTTTTTTTTACAGGGGAACAAACCCAACAGGAATTGGACTCAATGCTTCTGATGGGTCCCTTCCAACTCAGCATATTCTGATTCTCTAACATCCCTTTTCCTGCTTCTGCTGTTTCCCACCTACCTGTAAATTACACCTGGTTTGCAACAGATGCTAAACTTAATATCCCAAATAACAGCAGCCCAAGTTTCCTAGCACAAATCTGACAGCTTATCACTATTTCCGTAATAATTATCCTCCTCCTTGGTCCCTGATGATCAAGAGAACCTTGGCAGCACAAGGTCACTCCATCCAGGAGCACAGAGCAGGAATTCTGTGGATCCATCCAAATTTCCTCTGTCAAAACTGCAGCAGAGCAGCTTTAAAAGTGCATTCCCACAGAACCTGAGGCAGCCAGCAGGGACCAGCCCAAACCCTCCTGACCTTGCTTCTATCCCAGAACCCCAGTGAAGCCTCTCCTGCACTGGGGCCTGGAGGCTGGCAGGTGCCAGCTGTACCTGCAAACCCACTTCCTGAGGATCTTGGCACTGCAGCAAACCAGCAAAAACTTTCAGGCAGCTCTGGAGAGGAGAGGGATTGGTAACACCTCCCCAGCAGCACTTCTGTGCATCTGCAGGGGAGCTCTTGCCAACACAGAAATAATATTGATCAAATCCCACCTCCAGCAGGCATGGCCAATCCCTCTGACCTGCACCAGCGAGTTCAGCCAGTGACAAACAACCCTGATTTGATTTTGAGGAGGAGAATTAGTCAAGGGAACAACCTTCAAAGGCACGTGAGTGCAGCCAAAGTCCCCTGAAAACCGGCACAGTGACTCGCTTTGTTCAAAGCTCAAATTCTCTGAAGGCGACGACCTTTGGCTTCACCCCCATCCATAAATGCCTCAGGAAGCTTCACCTCCATGGCTGTTTTACCTCCATGCCTGAGACAGGGCTTGTGATCCCAACCTCAAGGCCACGTCCAGCAATAACCTCTTTTTTTGCTAAGACACCCTGTTGACACACGGAGGGCCCTGAGCTTGCCCTGGCACTAAACACTGTGCAGACACCAAACCAGTCAGTGCCTCCCAAACTTTGATGCAAGTTTACAGATCAAGGCTTCTCTGTAGGACTAGGGCCAAATTTGTTCTTGCTTGCACCCTTAAAAGCTAAGGGAGAGAACTGAGGAGAGAAAAGCACATTAGGAGAGGTTCACTCCTCCCACTGATAAGAGTGAGGCGATGAAAGAAGCCCATATGGGGCTGACTGGTTTAAATCAATGGTGGGGATTAATCTTGCTGGATTTTAGACAACTAAATCTGTGGCAACACAGCTCTAATTAAGGGGTTCACTTTTGGGGATTGGTTAAAGGAAAACCTTGTAGACAAGTGAGGTACTGGCAGCAAGAAAGCTGCTTTCAGCAGCAGCTTTCTGGAGCTGGCAGTGAAAAGGTTCAAACCCTCAGGTCTAACAGCGCTTAAACTTGTACCAAAGTCCAATGATCTTTCCCAAATCTGTTTCAAAAGGCACCGACTGCAGGAGAAGTGCCAGGCTTGCACAAACCGACCTCATCAGTATGCACCTTGTTTTGCCCCATGACACTCAGCGGCCGTGGTTAATTAGTCCCTGATAATGAATTGCCCATCACGACTTCACAGTGCAGCTGGTAGGTGAGCGATTCCTAACTGTGTTTTGGAATCAGCATTCCAAAAGCACAAACACAAAAGAATAAAGTTAACAATCTGTTTCCCCGTTCTCCCCCTCCTCCAGTAGCTGTTGCCAGCCAAAGACTTGGGGGAAAAAAAATAATAAATCTATTTCCAGGGTTCAGCAGAGAGAAACCATTTGGACTGCTCTCAATTTTCATATCTTTGCCACCGGTGCTTTGTGTTATTTCACACAACTCATTCAAGTTGGGGGATGAAGCCTGTTCCTTTGGCTAATAGCATTAAAAACCTCTCTCCGGAGATAATTAGTCCTCCCTCCCCCATCCTGTACCCAGTGAAAAGAGCAGAGTCACCAACAAACAAAGAAATTCAGGCAGTGACAACCAGGCTGGAGCTGCCTCTCACCTCCCTATCTCAGCACTGCTGAGATTCAAAATCAAGTGACACCACACGCAACAAAACGAACACCACAAGAACAGCACCTTCAGATTAAGGGCTTCCTCATTTAGAAACCAGGAACACAGCAAGTCCTCATCTGCAAGGAGCAAAACACCAGTGTGTCATCGCCAGAGGCTCTGCATGGTCACCTCCCACCCCCAGGTTGTCCTGAGTCACTCAAAGCCAGCAGATAAGAGCCAGAATTGGGAAATCTGCAGCCTTTTACCTCGGATCCCAAGCCTGTCGCTCAGAGACCAGCAAATCACAGCAACCTCCACACTCTGCTCCTTCAGGGCAGAGGAATAATTAAGGACAATCACTTGGAAAGCACCTCTGCTGAAGACTCACGACATTCTGTATATCTCTATGTAAGTTCCTCATCCGGAATCTGCCCCTGGATTTGGGGGCACAGTTTGGAAGGGGTTAAACCCCCAGCATGGTCACCTTCCACTCCTAGATTGTCCTGAGTCACTCAGAACCAGCAGATAAGAGCCAGAATTGGGAAATCTGTAGCCTTTTACCTCTGATCCCAAGCCTGTCGCTCAGCCATCAGCAAACCTCCACACTCAGCTCCTCATGACACAACAACTCCTCCAGGGGCAGAGGAAAAATTAAGGACAATCACCATTTCTAAAGCACTTCAGCTGAAGATTCACAATCTATATATGCTGGTTCCTCCCCTGGAAATCTGCCCTTGGATTTGGGGGCACGGTTTGGAAGGGGTTAAACCCCCAGCCAAGGGGGTGAGTGCTGGTTGCTGCATTCCCTGCCTGAAGTGACCCCACTGCAGGGAAGAGCTGGGAATAGTTATCACCGCAGCACCGACAAGTCAGCAAGAGCTACTAATTAACTGATAAAAATAGATCTCCGAAAGGGCTTTTTCCCCCGCCTCGACACAAAGTCAAGGCCCAGCGTTGCTGCAGTCTCACAGCCATTAGTTTTCCAAGGGCTCCAGACTCACCAGCAAAAAAACCAAAAGCATTCTCACGCTCAAAAATCAACCCGTGTGGCAGCAGCACGCAGAAAATCCCAACTACAGAGAATTAGGGAACGGATTCTGAGTGACAGGGAGCATCTTCCTGCTGTGCACACCCCACTCCCACCTCAATGGAAGCAGGAACAAGATGACATCTTTGCCCCCAACAGCTGTACCAGTTTCCTCACACTCCCTGCAGCCCAAAGTTCTGGTTTTGCCTGAGAAGTGGAATGTTTTGAGGGTGATCTAGATGATCCCAAGGGTATTTGCAGCATCACTGAGACCAGTGAGAAAAGCCCAGTTTTGCTCTAAGCCCCTCCTCTCCCACTCCCTGCCAGCCCCAGGTTTTGTACAGCTCGTAACTGAATATTCATCACCAACTAATAAACCTGCAGGAACCGCAGTCTCAGCGATTTTTAATCCATATAATGCCCCAACACATGCCAAACACAATGAAATTTGATCAAAATAGAAGCCATTTGTTTAAATACAAGCGATTTGGCTCTCAAAACTGTCATCAAATTAAACTGGAAATCAAATTAACCAGTGATTGAATGAAGTAGAGGGCTGTATAATCACAGATCACTGATCTAGCAGCATGAAAACTGGGATGCAGTCACATTCCCCTGGTTTGTGGCACTGCCCCGTGCTCCCAACAGGATCTCCACCCCATCTCCCAGGACCTGAGGATGCTCTGTGCCTCACGCACAGCTCATTTCTTGGTAATCCAGAAGGAAACCCTGCCTTACAAAGCACCCTGTGAGATGTTATCAGATAACAGAGTGAAAGGACACGCTGACACACTTGAAACCACCCTGATTTAGGACAGAGCAGCACAGTCATTTCCAGCACTGTTGGGAAGAACGAGTTTAAACCTACTCTGAATGGGAAAGGTTGGCCATCACTGTCCAAACCATCAACTTTGCTTGGTTTAACTGTGCCTGCCAAACTGTCCCTCAAAAGTGGCCTCATTTTGGTTTTATTTCCACCCCCCACTTTTTTTTTTTTTGCACTCTCCTCAGAAAGGAACTTAAACCAAACAAATTTGCAATTTTAGGTGCTGCTCTAGAAAGCAATTTGGGTTAATTTAAAAGGTCTGTTTGAAGAGCAAGAGGCATTTGTGAGGAAATCATAGCGGGCAGAGGAATCTAATTACACTCTACACTTCTACACCCATCAGACTAACTCAGATGAACATCCTTCACCCTCTGAGAGTGGAGCACAGAAAACTTCATCGCTCCCCTTCCCTGGTTCTGTCCAGGACTTGCTGATGTTCCCCTTTTCCAAAGGCAAACTTCAAGTTTAATGCTCACCCCGGCCCAATTCCAAGTTCCTTCAAGTACAAGGAGAAGAGAAGGCTCCTGGGAGATCTCACTGGGAGCCTTCCAGGATTATCAAAAAGAGGGAGAGTGACTTTTCACACAGGCAGAAAGCAATAGGGGAACAGTTTTAAGCTAAAAGAGGAGAGATTTAGGTGGGATATTGGGAAGAAATTGTTGCCTGTGAGGGTGGGGAGACCCTGGCACAGGTTGGGCAGAGAAGCTGTGGCTGCCCCATCCCTGGAAGAGTCCAAGGCCAGGCTGGAGCACCGTGGGACAGTGGAAGGTGTCCCTGCCCATGGCAGGGGTGGAATTAGATAATCTCTAAGGTCCCTTCCAACCCAAACCATTCCACTTCGCTGTGACTCCCACCCCTCTTTCTCGGCTTGTGGAAGCAACATTTAAACAACCAAAACTTTGAGAAGTGAAGCTTTACAGGTCGTTCCAGCCTCAATGAAGCACCTTCTCACATTATTCACTCTTTCCTCGGTGTCTCAGCCCCAGAGAGGGGCACCAAGCCCTCACCTACCTCCACCTGGGCAAACACAACCCACAGCCGGGCACGGAGGTAAATAATTCATCTGCGTGCAAACACAGGGGAAGGAACAATTAAGCCAGAAAGCACAGCGGGGACGGTTCAAATTTCAGTCAACGTTAAGCCGGGGCAGATCAAACAAAGAAATACCAGCGGGGCTGCCCGGGACAGAACTTTGGGGAGACGGGGAAACTCTCCCAGGCGAGGCACGGGAGGACCGAAACCAGCGGGTTTTAGCGCAGTCCCGAACCCGAACCCTTCGGAGCGCCCCCGAATCGTCACCGGGGTGGAAACTCCGCTTTGGGGCCGGTCTGCGGGGTGGGTTTCACACAGATGCACTCGCAGCCCCAACCACGGGCAGCGCCAAGGAGCCCCCCGGGCCCCTCAGCGACCACCCCCCTCACGGCCCCCCACCCCGCACAGGCCCCTCGCTGCCCCCGCAGCGCTGCCCCGGGCTCGGCGCGCGGTGGGGCCGGCCCGGGGGTGCCGCGGCCCGTCCTTTCCCCCCGGGGGGGATGTCGGGGGATGTCCCGAGGTGTCCCCGGAGCCCCCCGGCCCCCGCCCGCCCTCACCTGCCGCCGCCGCCGCCACCGCTCCCGGGCCGCCCCGCCGGAAGCCGCCACAGCGGGGGCGCGGGGCATGCCGGGAGGTGTAGTCCGGCACCGGGGACACGCCCACTCGGCGCCGGGCACGACCATTGGATGGCGTGACACGTCATTCAACGGGAGGACACGCCCATTGGCGGGAGGGGGCGTCATTCAACAGCGGGGCACGCCCCTTGATGAAAGACACGCCCCCTTGGCGAAATTACACGCCCCCTTGGTGGGAGGACACGCCCCCTTGATTGGAGGACACGCCCCCTTGATTGGAGGACACGCCCCTTTGTGGGAAGACACGCCCCCTTCGTGAGAACACACGCCCCCTTTGGTGGGAGGCCACGCCCCCTTGGTTGGAGGTCACGGCGGGGTTTGGGACAAGGGGTGATGGGGGGGTTTGGGGTGAGGGGGTGACAGGGGGCGTGGGGCTTTGGGGTGAGGGGGTAAGGGGGGGATGTGGGGTTTGGGGTGAGGGTTTGGGGTTGGGGGTGCTGGGAGGGTGAGGGTTTGGGTGAAGGAGTAAGGGGGGATGTGGGGTTTGGGATGAGGGTTTGGGGTGGAAGAGTAAGGGGGGATGTGGGGTTTGGGGTGAAGGAGTAAGGGGGGATGTGGGGTTTGGGATGAGGGTTTGGGGACAGGGGGTGACAGAGATGGGGATGCTGGAAGGGTGAGGGTTTGGGGTGAAAGGGTAAGGGGGTTTGTGGGGTTTGGGGTGAGAGTTTGGGGTGAAGGAGTAAGGGGGGCTATGGGGTTTGGGATGAGGATTTGGGGTTTGGGGTTCGCTCACAGCAGCCTGAAGGGATTCCCAGGACGTGGATTTAGCCCTTGGCACCCCAGAAAGGGAAATCTCACCCCCAAACCCGAAGAGTTCTGGGAGAGGGTGGGGGGTGCTGCTGGCACGACCCCACACACCCCACAACCACTGCAGGGGTGGGACGAGACGGGCTCTAATTCCTTCCCAACCCAAACCCCCGTGGGATTCAGCGTTCAGGGATGCGGGGCCGGTTCCCGTATGGATGCGGTCGGTCCGTAACTCCTGCCGGTCCCCAGCGAGCGGCGCTGCCGGTCCGGGAAAGGGACACGGGTGGGTACCGGGGGATACTGGGGGATACTGGGAGGTACTGGGGACCCCCGAGCCCAGTGGGCTGGTCCCACCCGCCCCTTTTCAGCCCCCCACCCAGAGCCAGGGCTGACCGGGGGTGGTTTGGGCTGTAAATCGGGCTGTGCAGCCGCTCTGTCCCCTGCCACGTGTTGGGGACCCCCTTGCATTGTCCACCCCCGGCTGTCGCATTGCTGCGGGTGACACCCCCGACCCCGGGGTGGGGACACATCTTGAACCGGTCCCAGCCCTTCCCCGGCTGGTTCCCAAGGGCTGAAATCCTCCCGCAGCCACTGGAGGTGCCCAGAGCCCGCAGTTCCCCCGGGATGAGCCCGATTTATCCCCATCGAGGACGGGCAGTCGGTGACCCGATGACAGCCCCTGACCCGATGCCAGCCCCTGAAATTGTCACCTTAAATCCAAAGCAAACAGCTTTTTACCTGCGGAGGGCTTGGGGTTTATGGACCCCCCCACCCTGCCAAAGCTTTCCTGCTGTGTCCCCAAGGATGGAGCTCGTTTTGGGGGGTTTGGAGGGACCCTGGCTCCCAGCCCCAGTGGGATGGCTCCTGGCACTGCAGGTGCCCCCCAAAGGGTGGGTTGTGCAAGGGCTGGCACCGGGCACGGAGGGTGCCGGGGGATATTTTGGGCTCCAGAGGCAGGACACATTCTGTTCCCGTGAGCTAAGGCAGCGGCTGGGGGCTGGTCCCTTCCCACCCACTGCCCCAAAAAACCCTCACCGGGGGCTCTGTCTGGGTGATTCCAGGGCTCCACTGGGAGCACTGGGGCTCAGCTCCATCGCAGCCTGGGGTGACCAGGCAGAGGCAGCTGCTCACCCCTGGGAAGTGTGTGATTCCACGGGAAATACAGGGGATGGATTGCCCACAGCCGTGGGCACTGGGAAGAGCTGGGGCACCTCCTGCCTCAGTGCCCCTGAGCTGCCCCAAAACCTCTTTCCCTCAGTGCAAGTAGAGGGTCTGCTCTATAAACCCACCAGAAAACCCTCACTGAGCCCCTTCCAGCCCTGCTGCCCCCCAGGTCCCTGCTCAGAGGGTGGGTCCGGTGGGTCTGGACAGCCCCTGGGCCAGGATGCAGCTCCTCAGGCACACAGGGATCCACCTCGGTCTGCAGGGCTGGCCCCTCCTCGGGGATCTTATCAGCAGCTTCCAGGGGCTGCTGCCCACGCCGTGATAAGTGCTGGGCTCCACACCACGGGGGTTGGGGTGTCCCCAGTGCTGCTCCACCCCCCCAGCTCCATCCCAGCAGCGGCATCAGAGCATCCCATGGAACACCCACACTGGGATGAGTGTCGTGCCTCAAATCCTGACTTTCTAGGAGGACGGTACAGCCAGGAAAAGCTGGGAACAGTCACCACAAGGAGAGTGGACTGGAGTCAGACCCACCCACCTCGGGCAAAAAGGGAGTGCTCAGGCTCTTCCTTTCTCCCCTTGGGGAACCCAGGGATGCTCCCAAACACCCCCAGAGCAGCAGGACCCCCCCATACATCCCATACAGGATCAGCCTCTGGGCTGAGCAAAGGCAAAGGGAATAAGGAAAATGAACAAGAATAAAAAAACCAACAACTTTATTTTTTCAAACAAGATCTGTAGCAAAGTCACAGGGGGCATTTCCATGCCCAGTCAGGAGTTAATACACAAAAAAATCCATAGAAATAACTTAAATGGAACTATGATTCAACAGCCAAACCAAGGCGGGTGGTGCTGCTGGCCGTGGATCCTGTTCCAAACAGGAGCTTTCCCACGTGCTTTCAGGGCACCTCCCTGGCGACCTGCACCCCTGGGAATGCTCTGGCACATCTGGATAAAGCCACGGTCACCCCATGCCACCCCAGCCCCTGGGAATGCTCTGGCACATCTGGATAATGCCACCCCAGCCCCCTCACAGCAGGGAGGGCCCTGTGTCCCAGCACAGCTCCCCCACCTCGCCCCTAAAGCTGAGGCAGGGAGATGTGCCAGCAGGTGGAAAAGGGTGCAAGAAGGTGTAAAACACACCACGGGCACTTCTACCCTCACCCTGCTCCTGCCCTGGCACCCAAGTTAAAGGCACTTCCCACCCCAAATCACAGGGGATGAGGCAGAAAGGTGGGCAGGGGGTGCCAGGGCAGCCCCCTCCACCAGCAGCTGCGTCTTGCAGCATAACAAGACCCCAGAAAACAGGAGTGAAACCCTCTGGCCATCTCTAGCTGGGGTACAAGTCCTCTGGGGTGGCAGCCTTGGCACCAGGACGTGTCACAGGGGTGTGACACCAGCACTACACCCACAAACACCCCGGTTTGGCTTCATTTGGGTTCCCCCCAAAAAGGCACAGAGCAGTGGAGCACCCCCAGCTCTGCCAGGGCAGCACTCCGGGGTGCCCCCAGCACTGTCAGCCTCTTAGGGATCCCCTTCCCAAGGAGAAGGAACAGGGAAGCCCCAGCTTCCCACCCACAGCTCCCTTAAGCAGGGAGATAACACTCCAGACTCACTGGAACAGGGTGGCAGCTCCCCCCAGCCTCTCCCCTACCCGTGGGGCAGGAGGAGGAGGAGGAGGGAGCAGAGGAAGGTCAGGTCATGTAGCGGGTGACGGCCCTGAGGGCGTAGAGCAGAGCTGCCTGCATGCGAGCCTCCAGCAGGAGCAGGTTGATGTGCACCTGTGGGGAGAGAGGGCTCAGGGATGGGGCACCAGCACCCCCAAACACCCTGCCAGCAGGGGAAGGGCTGGGGCAGCACCTTCTCGGAGTGCTTGAAGTGCCTCCAGAACTGGGTGTAGATCTGCTTGGTCGTCTTCTCCGGGTAACAAGCCACTGTCTTGATGTAGATCTTGAGGTTGCGCTCCAGGAGCTGGTTCACCTCCCCGTAGTCATAATCATCGTAGCTGGGGGAGAGAGGAGGGTGGGTTATTCCACACCAAACCCCTGTGCATCCACAGAACCATGGAGGAGTTGTGTGGGAAGGCATCTTAAAGCCCATCCAGTCCCACTCCTGCCATGGGCAGGGACACCTTCCACTATCCCAGGCTGCTCCAAGCTCAGTCTAACCTGGCCTTGGACACTTCCAGGGATGGGGATATCCACAACCTCTCTGGGCAACCTGTGCCAGGGCTTCACTTCCCTTATAAGAGACAGTTTTGCACCACCTTTATATTAAAGAATTTATTCCTAAATGAGGTCCTTCTGGCCCTCAGCCAAGCCCTGCCACAGCACCACTTTGCCTTAGTCAAGCGACAGAGTCTGACAAAGACCAAGTCAGTGGAGCCTCTCCCAGGCTCCTCCCAAGGCAGAGAAGAAATTCCAGCCAGGTTTTGGGGTCTCACCGGATGCCAAAGACGCAGTGGACGTAGTTCCAGATGGCCCTGCGCAGCATGGACGTGTCCACCCCACAGTGCATGGCGATGGTGTGGTAGGTCAGGTTATAAACCACCTGGAACTTCTCGTCCAGCAGCTGCCCCACGTCCGGGTACAGGCGGTTGATCAGCGAGAAGCCGTGGTCCTCCCACGTGTAATCCTGGTGGGGGAGGGATGCTGGGGAAGAGGGGGGTCCCCTCCAAACCCAGGGACAGGAGGTGGGGTCTCCCCTCCAACTCTCAGCATCTGGTTGCTCGCTCAGCTCCGGCCCTTCGCCCGCAGCATCCACAGTCCCAGGGATGTCCCCACTGTCCCCACACCAAGACAAGCAGGAGCTGCCCCCCCACCAACCCCAGCTCCCCCCTGTCCTCTGAGCACCCACCTGGGCACGGAAGGTGGGGGGGGCCTGCTCCCCCCTCCGTGTGAAGTCCTTGTAGCCAAACTCGGGGTCCTCCACGAAGCAGCGGACGTTGGACTGCAGGGAGGGGTCCAAAATATCTGCAAGGCACCACCACAGGGGCCCTGAGTGAGGTGGAGTGAGCCCAGACAGAGCCAGCCCTGCACTGGGGGGCTGATCCTGCTCCACTCTGAGCAGGTCCTGGCTCTTCTCCCTCCCCTATGGCCCACAGGGACCCCCTCCCCGGCCAGCACCTCCTCACCTGAGGGAGGCACCAGCAAACTCTCTGTCTTCTCCAGCTCAAAGCGCGTCTCCATCTCCTCCTGTGTGACACCCTCCTCCTCCAGCTGGTTTTCCTGCAGCAGCTTCATCCTCTCCATCAGCATCTCCACCTCCTGCATGGCATCCTTGCCCTGGGGGAGCAAAAGGCAGGGTCAACCCTGCCCCTGGTCCAGCAGAAGGGCCCCCAAAACCAGCTCTGGTGGCACTCAGAGCAGCCTTAGGGCTGCTGGAAAGAGCATTTGCCTCTGGGTTTGTCCTGCCCAGATTCCAGCATCTCCCATCCCTGGGACTGTGAGAAGGGGGAAGCCCTACAGAGAATGAGGATGATACTGCACAGCTCTAAAGCATCTGCTGTTCCAAATAAAAGGCCACAGAGATGCTCCAAGGGCTGGAGCACCTCAACTATGGAGACAGGCTGGAAAGCTGAGGGTGTTCACCTGGAGAAGAGAAGGCTCCAGGGAGACCTGAGAGCCCCTTGCAGGGCCTAAAGGGACTCCAGGAGAGCTGGAGAGGGACTGGGGACAA
>JAWWMP010000063.1:6140602-6152199 GCA_035047865.1 Dendrocincla tyrannina | reverse complement strand
AGGCATGGAGGGACAGGACACAGGGAATGGCTTCCCAGTGCCAGAGGGCAGGGATAGATGGGATATTGGGAAGGAATCCTTCCCTGAGGGTGGGCAGGCCCTGGCACAGGGTGGGCAGAGAAGCTGTGGCTGCCCCATCCCAAGGCCAGGTTGGACTGGGCTTGGAGCAACCTGGGCTGGTGGGAGGTGTCCCTGCCCATGGCAGGGATGTGGAACTGGGTGATCTTTCATGTCCCTTCCAACCCAAACCACTCTGTGATTCCCAGGGGAAGCCCTATAATAAAGCATCCAGCACCCCACCACACCCTTGCAAAGCAAAGCCCCCCTTACCCCAGAGCCTCCCGTGCTGTCCTCAGGGGCAGGGCTGCTGTCACTGTGTGGGGAGGGGGTCCAGCAGCCATTCCCCCCATCCTGGTCCTCCTCGGGTTTGATGCCACAGCCAAAGACGAAGGAGGCGAGCGAGTGGTAGTGGGTGAGGAGCACCAGGGCCTGCACCAGCTCTGCCAGTGACCAGCTGTCCTCCCCTGGCTTCAGCAGAGCCTGCAAGGCACAGGGAGGGCTGGAGAGACCCCCTCCAGGCTGTCCCCCAACCACAGCCCAGAGCCAGAGTGTGTTTGGGAAGTGCCCTCCCCTCAGACCCATCAGGATCCCACCCTTGAAGGGATTAAACCGGGGTGGGTGGGTGCAAGCAGGGGTGTGACCCCCGGGGTCAGGCCCCCCAAACCATGTGTTTTGGGGGTGATCTGTGCCAGCAGCAGCAGCAGCACCAGCTCTCACCTCGATGTGCTCCTTGGTGACGAGCCAGGGCCGGTGTGCCAGCAGCTTGTTGATCTCGTTGAGGTTGCGGAGTTTTTGGGGGGCACAGTGCAGCCCCCCCAGCCACGCCGGGTCGCCCCCCACCTGCAGGAACTCCCCCATGTGCACTCCCACCAGGTAGGAGCACTGGTGCCGGGCTGCTGCCTGTGGGAGAGCAGGGAGTCAGCCCCCAGCACCGGCCAGGGACCCCCAACCGTGATACAAAACCTTGGAGAAGCCAAGACAGGGGCAACCCCCTCCCTCCAGTGCTCCTGGAGGGTTTTCCCTGGGGATATGAGTCCAGACAGGGGGTCTGCCCTCCCCACCATCAACGCCAGTCCCCAGGGGCTCTGGAAGAAGGGTGTTGGGCTACCCTGGGTGGGTACCAACCTTAAAGGGGCTTCCAAACCTTTGGGAACGAAGATCAGAGGGGAATTCATCTGTGGGGTCCCAAATCCCTTCCTGCAGCAGTGCTGGGACCCCACCCAAGCTTCTGGAACCCCAGATCAGAGAGGGATTCCTCTTTGGGGTCCCAAATCCCTTCCTGCCCCCCAAGCAGCGGTGTTGGGACCCCCCCATGGCCCCCAGACATCCCCTCCTCACCATGATGGCGATGTAGTGGCGCTTGTGGTAGGGCAGGGGCCCGTCCATGCGCAGCAGCAGGTACTGGGTCTTCCAGAAGCTGCTGAGGTACTCGGGGTGCAGCCCCATGACCATGGCGACGTGGTCCACCCTCCCTGCACACCCGAAGGCCTCGATGAGGAGCTGGCGCAGGCTGCTCTCCCCTCCTTCCTGCGGGATCTACGGGATGAGGAGAGCAGGGAGGTGAAGGGATGGGAGCTGCAGCCCCCCACTCCCTCCACCACCACAACCCACAGGGAGACCTGCCCAAAAACCAGCCCCCAGGAGCGCCCATCCCACTGCAGCAGATCCTCACCCCGCTGGAACTGGCCGGTCTCCGGAACGGGCACCGCCGGGGGCTCCCAGTGCCCGTCTCCCCACTCCCATTCCCAGGGGGCTGGGAGGGTCCGGGGGTCTCCATGCTGGATCCCGTGTGGCTCTGCCCGTGGGTTGGGTTGTTTATTTGGGCACTGGAGCTCAAGGGGAGGAGATGGGGCTGGGCCCCCGCAGCGCGGTGATGACACCACGGCGATATCTCTGCCCGAGGAGGGACCATCTGGGACAGCCACGGTGGGAGCTGAGATAGGGCTGAGGGTGCCCCAGGGATTTCAGGGCAGAGTTTCTTTTTTTGGGGAGGGCAGGGCCTTTGCAACACAAGGGAAAGAGAGATGTGTCTGGGTGAGGGGGGAAACTGAGGCACAGGCAGGGCAGGGACTCGGGGCAGGAAAACACCAGGGTGACACAACATAATCCTCCAAAACGACCCCCTGGCACCACCACGGGGATACCCCCGGGCTGGGTGACCCTTCTCCAGCCCATCCTCCTTCCCCAGCATCCCACCCCCACTAAGAATTGGGGTGGGGGGGCGTGGGAATCCTCCCTGTCCCCCCACCCAGGGCAGGGAGGGGTGAAGGAGCCCCCAGCCCCAAACCATCCCCATGGCTCTTACCTCTCCCAGGGGGATGAAGGCGCTGGGGCCCTTCGCCAGCTCCCGAGGGACTTTGGTCCCTGTTTCCTGGGGAGGAAGGAGCAGCCAAGAGTCACCGGAGCCACCGGGTGTCACCGGAAGGGGTGACTCAGGCAGCCACCCCACTGGGGACACTGGCCATCGCCCCCACAGCCTTACGTCAGGCCAGCAGTGCCTGATGAAACCGGGCAGGGGTGTTGCTCCGCTCCCGGAGGTGTGTGTGACACACCGGGACACGGGGCAGGACAGCGGTGACACCGCCCCCGGGATGGGTTTTATCCCTTCCATGGGAAAACGGGCTGCGGGGAGTCCTGTGGGGTGGCAGGGTGGCAGGGGGGCAGGAGCAGCACGGCCACTGTGGTGGCAATCACCTGCCCAGGGGTCCTGCTGACCCCACCCCGGGCACAAAATGCCACTAAACAGCATAATTTTTGTCCCCTCTCCTCAAATCTCTTAACACAGTTCATCCAGAAATAAGCCCCCCTTACAGGGGTTTTCCACAGGTCCTTTCTGGCCCCTTCAGTGCCCCGTCCCCTCCATCCCACCAGGGAAAAGCGAGTTTTCCATGCCATTATTTTCTCTAAACAGCTGTTTTCCTCCTCTCTGCTGGCTGCCCCCAGTCAGGATGTACAAGGGGCAGCGCCAAAAGCAGGAGCCCCCAGCCAGAGCACAATAGGACCAGGACCCCCCAGGCAGCCCCAAAACTGGGACACAGGGATGCAGCAGACCCCAAGTCCTCCCCCACCCCACTTTTGAACCGCAGCATCCCACCCACCAGTGTGCAAGTTTGGGGAAATTCCCCTGCCTGCATCCCAGCAGCACCCAGAGGTGCTGAGTGCAGGTGGGGGGTGCAGAACCCACCCCCAAGAGCTAAAATAATCCCACAAAAACCTACGGAGAACCCAGAAATGAGGGTGGAAAAGGGTTCAAGTGCTCCCAGCGAGGGGGAAGGAGGGTTGGGGCAGGGTACCCCAAATACAGGGGGACACAAAATCAGGGCAGAGATGTGGCAGCAGCAGCAGCAGCAGCAGGCACACTCAGCAGCTTCCCCCAGCCCACCCTCTGGATACAGGTCCTGCCACAGAGGAGGTGCCCAGGAACCTCTCCAGGTGGTGAAGAACCAGCCTCCTCTTCCCCTTCCCTGCAGAAATCCCCCAGGTCCCTGGGTGGCTCCACAAAGATGCCACCTGTCCCCAAGCACAGTCACCTCCATCGTGATGCTTGAATGGGATCCCAGCACCAACCCAGGGCTGGGATCTGCCCACGCAGGGTCTCAGCTTGCCCTGGGATGCCCACCACCACCCTGCTCCATCCCATGGTCCCCTCAGCACATCCAGGGGTGAGCAGTGCCGTGGGGAACCAGAGGCAGCAGCTGTGCCCATGGGCACAAAGCTCCCATGGCCCATCCTGGGGGACACCTCGGCCAGCACCTGCTCCCTGCTCTGCTCTGGGTGCAGGGAGACCCACACAGGGCAGGCAGTGCCCACCGGTCACCCCACTTGTGCTGCTGGGGACACCCAGGGAACCAAACACCCCAGCCCAGCCCAGCCAAAGCCACCAAAAGAGGAAAATAAACTCCATCCCATCTGAAACTGGGACATACGTGGATCCCTGCCAGCCCCCAGGACCCAAAAATAAATGACTGTCCCCAGCAGGGCGAGGAGGGTGCTGTCCCCCACTCCTTAGGGCTGGAAAGGGGCAGCCGTGCTCCCACAGCACCCAGTTAGTTACTGGGTGAACTGGCCAACCTGCCCCCACAGACCCGCAGAGGGGGGTGATCCAAATCCCCCTGGAGGTGGCAGGTGCAGCCTGGCACCCTCCCTGGAGCAGGAGAGGGGTGTGGGATGGCAGGAGGTGACAGGGAGCAGCTGTCACTGCAGCCACGAGCTGCCCATGAGCCCGGGCAGTGGGACACGGCACCGGGATACTGGGATACTGAGATACTGGGATACTGGGATACCAGGATACAGCCGGGAGCGCCCACATCCAGCGGCTCCCATGGGATGCTCCTGCCCTGAGTCACCAGGGAAGCACTCCAGGGCTCGGGTTCCTGCTCCCTGCTGACTCAGGGTTTGGGGACAAAGAGCTGCTGCTCCACCAGGATCCCTGGGAAGGGACAGCAACAGCGAGACCCCGGCAAGACAAATCCATGGGATAGACAGCAGCAATTCCAGCCGGCTGGAATTGCAACCCAGCAGGAGGAGCAGAGGAGCCGGGAGCCAGCCCGAGGCTCTTCGGTGACAGCTCAGGGTGACCTTTGAAGGTGCATTTTATCGTCCCCGCCGTGTTTTGCTGCATGAAGCAATCCCGGGGGTGCTGGGGTTTAACCCTCGCTGTGCTGCCTCTGGGTAAGGTGTCCCCTCCTGCTTCCACTGATGGGGAATCACATCGTGGAATAGCTCAGGTTGGAAAAGCCCTCTAAGATCAGTAAGTCCAGCCATCACCCCAGCACTGCCAAGGCCACCACTAACCCATGTCCCCCAAGTGCCACATCCACACATCTTCAAACCCCTCCAGAGATGGTGACCCCACCACTTTCCTGGGCAGCTGTGCCAGGGCTGGACAACGTTTCCCATTCAGAATTTTTCCCTAATATCCCATCTCCACCTCCTCTGGCACAACTTGAGGCTGTTTCCTTCCCCTTGTCCTGTTGGACTGGGGGGAAACTGAGGCACGGAGGTGCTGTGACCCGCACCAGGCACACAACCTGCTCCCAGGCTCCAGCTGGCACCGGGCAGGCAAGGGGGACCCCCAGGGGAAGGAGATAATTCCGCAGGAGTGGGAAGATGGGTGTGCTGAGCACTAAACCCCTCTCCCCACACCGGTGCCAGTGCTTAGTTAGGTGTGGGAAAACCATCCCTGACAAGGTCAGGTTAAACAAGCACCATCCGAGCTGCCCAGCAGAGGGGATTTGCCTCTCCTAGCCCTGCTCCTGCCAAAAACTGGGCAGGAGGATGGTCCTGGGGGGGCAGGAGGATGGTCCTGGGGGGGCAGAAGGAGTGCCAGGGCTTGGCCACTCCTACACACGGGGCTGATGGGTGGGTGCAACCCCCTTGACATCAGCTGCCCACCCAGCCAGACCCTCCCGGGGAGCAAACCCAGCTGCCACCACCCTCCAGCACGGAGGGCAATGGGATCCCTGCATCGTGAATCCCTGACTCCCAAATCCCTGAAAACCTTCCCCCACCCACTGTCCTGTCATTTCCAGGCCATTGCAGGAGTAACAATCCTGCCCTGACACAGCTGAGGGGGCATCAACTACCCCAGAGCTTCAGAGCAATCCCCGGTGAAACCTTGGGGAGGGGAACGCAGGAGCAAGACATAAAAAAATGCAACTATTTTTTTGTCCTGCAAATAGAGGCAACTTTCAGCTTTTCAGGACACTTAGGATGTTGGTGGACTGACATTGCAGCACGCTCTGGTTGCCTGGGAGGCTCAGGGAGATCCCGCAAAGCTCCACGGACACCCCAGGACCCCGGTTGTCCACACGGGACGAGCCCTGGGGGATGCCAGACACTTCCAGGATGTGTTGGGTTAATGGGGGCATCAGAGATCCCATAACCAGCCTGGGAAGAGCAGCCCCTGGAGCCCCCCCTCCTCCTGCCAAACCCCACGGGCACATCCCACCACCACCCGTGCCTCAGTTTCCCTTTGTCCCTGGCCACGCCTGCAGGCTCTGCCCGGCTCCCCCACTCATCCCCCCTCCTGGAGGGACCGGCGACCCCAAAACCTCCCTGTCCATCCCCTCCAGGGTCCCCCCAGGAGTCTGGGGGTACTCCCAGCACCCACCATGCCCCTCAACCCCCCACGCACTTTTAGCCTCCTGCATCCCAGCGTGTCCCGTCCCCTACCCCGGCTGGGGCGGGAGGTGTCCCCAGGCCCAGAGAGGGACACCAGCTATGGCCAGAGGGGACACCCCCAGCCCCTCCGTGCCCCCCACGTGTCCCCCCATCCCCAGAGCACTTCCTTACCTGCCCGCCCCGCCGGGACCCGCAGCCCCCGTGGTCCTCCAGCCCCGCGGGGGGACAGGGCGAGCCGGCTACGAGCATCGCGGCGGGGATGGGCGGTGGGAACGGTCCGGAGACCCCCAAAAACCCCCTAAAACCCCCCAAAAACCCCCGGGCACCCCCAGAGACCCCCGGGTAGATAGCGCGGCCGGGGACACGCCCCCGGGCTGTCTCCACCAATGGGAACGCGGGGGCGTGACCAAGAACAGCTCATCTGACCAATGAGAGCGAGGGGGCGGGGCCAAGGCACAGAGATCAGGTCAACCCGCAGCCACCCCCTGGGGACTTTTGGGGAGCGTCCTGCGGGAAAAGGGGAAAGAAACAGGGTGGGGACCCCGCTCTGCCCCGCTCAGGTGAGACCACACCTGCAGCGCGGAGCGCCTCTGGGGTGCTCGGCACAAGAAGGATGTGGAGCTGATGGAGGAGTCCTGAGGAGGCCACGGAGATGCTCAAGGGCTGGAGCCCCTCTGCTCTGGAGCCAGGCTGGGAGAGCTGGGGGGATTCACCTGGAGGAGAGAAGGCTCCAGGGAGACCTGAGAGCCCCTTTTGGTGCCTGAAGGGGCTCCAGGAGAGCTGGAGAGGGACTGGGGACAAGGCATGGAGGGATAGGACACAGGGAATGGCTTCCCACTGCGAGAGTGAAAGATGGAATACTAGGGAGAAATTGTTCCCTGTGAGGCTGGGCAGGCCCTGGCACAGGTTGGGCAGAGAAGCTGTGGGTGCCCCTGGATCCCTGGGAGTGTCCAAGGCCAGGTTGGAGCACCCTGGGCTAGTGGAAGGTGTTCCTGCCCATGGCAGGGGGTGGCACTGGATGAGCTTTGAGGTCCCTTCCAACCCAAACCACTCCAGGAATGTCTGAAATGGCACATGAGGAGTCTGCACACGTTTACAGGCAGAGTTCTGTGTTCAAAGTCGCTGAGCTGCCCTGTCATAGAGTCACAAAATACCCTGAACTGGAAGGGACCCACCAGGGTCATGAAGTCCAGCTCCTGGCTGTGCACAGGACAACCCCAAAAATCCCTCCTCTGTCCCATGGCTCTGTGTGGCCACGAGCCATCACCATGTTCCCACTCCATCCACCCCCCTTGCTCCCTGTGGGTCTCCCACAGAAGAGTTTAATTAACCCCGTGCAGAGAAGCCCAAGAGTGGAGCAGCTTCCCCCTCCCAGTCTGTGTAACGTCCCAGACCAGCTCTTGTCCCATTGGATAAACACCAAACTCAATAAAAGAGTCTCAGAATGCCAGACTGGTTTGTTTTGGAAAGGATCTTAAAGCTCACCTAATTTCACCCCCTGCCATGGGCAGGGACACCTTCCACTGTCCCAGGTTCCAAGCCCCATCCAACCTGGCCTTGAAAAACAAAAGGATGAAAAAAAGAAAAATAGGAAAGAAAAAAGGGTTAAAAGGAGGGAAAAGACCACCCCCATAGGCACAAGCTGCCCCAGACACAGCACTGGTACCAACCTGGTGCTGCCTGACAGCCCAAGATGGCAAAGTCCAGCAAATGGGAATTGCTGCACAAACAACTCAGGATTTGCCTGGCAACAGCCTCCTCCAGCTCCGGGCCTGAGCTCCTGCCAACAAAGGGAACGTGTCAGGGCTCCACAGCCAGCACAGCCACACCAGCCCCTGCAGGGAGGGAGCACATCCCAGTTTCACATGTCTCTGCTCACTGCTCCTCGTCCTTGTCCCCTTCCCCGTGCTATTTTTAGGGTGTTTTGCAAACACAGGGGTGTTTCTTTAGGGTGTTTTGCACCGAGGGTGTGAGGGCTGGGCGGCTCTGGCCACCCTGAAGTTTCTGCTTCTTTTTTTCCACCTGTGTCGTTTCAGAGGCACAGTCTGGGGGTTTTGTTGCATCTGCTCTCAGGGGGACCTGGCCCTGTGCTGCCCTGGGGTTGGAGGTCCTATTTCAGCCCCTGGCACCCCAGTCCAGCCCCACCACCAGCTCCTTTGGCCACAGACACAGGGCACAAGCTGAGGTGCTGCCAATCCCCCCCATCCCTGGAAGTGTCCAAGGCCAGGCTGGATGGAGCTTGGAGCAACCTGGGCTGGTGGAAGATGTTTCTGCCCATGGCAGGGGGTGGAACGGGATGACCTTTAAAGTCCCTTCCAACCCAAACCATTCCACGATGATTCTGTGATTCCCCCTGAGGCCACAGCTCTGTGCTTGCTCTGGCTGAACACGTCAGCCTGGAGAGGAAAATCCATCTTTTCCTCTGCAGCAGTGAAGGCAACATGGTGTAAGCAAAGCAGAGGGAGGGGCTGCCTCTGTTCCCCCTTTTTTGCCCCTAAAAAGCTCTGGCTGTGAGGGGGACAGGCTGAGATGGACCCGGGGACCCCAGGGCTGGGGGGTGTGTCAGGTGGTGATCCAGCTGGAGATGCTGCCAAGTATTCAGTACAAAAATATCCCCTGAGAAGACAGGGAGGGCTGTGCCAGGAGGATATTTATCCCCGTGTGCTGAGCGGGGGCAGGAGGGGCCAGGCATGGCTGGGTGGGCACAGGGTGGGCACAGAGCTCCAGTTTGGAGCAGCACAGAATCCCCCAGCTGCTCCTCACCCGTGTCAGCCCACCTGGGCCATCCCAGGCAGGTCAGCTGCAGCCTCAGCACTTTTCCCAGATGGTTCCTGATGCTCCTGCCCACGGAGCAGCTGGGTCAGGCTGTTGGGAGCATCTCCCCTCTCCAACAGCAGCCTGGCACAGGGAGGTGTCCGGCCACCACTGCCACTGCCAGGAGCTTGGACCTTCCCGTGCTGTGAGCCAGGAATGGGCAATGCCATCGAGTCCAACCATCCCCCAGCACTGCCAAGGCCACCACTGACCCGTGTCCCCAAGTGCCACAAGCACACAGCTTTTAAATCCCTCCAGGGATGGGACTCCACAACCTCCCTGGGCAGCTGGGCCAGGGCTGGATGGCCCTTTCCAGAAGATGTTTTCCCAATATCCAACTTAAACCTCTCCTGGCACAACTTGAGGTTTCCTCTCCTCCTGTCCCTGTTCCCTGGGAGCAGAGCCTGACCCCCCCCAGCTCCCCCCTCCTGTCAGGGACTTGCAGAGCCAGAAGGTCCCCCCTGAGCCTCCTTTTCTCCAGGCTGAGCCCCCTCAGCTCCTCCTGCTGCTCCAGCCCCTTCCCCAGCTCTGTTCCCTTCCCTGGACACACCAAGTCCAGCTCAAGCCCTTTCATCAGCCAAGGCACTTGAGGTCTCTCCTGTTGTCCACATTTGAGCTCAGCAGTGCTCATTCCTCCAGGAAACACAACTGCAGGAGGGTTTCCAATCTGGCTGATTCCCAGCCAGGCTTGTCACAATATTCATGGAAAAAGGGTGGCAAGGGAGAGGCAAAATTTCTTCAAGAACAAACCCAAGACCCTGTTTCCAGAAACACCAATCCCAGGAAACACACACAACAGGTAATTATCTGGGGACTGACAGAGCCCTGGTCATCATCCTGCTGACTGGACAAGTCTGGTGCTCCAGGAGAGCTAAACAGGAAGGGAAGGCCGATTGCTCAAGGTGTGTCACCTCAGAGCAAGGTTGGCTGGGGACAACTCCTGCCTTTTTCCACCAGCCAGCACTTCTGGGCAGCCCAGACTGCCAGGACAAAGGGAAGCAGCACAGACCATGTGGGATCCCTCTGAGGGAGATCCTGGGGCAGGGAAAGGGGGAGAAGAGGGATCACATCAAGCTGCAGAAGTCAGCGAAGCCCCAAAGGCCACCACGTAACCAGGACACTGGTGGGGGGAATTTAGGATGGGTTTGGGGCTGTATCATTCCACTCTGGCTCCCAACCCAAAAGCTCTCATCAGAGAAACAAGGAAACACAAATGGAAATCTCATGGGAAAAAGGCAAAGCTCCATGACAAAGGAGTAGATCTCACTGGCTGTGCCAGCTGTAACCCCTTACTGAAATCAGCAGCAACACTGAACATTTCCCATCCCTAAAATCCCAATTCCTCTCTTCCCTCACCTCTGGAACAAGCCTTGTGCTCTCCTCTCCTGCCTCAGCCACCAAAAACAAGTCCCTAAAGCTTTAAAGGATTAGAAAATGCTCAGTGTTGGTTTTTTTAAAGACAATTTTGAAGGCTGTTGCCCCCAGGTCATGCTGCCTGAGCCAGCATTCCCAGAAAACCCAGGAACTGGGGAGGAATGGAAGGGAGAGTGTTTGTGGGTAATTACCAGCTGGTTAAATTGGTTTAATTCTGCTGCAGGTTCCATCCTGCTCTGGGTTCAATTCTTCTGTCAGGCTGTAAAAGGTTTTATATTCATTTCCATACTAAAGTTTCAGATCCTTGCCCTGGGCCCTGCAAGTTTGGAAAGGAGATATTTATTCAAGCAATTACTTAAAAAAATAAAATCTAATCTTCTTGGTTGGCAGAGCTCAGGAAATGCTTTGTAAGAGGTTTTTCTTGTGCCCTGAAAACCCAGCCACCTCCAGCTCCCCAGGGCAGCACTTCCTGGAGCTTCTGGATCTTCAGGAGTGATTCCTGCTGGAAGAAGGTGAGGGGCAGCCAAACCTCAGCTCGTGGAACGGGGAAAAACACTGACCAAAAACTGGAATTCTTGTTTTTGACTTTGATTTCATCACTAGCAGGTGGCTGAGATCAGTCTGCAATACTTGTGTGTTCAGTTACTGTCAAAGCCCTCTTTTCCTAATGCTTTCAAATAAAGGAACCACACCCCCAAACTCATTAAAACATATGGACATGTCCTTCTGCAAACATTCCAGCTGCTCTAGAAGCAGGGGATAAAGCAGGGAGAGAAGGAATGTGCTTACAGACAGAGGCAGGAGCAGCCATTTCTTAGCCAGGGCCTGGCTGGGAAATGCTGAAATTGCCTGCAATCCCTGTGGAATCCTCCCTGCAGCTCTGCCAGGGTGGGGAAAGACAGAACAACCCCTGGGAAACAGCATGGGAGAGTGAGGATCCAAACGTGGAGCCCAGCCTTTGGAAGAGCAGCTCCCAGCTCTCTCCTGACCTGTTGTAAAGGGGGACACTTGGGCTGGTTCCAGGTGTGTGCTGTGCTCAGCACAGATAAGGAGCTGGGAAGAGGTGCCTCTCCACGGGTATCCCCAGCAGCCTCTGGGCAGGTAGTGATGGGACAATGGGGAATGGGTTTGAATTAAAGAGGATTTAGATGGATATTGGGAAGGAATTCTTCCCTGGGAGGGTGGGCAGGCCCTGGCACAGGTTGGGCAGAGAAGCTGTGGCTGCC